>JAJOZX010000440.1:550000-875000 GCA_023014485.1 Bathynomus jamesi | reverse complement strand
GCAGAGAAAATAAAAGATTTAATCGAGGGATGTTGGTCAGAATAAAAATGCACATAAAAGTTATTATTAGTAAAATTACGAAAAACTTCAAATTTGAACTGATTCAAGCATCTTCAAAATTTTAGATCCAGCAAAGATAAGCTTCCATCATTTTCTTTTTCAACAGTAAACTTAGTAGATGGGACTAAATTGTTGAGCCTACCAAGAAATAAGTCAACATCCAAATTGTTAGGTCAAAGGTATAAAATATCATTTACATACCTGTACTAAAAAAGGTTAAAATTAACAATAGTAGGCAAAATTATGCTTTAAAAGAATTCCATATATAAATTAACTAATACCGGTGAGAGGGGATTTCCCATCGCTAATCCAAACGACATAGCATAATTATAACTTATTTTCAAACTGAAATTTACAATCTTTGATACAAAGCTTAATTAATTAACTCAATTTTAATGGGCTCTGGTCAACTCCACAACCTTTTTCCTGAGAATATTTTAGCATATTTCTGTCCACATCTAGCGGTGGCTCATCCCGCATTCCGACTTGGTCGTGCAGAAGTTCAGCTAGAAAGGATTTTGCCTAGGTTCTTGTGCAAATTCTTCTGTATTTGATTCTGCATCAGGAAAACCATCGTGCTTTATTTTCTCAGCTTCGGCTCTTACGGTAGATTTGACGCCTTCTCGAACGCACTCATTCATGAATGAAAGTTTTTTGAATCTTGGGTCTAGGAATAAGGCCACCATATGAATGCTCATAGGATTCATCAGGGTTGGCGTGAGGCTAGTGGCAAAGCACAGCAGCAACGTGCCAAATTTGCCCATAACGACACGACATCTGCGCGCCGAAAGTGGAACTAGTAAATAATTATATATTGTATTATATCCGATATAGAACCTAACTTATCACTGCACAGACTTTCAATTTATCACTGCAAATTGAAATTATTATTGCACAAATTGGTTATCACTGCACACTAAGATTAAGTATGAGATGTAATCATAGTATCAAGTGGGATAGTTCTAAAGCACTTAGTTAAAAACACAGATATAATTGAAAGGAATATTCTAGAATGTGCATTTATCCATTTTAAAAATAATTTCCATAACAGTGCGGGAATGTATAAAATTGACAATATCCTGTTAAAATACTTTTTGCCTTTAATCAACTCTTGTTGGTGTGCTAATCTTTTTATTTCTCTGTCCCGTTGTACATATGTATATATGTTCGTCATCTCGTCTTCTCCCTTCATTCCGTGACGAGGTGTACTTCTGAATACACGAAAGGCCTTGGAATCAGTTTTCTTTTTCCTTGTGGATTTGCATCATATATACAGTATATATATATATATAGGTCTTACTAATTTAACAACTTATTAGGGTAGATAAGGTAAGTAATACTTCTTAAGAAAAAACTCACTTTCCTTTCCCCCCTTTGCAACAACAGAAATAGATGAGTGCAATGATAATGATGAGGCCAATAACTCCCCCAATACCACCGCCAGCCTTTTCTCCCAATCTTGGATCTGAAATATATTTTACAATATAAAAAGTAGTAGTTCCAAACTTCCATGACTAGGTAAATGCTAAGACTTTATGTTAGTTCTGGTAGACTACCTTAGTCAAACAGGAAAATGCCTTTGGTAGGACGGGCCTCGATTCGCTGTTCAAACAAAACTGTAAATATATTTGTAGAGATGAATTAGTGTTTATGAAACGATATACGAAATATAAGAGCAATCATACTTCAAAAGTGAATTGTCAAAATTCCACCTGATATTCGAATTATAGAGACCAGTCATAAATTCCAAAACCGTAATCTGAACGCACATACGGAGTGTATCTACCAGTGTCAATAGTTCAATGATCAAATTCTTTCCTTGTAATCCGACAATATATAGGAAATTGTGCTTTCAAAGTTCAAATTTGTTGACCATATAATGCTTAGATATCTGTTACAAAAGTGTAGTTTGAAGCAGGCGCGTACGATGTACGACTTGCCAGCAACATTTGCATAATGAATTGTTCACCCCCCCCCCCCCCTACTCCTCCGGCACATAGTAAATTTACATTTAAATAGTACCACATAGAACATAATTATTTAAGAAATTGCATAAAGAGTTAAGGTACAGCTTACGAAATTTAAACGTTCTGTATTAGTATTTTTTCTGATTATAAGCATAATACTTGCTAAAAAAAAAAAAAATAATATTTTTTTGTAAGTTTCATAGTGAAGCTTATAGAGGGTTGCCAAAAGTAAATAGACACCAGGATGAGCTCATCAATGGAATGCCAGAATGTGTGTCAGCCTAAATATATTGATTCAATAAATCTCTTATTATTTGTTGACTTTCATTATTAAAACAAAAACTATGGAAAATCCGAAGGTGTCTATTTACTTTTGTCAACCCTCTATATATCAAAGTGTACTATCGTGTGAAACGGCAGTTGAATAATATCGAGATCATACAGACATTTCTAATGTGTGTGAAAACGCTGCTTACTGAAAGATTACAGAAAAGTGCTTATAATTGAGAATGGCTTGGAAAGACAGGGTATGGGTATGTAACTGCGAAGAAGTCTTAAATGGATACATACATGTACGATGTACGACGTATGGTCATAGGCGGATCCAGAGGGGGGAGGGCAGGGGGCTTAATTTAGAAGCCCCATACATCCTGGTTAAACGAAATTAGGTAAAACGTTTGAATGCTTATGTCCACGTTGCTTCAATTAAGCCCCCTGCCCCCCCCCCTTCTGGATCTGTCTATGCGTATGGTAATGAATGCACAGTCGCAGGAAGTTAAGGAAAATCCTGAAAATGATCGATGAATGAGTGATGAAAAAATTTAACCAAATATGTGAAGTTGCACTGAAAATCTAAATGCCTCGTGAGCTTAAGGTATATCAAGAAGCGTAGGTCTAAGGCAGTGGTACTCATTGCGCGGCTCGCGAGCCAAATGCGTTATGTACTGTATATATTTGGCTCGCGAGCCACCCAATGAGTACCACTGGCTTAAGGTCTCACTGGCTTAAAAACTCATCCGCTCAAAATGGTTTCCATGGAATTATTTCCCGTTATAATGCTATAATGCGAGCGTGAATCAGATTTTCGTTAAACTTTGAAGAAAGTATAACTGCTAAAAAGGAAAAAAGTATTAACAAAATGAGCATAAATTTGTAAATGTTAATAATTCGAAGCCAAAATTACGATACCAAGTTGTAAAAACGTTTATATTAATAAACTGTTATTTAATTTTTATCTTAAGTAAATCCACGTACCTTTTCCACCTCTCCCGTATGTACTACTTGGTTGTCTTGGGTAACCTGACGGCTGTCTTGGATAGCTAGGTTGATTAGGATACCCACTAGGTTGATTGGGGTACCCTGGCCTATTTGGATAACCAGGTTGATTCGGATAGCCACCTGGTTGCTGTGGATAGCCACCTGGTCGCTGTGGATAGCCACCTGGTTGCTGTGGATAACCACCTGGTCGCTGTGGATAACCACTTGGTTGCTGTGGATAACCACCTGGTCGCTGTGGATGACCACCTGGTCGCTGTGGATAACCACCTGGTTGCTGTGGATAACCACCTGGTTGCTGTGGATATCCACCTCGTTGCGGTGGGTAAATGTTTCTGTTCGTGTTGTTGGGAACCTTAAAGCCAAGCTCGCTTCCGGATGATATGGGTTTTGTGCCGTCTGTTTTTGGCCTCGTTTTACCCTTGTCCTTATCAGGAACATAGTCAAACGGTAAATCGAACAGATCATCCCCGCTAGGTTTTGGAGCTGGTCCTTTCACACACCGCTTGAGAGTTTTCGATTCGTGGCTTCCTGGGGGACATTTGCAGTGCGCTCCATCACAAATAGCCCCATAGAGGCTCATACAAGGATCATTGTAGTTCTGTTGACTCAAATTGCATGTTGTCCTACGAATTCCTGAAAATATCAAGTAAAAACTAACATGAATATTTTAATATTAAAAAAAAAAATATATATATATATGATGAATAAACCACGAAGGAAAGGAAACACAAAATGGTGCTCAAGCGCTTTCGTCTAATGACATCCTCAGGATGTCATTAGACGAAAGCGCTGAGCACCATTTTGTGTTTCCTTTCCTTCGTGGTTTTTCATCATAAATATTTTTCACGTGTTACCTTTGAAATAATTTTCATATATATATATATATATACATACATACAAGGTGTTATCAAATTATATTTCATAAATAAGTATACATATTCAGGACGTCAAAGTGAACAAAAAAGTTCCTATGAACATAAATCCATAATTCGTTTCCGAGACACATTGCTTTTTTGCCGAGGACGATGCTATTTTCTGTACACCTGTTTTATGCTTTTTAGATATATCAGAGAACAGTAAAATTATTATTATTATTATCTTCAGTATTATGACAGGATTTTTATCTCGATTATAACAAGCACGAGCCACTTCATTTTCGACGTATTATATACAAGAAAAGATAGAAGCAATACTCTTCATAACTTGATAAAAATTAAATAAATAAATAATAATAATAATAACAATAATTTTATTGTTCTCTGATATACTAAAAAGCATACAATAGGTGTACAGAGAATAGCATCGTCCTCGCAAAAAAGCAATGTACGAGTATCTCGGAAACGAAGCGATTACTGATTTATGTTCATAGAATTTTTTTTCATTTTGACGTCCTGAATATGTATACTAATTTATGAAACATAATTTGACAACACCCTGTTGTGTGTGTGTGTGTGTGTGTGTGGTGTTCTGAAAATGTTTGTCACTTTTACAGAAGTCTCTGCCTACTGAGACAGGGCCTGTATATCTCAGGAACCATGTTTCATTTCTACCAACAGGCTGACCAAGTCAGAAAGAAAAAATTTTTACATCCTATATCAGACACTGTTTTGCTATGATATATATACTGTATATATAACTTATATGATTTAGCACAATAATTTCAGTTGAAATTAAATTTAGAATATTTAACCAAAATGATAATATTGAGACATAACTATATAATAGAATTAATACAGGGTGTACATAAAATCAGGATCTATTTTTGTGAAGCACTTGGAAATTATATGGAATTCAATCATAAAATGATAAAGTGGTAACATTTATTAAATAATTAAGAGTAGGATTCGACGTGACGCCCATCAGTATCCCTGCACAGCTCAAATCGTTCCGCAGCATTTCTAAACACATTCTGGAGCATTTGCGGGGTTATGTTATCTGCAGCAGTTCGTATACGTGTACGTAAGTTTTCAAGACTCGTAATCTTCGTCTGATAGACGTGCGACTCGATAAAGCCCCATGCAAAGAAATCTAAAGGGGTTAAATCTGGTCATCTCGCTGGCCAAGGTCTGTTGCTTCCGCGTCCGATCCAGCGATTTGGAAAACGTCCATTTAGATAATCCTGAACAATTTTGGCATAGTGACAAGGAGCACCATCATGTTGATAGACGACGGGATAGGATTGTTAGTACCGTCGTCTATCAACATGATTGGTGCTCCTTGTCACTATGCCAAAATTGTTCAGGATTATCTAAATGGACGTTTTCCAAATCGCTGGATCGGACGCGGAAGCAACAAAAGACCTTGGCCGCGAGATCACCAGATTTAACCCCTTTAGATTTCTTTGCATGGGCTTTATCAAATCGCCTCTATCAGACGAAGATTACGATCTTGAAAACTTACGTACACGTATACGAACTGCTGTAGATAACATAAACCCCGCAAATGCTCCAGAATGTTTTTAGAAATGCTGCGGAACGATTTGAGCTGTGCAGGGGATACTGATGGGCGTCACGTCGATCCTACTCTTATTATTTAATAAATGTTACCACTTTATCATTTTATGATTGAATTCCATATAATTTCCAAGTGCTTCACAAAAATAGATCCTGACTTTATGTACACCCTGTACAATAAATTTAAACGCGCATTTAAATTAAGCCATCATAGCTAACGATTTTTTTTTTATGAATATTTAAAAAGGGATTAATTTATTACACGTATAAGCACTAGAAATCAATTTGAATTAACCATACAATTTAAAATATTCCGGAGCTATTGAAGAATAGGGACCCCAGCCTTCTTTAGTGAGGCTTATGACTAACTAACGAAAATATCACGACCTAACCTAACCTAACCAATCGTTAGGTTAATTGTACGCCCTTGACGATTGGTTAGGTTAGGTCATGATATTTTCGTTAGTTAGCCTTATAAAGCTAACTAAAGAAGGCTGGGGTCCCTATTCTTGAATAGCTCCAATATTCCCATGTTTCGTGTTTTTTTCATTTATATTCAAACAAACCAATTTAAGACTTATTAGTCATTCTTATTGAACACAAGACGTTTAAGTTATATTTATTTACTTAAAATTTTATTTGAATTAGGCCAAACTGAATGAAGCAGGTGTTGTAGTTCATTTGTCAAAGTCAAATAACATCTCAAAGGAAGTCCTCGCTGAGAATACGACAAATTCCAGCTACAAAACGGGACATATATACCATATTTACTGTATTTACAGTAGTAAAGCGCAAAATATATCCCACATACAAAACTTTTTTTAACCTAAATGGACGAAAAAAACTTTTTTTTTCATTTATGTCAGTAAAAAAGAAATCCCGCCTGGTTCATTAATGTTTAATGAATGAGAGAAAAGTCAAGGACTGTAAATGAGAACATACAAAACTAACAATATTCTCCATTATTTAGGGCGTTATCCCGCCAAATGAATATTCGATACTCGACACCTAGCGTATGGAATGAGAATTCTGCTTTACGCAACGGCATACTGCCATGATTTACAAGTTTACTTCATAAACCTTTAAAATTATCATATTAGTCTTTAAAAATATACGACCCTATGTGTCTAATATATTAAGTGGCTATACACCAATACATATGAAACTATATAATGATATTTTAGAATATTAAAACAGCAATCTTTTAGTTCTCCTGCCAAACAGTAGATGGCAGAAGAGGGAAAAATAACCTAACACAAAAATGGGCGGAGTCTCAGGCCTTATTACGAAGTCTTTTGTAAAATGCAGTTGCGTAACTACATCAAATATACTATGATTTCAGTAGTTGATGTTATCAGTTTGTAAAAGATTTCCATATTTTCTGAAAAATGCTGTAACATAGATAACTTATATTCATTTATTCATATAATAATTATTCATTTCGGTTTTTCCCGTTATCCTGGAACCCAGACTTTTTGTCAGATTCGGACGCCACTTACTAGATTGCCAAATTTCATTACCAATTTTTTTTTAAATGTTAAGTAACTAACCTAACCTAACCCCTGGTTAGAGGGGAGAGGGGTGGGGGTAATGGGGGGGTGGAGGTAATGGGGAGGGGAAGGGGGTAATGGGGGAGGGTGGGAAGTAATGAGGGAGGGGGGTTAGCCTCCCCAAGTTGCATAAAGGGGGTGAGGGAGAATGACCTCCCCCCAAAGGGGTAACCCAGGCACCGAAGGTGTCCTCGCCGTAGGTGAGTTTGCGAAGCACAAGCAGTACCCGTAGGGCAGTGAGCCGAAGGCTCTGCTTGTTTAAAAAAAAAAAAAAAATTGGCAATGAAATTTGGCAATCTTGCAAGTGGCGTACGAATCTGGCAAAAAGTCTGGGGTGAGGGATAACAGGCAAGTACCTTAATTTTATTTGTTTATTTATCATTTGTCTGTGAAAAACGAAAACTTAAAAAAAAATAAGTCTTTCAAATATTTTTCTAAGTGTTATAAATTCGTATCCATTTAGAATATCATAATAATGTTTGGACCTATTCAAACCTCATACAAAATCTCCCGCGTAGTTTAATTTAATTATATAATAACTTTAATATACTGTACATCGGGTGACTTTTTTAAACATCTACACTTTGAAAGGTTTGTATTTTCTTTTTTATTAATTGAAATACAAGCGTGAAACTTTTACTGTACTTTACACATGGGGAATTAAGTTCCCTGATCAGTGGCGGTTCGTCGGTAGCCACTGCGGAACTGCAGTACCCCTAAATTTTTCATTTACAATTGAAATAATCAAGAACAATATAAGGATGAGCTCACTGAATAACTTTTTCAATAACTTTTGAAACTTTTATTAATTGCTCAATGCTCATCCTTTTATTTCAGTAATTATTTCAACCCATTCTTAGAGACAGCACCCCTAGAATTTTTAGTCACAAGCCGCCACTGTCCCTAATGCAAAACATGCTATATGCGCTGTCCTCTCAGCTCATTAACTCAACAGAATTCCTGCGGTTTATAATAAAGGAATATCAAAGCCACGAACATCACCAGATCTAAACCCCTGCGACTTTTATCTGTAGAGTTATTTAAAAGATAGTGTGTTTGAATAGAATTCACACACAACAGAGAAGTGAAAGCATCAATTGAATGGGAAATTTCTCACATTTCAACAGATATTCTATTCAGCGAATTGTAAAATTTTGTTGTTCGTGTGCAGAGTAAATGAGCTGAGAGAACATCACATAGAGCAGTGGTACTCACTGGGCGGCTCGCGAACCACATATATATAGCGCATTTGGCTCGCGAGCCGCGCAATGAGTATCACTGCCTTAGACCTACGCTTCTTGATATACACTATACCAGTGGTACTCATTGCGCGGCTCGCGAGCCAAATGCGCATATATATTTGGCTCGCGAGCCGCCCAATGAGTACCACTGACATAGAGCATGTTTAGCACTAGGTGACTAATTCCCCGTGTGTAGAGAAAGCACAATACGTAAAAATCTCATGCTTTTATTTTGGTTAATGAAAAACATACAAACCTTTAAAAGTGTAGATGATTAAAAAATCACCTGATAATTTAATATATAATTATGATCATATACGCACACCGGACAAAAAATTAGTCACCCCTAATAGCACCGATAGTAGGAAGTTCAAGGTCACACAGAGGGCGCTGATGTAGCATTGGTAAGTGACAAGTAGCGGTGACGTAGCACACAGGATCAGATCTGTTTCGTGAGGTGGTGAAGAACAAAGTGTGTGTTGGATATAGTCTGCAAAATGGGTCGTGAGGCAGACGTTACTCAGTGGCAAAAAGGAGCCATCGTGTTTGGCAGAGCCCACGGACACAAAATGTCTGAAGTAGCCCAATTTGTTGGTGTGTCAACGCGTACTGTCCAGCGAGTTTACAAAGCAAAGAGTGGTGTAGTTCGCAATCAACTGACAATCGACGGCGTAACTGTGGCCGGAAAACAATTCTCGACAATAGGGGCCGTCGCCATGTTTCTCGTCTAGTAACTGCAAATCGTTTTCAAACACCAGAGAACAATTGCTCCAAAAACCAATGAGGTTCTCCAGCGACCAATTTCCGAACGGACATTGCGACGAGAACTGCATGCGATGGACATCTGGAGCAGGGTACCACGGAAGAGGCCGCTGTTAACAGCAAGTCACAAATTGGCACGTTATAAATGGGCTCAGAGGCACAAAAACTGGACTGCGGCAGATTGGAAACGTGTAATTTGGTCCGATAAGTCCCGTTTTTGTTTGTTCTCCAATGATGTGAGGCGACGAGTACATCGCAGGTCCAATGAAGCCTTTAATCCTGAATGCGTCGAAGGTGTTGTTCAGGCTGGAGGTGGTTCCGTGATGTTCTGGGGATGTTTTCGTACCACGAAATGGGCCCTCTCGTTCCAGTGACGATGAATTTGAACCAGCAGGCGTACCTCCGCATACTAAACTCGCCGGATTCGTGCGGTTATCAAGGCCAGAGGCGCCGTCACACGTTATTAGGTACATTCTGAGAAGGGTGACTAATTTTTTGTCCGGTGTGCTTATAATGATCTGTCTTGCAGTGAAGATTTATCGCATTGGCAATGGTAAAAAATTGACCACGGCTGAAGTTGGCAACGGTTGATGTTTAATGACAATAATATGCATGTCCTTAATACTCGTGAAGTCTCGGCTTCCATAGGCCCATTTGAAAATAGGTGAAGCTTGCCTCAATGAAAATGATTGAACTTCAGCTACTGTTGGGCAGAGTACAAAAATGATTATCATCCCAAGTTTCATTGATCCTATTTGCAATCTAAAATGCTAATTATGTTATTGAAAGAATTCAAACAACAGTTGATGTGTGTATATATATATATATATATATACAGAAAAAATGTTTGGAAATATTTTAATGAATTTCTTTTGTAACATCTAAGGGCGTATGACGGAGGGGACCTACAGCTTTACGTGAGACCGGAACCACTACCCCCATCAAAGGAGACCCAAAGAGGCAACTTAATCGCTCAAGTCCGAGCCCAGGGCCTTCATATTAACAACCCGGCGCTCTGCCACTCCATTAAGCTACCGTAATGAGTATTTGCAGGAGAAAAGTAGTGCTCGAATTGGGAGCAGGGATATAACGAAGTAGTGCCATCCCTATACTTTCTAAAATATCTCCTGAACATACCCGACTAACATTTCGTCGTCGTGATATCTGATCGAAATGTTTTTCGTAGTAAGATTTAGTTTGGTTAGATTAGGTTAAGCTAAGTAATTCGATCGAATCCTTTAAAAAGGAACTAGATGCTTATCTTGCCTTAAACCCTCAGTTGGAAGCATATTTTAGCGCGTAGAAATATTGTAGAATTTTCACTCGGATTTCCTCCTTTTTACTTTAAAATTTTCGTTTTTTATCTTTAAATTTCTTTCCTTTCTTTCAACCTCTTTTCTCTGCTTTGCTTTAAAACTTTCACTCGTCTTTAAATTTTCTTTTACCTCTTTTAATCTTCCTTCGTTTAAACAGACAGGCCTCGTAGGGACCAGCCGGTCTATTGCTATTTGGTGTCCTTTGTAATCCTTTGTACTGTCGGAACACGAACTCGCCCCAACACTTTAATGTACTGCCCCCGACCCCAGGAAAAAAACAAAAAAAAAACCTGAGGCACCTTAAACACATCCAGTTAACTCCATTCAAGAACCAACAAATTAGACAGATTTCTAAGCAGAGGCAGACTCTGAACAGCCATATGTAGTTGGTTATAAGGGCAGAATGAGAGCAGAAAACAATTCTCTCTTTTATCAAATTCCCCCAAATGAGGCAGGATGCTGCAGAGGGCTCTACCCTGAACGTTTGTTTGAAATCAATACAAGACAAAATACTTCTTTACATTGAGTATTGGACAGAGGCCAAAAAAACATGTTTCTATATAGGTAACAAAGTGCATTTTGTTTCAGATATAAACAGACAATTGCATTTTGCATACTTTTACATGACCTGCCTAGTGATAAAGCGTGCTATGTAATATGTTTACAAATCTGTTCAGGTTATGTAATTAACAGTAGTATACCCGTATGTCATTCGAATCAAAGCCACACTTCTTTTTCAGTTTACTCGCGTAGGTTAAATATATGACCTTCTTCTCCAAGGCTTATATAACTTTAATAGCTTAACGCTGCGACTTTTAAGGTATAAATCGAGTTAAAATTCTTCATATTTAGGTGTTCATATTTTGCTTCGGTGAAAGCAGGGCACGATTGAATCTCACTTCCGTATAGGGAGAGATAAGCCTAGTCTGACTTCAAGAATTATGATACCTTATTACAATATAGTAGTACATATATGGTGTAGTGTTAGTCGATATATATATATATATATATATATATATATATATATATATACACCGGGTGGGCCAAAAAAACTATTACCCAACTTTTGAAAAAATATTGTGGCTCACCCTGTATATTGATCTTACTGCTGAGGCCTCATGTTGTACCCATACTTTTACTCTTTCAAACGCCCCAGAAGAAGAGCTCACAACTGGAGGGAGGTATCAGAATATGGTGCTCAATTGAAAGGCGGTCAAAGTCAGCAACTGATACTTTCAGATGACAGTCAGTTTCTCCATAAATAATTAATTTTCCTAATTTGTACATAAAACAATTAATTTATTTCCTTTTTCATTTCAGACCATTATTCTGCTACAGTTGGTGAATAAGTTATAACATAATGAAATACTCTTTGAAAACAAATGAAGAAAGAGTTTCCAAACAAACAATGGACGATAACTGGACTTCAATATCTCAAAGAAAATCGATATCACAGGGTCGACCAAACGAAAAGAAGGCAGTGGAAGGCCAAAAACATTACGTACTGAGGAAAATATTGACAGTTTCATCCATGATATGCAGTCAAGAAGAACGGCCTAACACCCACAAGTCCATTACAGAAATTTAAAAAGCTACTTGTATTTCTCGCTCTAGTGTTCGTCGTATACGAGGCTCCAATAAACCTTAGCCCCCCCCGCCCATGGCCTAAACCATTAGAGGTACAGTAAAACTAAACATACCTTACAAAATAGAATTTAATCCTGCATTTAATGAGAAACAGTTAAAACTTGGTGTTCCCGCCATTGGCTTCCAAGACAGCCTGAATTCGCTTTGGGTAGCTTGCCAAAAGTGACGCGAATAGATCTTGATCGTTACGCAAATTTGCTAAAACAGTTTCAATGTGTTGCGCTATTGTATCCTTCGAAAATCGATTTGCTGCAGGTTCTTGAAACAAGAAACATTCAACCTTGTCCTTTATAACTGATCCAATGTGTTCACAGACGTTCAGGTCAGGAGAATTTCCTGGCCATTCTTCATTTCCAAAGAAATCGATCTCATGGTTCGGCAACAACTGTTGAGTGGCTAATGCCTTAAAACAGGGGGCCTTATCGTGCAGAAATGTGACCTGATCGACATCCATAACATTGTTTGGGTTTCTTAGAAAAGGAATGACATGCTGGGATAGAATAATATCACGAAAATACTGTCCATCCCAACTCTGACCATTTGGCTTCAGCACCCACATGAGCTTCTTTGCAGTGAACAAAACAAACACACCAACACAGTCTGGACTTTTTAATAATTCGCGATAATGTTCATTGTCATCGATTTCATCTGGTGTTGTGGCCGACACTCGATCATTTCGGTAGTTAGGCCGACGTGTTACGTAAACAAAAAATTCATCGGAGACAGCTAAATGCATGAAATCATCCACATCCCAATCTTCAAGATAATGGGCAAACCACATTCTGTCATCGATGTTAAGTTGAGTTTTTCTTGGCTTTGGAAGTTCATGCCAAGGCTTTAAACCTTGCCTATGACGGTACAGTCGAATGATCTCACCACTAACGATCTTTCCTCTCAACACTTCGATCTCTCTAGAAAGTTTAGCACAGCTGCTTTTCCGCTTACACGTGCCGCTTTCAATGATGTCCTTTGTTTCCTGAGAGAGTGACAAATTTGGGCGCCCAGATGTGGTTGCCAGCATCACGAGCTTCTCGAAATGTTATTGCTCGTATGCGATTTATCATACGTTGCCTCTCCGAATCACCAATTAATTGAGAAGCCATTATATTATCACTTTATCAGCTGGAGTAATTTTAATACCTGCAATAAATAAAGAATTTTATATATTTTTATAATCAGTAAAAACTATTTCGATATAAGTAAACATGTAAGCTGCAAATGGGGGGGGCTAAGGTTTTTTGGAACCCCTTAGTAAAAGATGATCTGGGTCTTAAATGTTTTAAAAGAGTCGAAGTTCATAAGTTCTCTGCATCAAATAAGCAAGCAAGAGTTGAAAAATGTCGTGCTCTATTCAGGGCCGGATTAACCATTAAGCAAAATAAGCCCGTGCTTAGGGCATCAAGGGAAGGGGGGCACCACAGAAATTTTCCATTGTCGGATTTACCATGGATTTATTATACTATTATAATCGCGGCTTATAGCCTATAAGCTGTTGAAAACTGAATTATATATATTCATATATAGTATTTATTTTTTTTCATTGTTTGAATTTGTAGTGAACAACAACCCTTTTGAGAGAATAAATATATTTCGTTGTAATCACACACTTTACGCTTTGCGTTATTATTTTGTTTATATCAAATCTTTGAGCGCCATATTAAAAATACATATAGATTAAATATTTTCGTGTGCTATAGGAAGTTATTCTGAACGTGTGATTTGTGCATATAATATTAAATATATATTTTACATAATCATTTGGTATTGTTTTACAGAAAGATTTAGGTTTATAGAATTGTAATATAAATTAATATTAAAATAAAAGAAACTATAAACTCTCTATATTGCTGTTGTATCAAGTGATGTTTATCACGGCCATTATAATAATAAGATATACTGACCTAAGTTAATTAGCGTTGAAGAAGTTTATCTGTTGCTCTCTCTTCTTCTCTAGGGTAGTCTATGAAGTGTACTTTATTTGTATATATAACAATATTTTATCATACACGTATCTTTATTTATAATTTATTTATCTATTGTCATAACAGTATAAAAGAATTTAGATTGTAATAACCAGAGTGAATAATTTGTAATGTGTATATATAACATCAAACGTAGTTAGGACAATTTAGGCACTAAGCAAATGTTCATATTTCCTATAATTAAATATTGTGTTTTAAATAAATAAATAAATGTAAATATAAAATGTGGCTCGTTAATAGTGAAATGTTAATATTGATATTTTTATAGATTGCGTATTATTAATTCTAATGTTAAGTATTTTTATTTTATAGGTTTCGGTTCCTTCTTTCGGTTCCTTCTTTCGATTTGATTTGTATTCAACATTTCGAGTTGATATTTCGGTTGAGTTATATTTAAATTGCCACTTTGGTTGTGTACGGTTCCCATTTTGTCTTTCTGAGAATAAAAGAACAAAGCCAAGATTGTGATATGTGTAACTGTGTTGATTGCCACATAATATACAAATAAAATATTCTTTTTATTTCTGTATTTTACAGACCCCAAGAACCAAGATGAAACGTGTTCAGTTAAGTGGTGCACAAAAGCGAAAACTATCAAAAGAGAAACAAGAGAAGACTTTGGATTTAGAGTCCAAGACTGCAAAGCTGACTGATTTCTTCACACAAGTTCCACGACCACAACGTCAACATGATATACCGATTCTGAATCAAAACCAATCTCCGTCATCAGAAGTGGACACAAATACCACTTTGATCACTTCAAATCAAAATATGATGACGTTGGAATCACCGAGGTGTCACAAGCAGGTTCATCTACCACATGTCTCACTACTGATCTCACTTTGCCTGTAAATTCTCTTGATACCTCTACTGCAAATGTTGATTCAAGTTGCTTTACAATACATTCTGGGGTTGAAATAATTGCTGAAAATGAAAGTTTAGTGGACCATGGTGATGGTGGTGAAATGAATCAGTCTGCAGAAGATGAAGTAAATATAGCAAAAGATCCAGGGTTGTGGCTTGATTTCTCTGCTGATGATGTGGCTTATTGGATTGCTTGTGGACCCAGTGACTGTCAACACCACAATGGGCCATTTGACAAGTCTTACCGGCATTTCAGTAGTGGCAAACCAGCAAGATACTGTTCACAAAAACTTTTCGTTGGGACAAAAGCCAATGGTGAGAAATACAAGAGAGAGTGGTTATTGTATTCACCATCAACAGGATCAGTTTACTGTTATGTTTGTAAACTGTTTGCTCCTAAAAATGTCTCACATTTTGTTATAAGAGAAGGGTTCAGTGACTGGCGAAATACTATTGTAATTGATCATCATGAAAAAAGCACTACTCACCGAGACTCTATGCTAACATACTTAACTCGCAGACAAGGTGCGGGGTTGGGACAACAGTTGGAAAAAACAAATTCAGGAAGAGTGTGATTACTGGGAACATGTCTTGAGGCGTGTCATAGCTGTTATTTGTACGTTAGCTGAACGTGGCTTGTCTTTTCGAGGAACAGAAGAAAGATTTGGATCATTGCAAAATGGGAATTTTTTAGGGCTGCTTGAGCTCATAAGCCGGTTTGATCCATTTTTAGCAGGTCACATTTTGAAATATGGAAATTCTGGCAAAGGAAATCCTTCTTACCTGTCCAAAACCACCTGTGAGGAACTCATTCAACTAATGGCTCAAAAGATCCACGCACTCATTGTTGACGAAGTAAAATCTTCTGGTTATTTTAGTTTGTCAGTTGATTCAACACCAGATCTATCACATATCGATCAGTTAAGTGTTGTACTTAGGTACTTAAAAGATGGACAGCCTATTGAACGCTTTTTAACCTTTCTGAAAATGAAGCCATACTGGTGAGGAAATGGCAAATCAGGTGTTGCAGTACTTACGTGAAGTTTGTAAGCTAAACTTTTCAAAATGTAGGGGTCAATCTTACGACAACGCTGCCAACATGTCTGGGCGTTATAAGGGGATGCAGCAAAAAATTTTAGAAACAAACAAGTTTGCTATATATGTGCCCTGTGCAGCCCATTCACTAAATCTGGTAGGCCGAAGTGCTGTTGACTGCTGTCAAGAGGCGGTTAATTTCTTCTCTACAGTGCAGTTGCTCTATACCTTTTTTTTAGCCTCAACCAGCAGGGGAAATTCTTAAAGGTTGTATTGGAAATGAAAGTGTCTTAAAATCCCTCTCTGATACCAGATGGGAGGCACATGCTATGGCAACAGCAGCAATTTTGAAATCTTTCCTTAAAATTTTAGAAGCGTTAGAATGTATAGCTGAAGACCAGTCACAAAAGGGAGACACTAGAAGAGAAGCAAATAATATTGCAAATAAGATGCAAGAGCTAGAATTCGTTTTTATGTTGAATTTTTGGGATGAGATTTTGCAAAATTTTCATAGAGTAAGCAAAGTTCTACAGAATAAGGATGTGAACTTAAAAACATGTGCAGATCTGTATGGATCATTAGCTGACCAACTGTGCACTTCACGAGATGAATTTGAAAGATATGAAGCAGCTACAAAGGAAATGCTACCAGATGTTGATTACAAGGCAGCTCAAACTCGCAAACGTATCAGAAAGAAAGTACCCAATGACGGAGATGCACCAGAAGTATATCTGAATGCCAGAGATAAATTTCTTATCACCACCTTTTACACAATTGTTGACAAACTTGAAACTGAGATGAGAAGAAGAGGAGAGATATACAAAGAAATAGCAGAGAGATTTTCTTTTCTAAGTGATGTGCCACATAATGTCACCACTTCATCATCTACTGAAATTGAAAGGTATTCTCAGGGTTGTAAAAAGATGATTGATGCTTACCCAGAGGACTTGAACACTAATTTCTCTGCTGAGCTTCAGCAGTTTCACTCATATGTGTGCCATAAGTTCAGTGCAAAAAAAAATGTAAAAACAAGATTCAGTCATGCTGAACTTTATAAAATAATTGTAGAAGACAATATTGAGTGTGCCTTCCCAAATGTAGAAATTGCCTTTCGTATATTTTTAACATTAATGGTCACAAATTGCTCAGCTGAGCGTTCATTTTCTCAGTTGAAGTATATTAAAAATACCAACAGAACAACTATGCAACAAGGCAGGCTGGATGCCTTATCTCTACTAAGTATAGAAGCAGATGTGTTACGTAAGATTAGTTTTGAGGATCTGATCAAAGACTTTGCAATTAAAAAAAGTAGGAGAAAACTTTTCAAATATAAACGAAGTGGAAGTATACAAAAATAAACATTATTTTCCATCTTACTGTAAGTTTTGTTTCATTTCAAAAAATAAAATTTTATTTTATGGTTTATTTTTGTTTATATTTTGAATTACATATATATGGGGCACCAAAATCTTTTAAGTGCTTAGGGCCTCTAAAGGTCTTAATCCGGCCCTGCCTGGAGTGAAGCACCAGCTGAAGGGACATTCTCCATTCTTGGTTACATTGTTGAACACAAAGGATCCATTAAGCCATCTCATTTGACTAAGCTGTGCAGAATTGTGAAGGAGGGTCCAGCTCCAGGCACTAGATCTGCTGTAATGATCACACAGAAAGCCATTGATCAGTGGCCAAGCATACATGGCGGTAAATTCACAACAAATGCCTACATGCAAGGTCTAACATCGTCCACTGTTGCTGCTGCAATGAATAAATAAACTTAAGGTGAGTTATAAACTGTACATTATTGTATTATTATGTTTAGCTAAAACAATTTGTAATTGGTATGTCGTCAATTCAAGAGTTTACTATCATTAATCTATCTAGTGGTGTAAGGGGAAAAAAAGTAAATTCAGAGCTGTGCTCCAGTAAATTTTTTCAAATCTGGAGTCATGGTCTTGGCCTCGAAAATGGTTTTCCAATCTATTACTTCCATGCTGGATGTCACATCCTCCCAGTTTATAGCGTTGGAGTGAAAATTAAAAATTTCGAATTTGCTTCTTTCTGTTGTGCGTGTTCTTTCCTTTCCTGTTGCCTTTATATTAGTTGTTATTTCAATGATGTTGTGGTCCGATATCATAGTTGGGGATATTTCTACATTATCAATTAGATTACTGTTGTTTGTGAATACCAAATCTAGGCAGTTGTTTTTTCTTGTGTTTTCTGTTATTTCTTGCGTTAACATTAATTCATCAGCTAGAGCTAGCAGCATTTTTACCCGCTCCTGGTCTTCTCGTGTGCCCCTCCTTGCCCTGGTGTATACATATATTTTTTCCTATCTTTTTATATTTCATGAATGGGAAATTAAAATCACCACAGAGAAAAATATTTGGGGTTGGAGAGTGTAGATCTTTTACCCAGTTTCTTACCTCTGTAATGGAATCTGAAAATTTTGAGGTTGGTGTGTTTGGGGGTCTGTACATTACAATTAGTACCATATTTAATTTTTCAACTTTTGCTGCTACACATTCTACGTAGCTGTTTGAGGTATATATATATATATATATATATATATATATATATATATATATATATATATAGGGTGGGCCAAAAAACTTTTATCCTGATTTTGAACAATATAATTTTACCTTTATCAAATGTTATTTGTACAATCAATATATGTGTCTTGTTTAGAATTTCATGGTCTATCTCGTGGTGAAGTTATATTTTTGCTAACTGTGACCATTATTTTCTAATTCTCTGTTTCTATACAGTTACCTAATTGAGTCCAAGATTATGCGGAATGTGTCCTCCTCCATTATCAATGCACGCTTGCAATCTTGCTCGCCATTGATCTATTGCAGCATTTATGAATAGTTGTGATATCTTTCTGTAGCCTGCAGTAATACTTTCTTTCAGATCTTCGACGGAATTGATCTCCTTTCCTTTATAAACCAATTTTTGTAGAGCACCCCAGAGAGCGTAATCGCCCATGTGGGCTATTCGGCAGCCAGAATTCTGGTTCAATATAATCCGAAACATTTCAGTCGAAATACTCTCGAGTTGTGCGAGCTGTATGGCTTGTGGCACCATCTTGCTGGATCACAAAGTTGTTTCTTGACTTCTCCCTTATCGACGGCAGTACCGGATCAAGAATTTTTTCTTGGTAATAAGCAGCAGTGATTTTGGCATTTTGATCAACAAAAACAATCTCTGACTTCCCTAACTTTGAAATAAAGATGGAAACCATGACTTTTTGAGAAAATGTGGACGTTCCCTGCAAAGTCGATCTAGACTGATAGATTTTTGTCCTGTCTTCCATAAACTCGGGTCATTTTGTGTGTTTATTATTGAAGCAACCATAAAGGTCTTCTCGACGCTGAACCATATTTTCGACACTTCTCTCTCTCTGGGAATCGATCTAATAGAGCCAGGGCCGGATTAAGACCTTTAGAGGCCCTAAGCACTTAAAAGATTTTGGTGCCCCATATATATGTAATTCAAAATATAAACAAAAATAAACCATAAAATAAAATTTTATTTTTTGAAATGAAACAAAACTTACAGTAAGATGGAAAATAATGTTTATTTTTGTATACTTCCACTTCATTTATATTTGAAAAGTTTTCTCCTACTTTTTTTAATTGCAAAGTCTTTGATCAGATCCTCAAAACTAATCTTACGTAACACATCTGCTTCTATACTTAGTAGAGATAAGGCATCCAGCCTGCCTTGTTGCATAGTTGTTCTGTTGGTATTTTTAATATACTTCAACTGAGAAAATGAACGCTCAGCTGAGCAATTTGTGACCATTAATGTTAAAAATATACGAAAGGCAATTTCTACATTTGGGAAGGCACACTCAATATTGTCTTCTACAATTATTTTATAAAGTTCAGCATGACTGAATCTTGTTTTTACATTTTTTTTTGCACTGAACTTATGGCACACATATGAGTGAAACTGCTGAAGCTCAGCAGAGAAATTAGTGTTCAAGTCCTCTGGGTAAGCATCAATCATCTTTTTACAACCCTGAGAATACCTTTCAATTTCAGTAGATGATGAAGTGGTGACATTATGTGGCACATCACTTAGAAAAGAAAATCTCTCTGCTATTTCTTTGTATATCTCTCCTCTTCTTCTCATCTCAGTTTCAAGTTTGTCAACAATTGTGTAAAAGGTGGTGATAAGAAATTTATCTCTGGCATTCAGATATACTTCTGGTGCATCTCCGTCATTGGGTACCTTCTTTCTGATACGTTTGCGAGTTTGAGCTGCCTTGTAATCAACATCTGGTAGCATTTCCTTTGTAGCTGCTTCATATCTTTCAAATTCATCTCGTGAAGTGCACAGTTGGTCAGCTAATGATCCATACAGATCTGCACATGTTTTTAAGTTCACATCCTTATTCTGTAGAACTTTGCTTACTCTATGAAAATTTTGCAAAATCTCATCCCAAAAATTCAACATAAAAACGAATTCTAGCTCTTGCATCTTATTTGCAATATTATTTGCTTCTCTTCTAGTGTCTCCCTTTTGTGACTGGTCTTCAGCTATACATTCTAACGCTTCTAAAATTTTAAGGAAAGATTTCAAAATTGCTGCTGTTGCCATAGCATGTGCCTCCCATCTGGTATCAGAGAGGGATTTTAAGACACTTTCATTTCCAATACAACCTTTAAGAATTTCCCACCTGCTGGTTGAGGCTAAAAAAAAGGTATAGAGCAACTGCACTGTAGAGAAGAAATTAACCGCCTCTTGACAGCAGTCAACAGCACTTCGGCCTACCAGATTTAGTGAATGGGCTGCACAGGGCACATATATAGCAAACTTGTTTGTTTCTAAAATTTTTTGCTGCATCCCCTTATAACGCCCAGACATGTTGGCAGCGTTGTCGTAAGATTGACCCCTACATTTTGAAAAGTTTAGCTTACAAACTTCACGTAAGTACTGCAACACCTGATTTGCCATTTCCTCACCAGTATGGCTTTTCATTTTCAGAAAGGTTAAAAAGCGTTCAATAGGCTGTCCATCTTTTAAGTACCTAAGTACAACACTTAACTGATCGATATGTGATAGATCTGGTGTTGAATCAACTGACAAACTAAAATAACCAGAAGATTTTACTTCGTCAACAATGAGTGCGTGGACCTTTTGAGCCATTAGTTGAATGAGTTCCTCACAGGTGGTTTTGGACAGGTAAGAAGGATTTCCTTTGCCAGAATTTCCATATTTCAAAATGTGACCTGCTAAAAATGGATCAAACCGGCTTATGAGCTCAAGCAGCCCTAAAAAATTCCCATTCTGCAATGATCCAAATCTTTCTTCTGTTCCTCGAAAAGACAAGCCACGTTCAGCTAACGTACAAATAACAGCTATGACACGCCTCAAGACATGTTCCCAGTAATCACACTCTTCCTGAATTTGTTTTTCCAACTGTTGTCCCAACCCCGCACCTTGTCTGCGAGTTAAGTATGTTAGCATAGAGTCTCGGTGAGTAGTGCTTTTTTCATGATGATCAATTACAATAGTATTTCGCCAGTCACTGAACCCTTCTCTTATAACAAAATGTGAGACATTTTTAGGAGCAAACAGTTTACAAACATAACAGTAAACTGATCCTGTTGATGGTGAATACAATAACCACTCTCTCTTGTATTTCTCACCATTGGCTTTTGTCCCAACGAAAAGTTTTTGTGAACAGTATCTTGCTGGTTTGCCACTACTGAAATGCCGGTAAGACTTGTCAAATGGCCCATTGTGGTGTTGACAGTCACTGGGTCCACAAGCAATCCAATAAGCCACATCATCAGCAGAGAAATCAAGCCACAACCCTGGATCTTTTGCTATATTTACTTCATCTTCTGCAGACTGATTCATTTCACCACCATCACCATGGTCCACTAAACTTTCATTTTCAGCAATTATTTCAACCCCAGAATGTCTTGTAAAGCAACTTGAATCAACATTTGCAGTAGAGGTATCAAGAGAATTTACAGGCAAAGTGAGATCAGTAGTGAGACATGTGGTAGATGAACCTGCTTGTGACACCTCGGTGATTCCAACGTCATCATATTTTGATTTTGAAGTGATCAAAGTGGTATTTGTGTCCACTTCTGATGACGGAGATTGGTTTTGATTCAGAATCGGTATATCATGTTGACGTTGTGGTCGTGGAACTTGTGTGAAGAAATCAGTCAGCTTTGCAGTCTTGGACTCTAAATCCAAAGTCTTCTCTTGTTTCTCTTTTGATAGTTTTCGCTTTTGTGCACCACTTAACTGAACACGTTTCATCTTGGTTCTTGGGGTCTGTAAAATACAGAAATAAAAAGAATATTTTATTTGTATATTATGTGGCAATCAACACAGTTACACATATCACAATCTTGGCTTTGTTCTTTTATTCTCAGAAAGACAAAATGGGAACCGTACACAACCAAAGTGGCAATGTAAATATAAACTCAACCGAAATATCAACTCGAAATGTTGAATACAAATCAAATCGAAAGAAGGAACCAAAAGAAGGAACCGAAAGAAGGAACCGAAACCTATAAAATAAAAATACTTAACATTAGAATTAATAATACGCAATCTATAAAAATATCAATATTAACATTTCACTATTAACGAGCCACATTTATATTTACATTTTATTTATTTAAAACACAATATTTAATTATAGGAAATATGAACATTTGCTTAGTGCCTAAATTGTCCTAACTACGTTTGATGTTATATATACACATTACAAATTATTCACTCTGGTTATTACAATCTAAATTCTTTATACTGTTATGACAATAGATAAATAAATTATAAAATAAAGATACGTGTATGATAAAATATTGTTATATATACAAATAAAGTACACTTCATAGACTTACCCTAGAGAAGAGAGAAGAGCAACAGATAAACTTCTTCAACGCTAATTAACTTAGGTCAGTATATCTTATTATTATAATGGCCGTGATAAACATCACTTGATACAACAGCAATATAGAGAGTTTATAGTTTCTTTTATTTTAATATTAATTTATATTACAATTCTATAAACCTAAATCTTTCTGTAAAACAATACCAAATGATTATGTAAAATATATATTTAATATTATATGCACAAATCACACGTTCAGAATAACTTCCTATAGCACACGAAATATTTAATCTATATGTATTTTTAATATGGCGCTCAAAGATTTGATAACAAAATAATAACGCAAAGCGTAAAGTGTGTGATTACAACGAAATATATTTATTCTCTCAAAAGGGTTGTTTGTTCACGACAAATTCAAACAATGAAAAAAAATAAATACTATATATGAATATATATAATTCAGTTTTCAACAGCTTATAGGCTATAAGCCGCGATTATAATAGTATAATAAATCCATGGTAAATCCGACAATGGAAAATTTCTGTGGTGCCCCCCTTCCCTTGATGCCCTAAGCACGGGCTTATTTTGCTTAATGGTTAATTCGGCCCTGGCTATCGGAATCACAGTAAATCTATGATGGCAATGATTGAGTTTCAGACTCAGTACCGTACTGAGTAGGTTAGGTTAATTAGTAATTACTTTCACTGTCGTCATCCACCGTGCTGTTTAAATGAAATTGAAAATTGGAATTTGTTTTATTCTTGGAAAAATTTGTAAGTGCCATTTTTGGTTAAATAAACATTACTTTTCAATTTGTTCTCTTTGAATTTCCTATTTTATATTTAATTAATTATCCGGCTATCCGGCCGGATAGTAAAAAGGGGCCGGATACCGGATATCCGGTGCATCCCTATATAACAGACTTTGATTTTACACCAGAAGATGTAGCGAGAGCTATAGGACAAATGAAACCACATTCAGCTGGAGGTCCGGACAATTGGAACGCATTAATGATTAAAAACTGTAAAAATGAAATAGCTACACCTTTATACTGGATATGGAGAAGATCCCTAGACACGGGAAATACTGTACCGAGCATCTTGAAAAGAGCAAACATTGTCCCTTATATAAAGGAGGGGACAGATCCCAAGCAAAGAACTATAGACCAGTGTCATTGACGTCCCACCTCACCAAAGTATTTGAAAGAATAGTTAGAGAGAAAATTTATGATTTCCTGGAGACACGGGAAAGATTCAACGAAAATCAGCATGAATTCCGCTCAGGTAGATCATGGGTCGGGGAACTTTTTTGGGTATTACCCAAAAATCTATTTGAGTAAAATGAAATTACCCCCAGACTTCAAAGTAAACAAAAACAAGCCAATTGCTCTTAAAATTGTTGCATATGGTATACAAAAAATTCAAATTAAAAAAATGTTTATTGGATCCATTATTATGGAGAAATAAAAAAAGCCACACATGCTGGCATAAGAATAGCACACAAACAAAATTAGTAAAAAGGATTGAAGAACTGAAGAATTTAATTCAAAACATCTCCACTTCAGGTTTTGGAAAAATGATGCTGTTTCATTTTTGATACATCAAAATCAGGACGTAAATTCGTAATATTCTCAAATTTAGAATAACGCCACATTTATGTAACAAAATAAAATAAAAATATACGAAAAAAATATCAGCACAAAGTGTCAAGCACTAAAAGCACCTCTTCGTTTCATGATACCATACACACGACTGAGGCTCTGAGGGAAGTGTCTCTCATAAGTCATACCGCACGCATTACCCCAAAAAATTTTAAATTTACCCCATTTGGGGTAATTTACCCCTGTTCCCCGACCACTGAGGTAGATCATGCCTATCACAACTAATAGAACACTACAACAATATCCTTGATGCATTGGAAGGCAATGACAACTACGATGTTATATACACAGATTTTGCTAAAGCTTTCGATAAATGTGACCATGGTATAATAGCACATAAAATTAAATATATGGGCATAACAGGCAAAGTGAGAAAATGGATCTACAATTTCCTTAGAGATCGTCTGCAGGTCGTCAAAATTCAAGGTATATCATCATCAGAATCGGAAGTACGCAGCTCAGTACCACAAGGGACAGTACTGGCCCCACTCCTGTTCATTATCATGTTAACAGACAGACAGCGGAGTAAACAGCAACAGTATAGTAACATCTTTTGCAGACGATACAAAGATCAGCAGAAAAATCAGCGATGTACATGACGCGGAGGCCTTGCAGAGGGACACGAACAAAATATACAAATGGTCAGAAGACAACAACATGTCATTCAACGCCGAGAAATTTCAGCTCTTGAGATATGGTAGAAAAGAAGAACTTAAACAGACTGCATGTTATGCTCCAGATAGACAGGAAATTCAGAGAAGCACGAAATTGATTGATCTCGGGATAATAATGACAGATGATGCGAAATTCAAAACACAAAATCAGATAGCGATAAATAAAGCAAAAAGAGTCGCCGGACAGGTACTAAGAACGTTCAAGAGAAGGGACAGGACAGTAATGATTCCCCTGCTAAAAACACTGATTATACCAAAACTTGAATACTGCTCAGTTTTGACGTCCCCATATAAAAAGGAAGAAACTAATAAACTAGAAGAAACGCAAAGGCATTTCACAGCCAAGATTGATGGCTGCAAAGAACTCAACTACTGGGAAAGACTACGTAAACTAAATCTGTAATCACTGGAAAGAAGAGAGAGGTATATCATAATCTACATATAGAAAATGATCGAAAAACTGGTACCAAACCTAAAACTAAACCCAATTACCATTCAAACAACACTGGAAAATAGGAAAGGCAGAATGTGTAGTGTTCCCAAATTAAAGGCCCGACAAGGAAAATAGCTTGGTTGTCAGGGGGCCAAGACTTTTCAACCAGCTTCCTAAGGACCTCAGAAACGTAACGGGGGTCAAAGTTGAAGTCTTCAAGAAAAGACTGGATGCCTGGCTCAAGACAGTACCAGATTAGCCGGGCGTGCCTGGCTATGTACGGTGGAGAGCGCAAGAAAGCAACTCGCTCCTCCACCAGGCCAGACCTAGAGGCGGGGCCACCAGCTTGACCTCCGTGTGAAGAGAGACCAACGCACGAAACAACATAAGGTTCAT
The DNA here is from genome assembly GCA_023014485.1 of Bathynomus jamesi. Classification (NCBI taxonomy): domain Eukaryota; kingdom Metazoa; phylum Arthropoda; class Malacostraca; order Isopoda; family Cirolanidae; genus Bathynomus; species Bathynomus jamesi. The sequence continues at coordinate 848,814 of JAJOZX010000440.1, read as the reverse complement.
AAGGTATATACAGGAAATAATTTGTTAAAATTTAAATTACATTATTCTCGTTCATAAATTAAGGTATTGATCTTTAAATCATTAATGCTTTATAAATTGTTTTGATGTCTGCAGTACATATCTGGCAACCTTTTGACAGCCTAACAACTCTCTCCAGTATTGCTAAATCTATAATCTTAAAAAGGACGAACGCCTAAATCCTGAATGTTACCTTCCGTTAAGGTCAGTCACATAAAAAGAGTTAATTATAAAACCAAAATTTATAATTTATTTGCTAAAATCATTATTATACTAAAATTTTTGGAACTTTAACAATCTCTTATAAACGTGGCACCAAGGGAGTCCTCCCAGCCAGAGTGAAGGTCGAAGGGAGTGCCGGTATTGCCCAACCAGCTTGTCAGTCGCTGAGTGCTCTTAGAGAGATCTTGTTTGTAAAACTCTCTAAAATAAGTGTAGTGAACAAATTCAAATTCGTACATTATATCGTAACTCTGCCCTGTTAGTCCATTTTTGTGTGAAGTGCATCATCAGGTGAAATAAACTGTTTAGGATAATGTCTCGTTTATATCCTTTTCACGAAAGCCATGCGAGTCTGTCACTCAACACAGAGAAAAATGGACGCTTAAGACGAGGGCATAAGTTGTGTCCGACGCCTACTTGCAGATCGAGCTCAGTTGAAGAACCTCTAGGGACTAGGCGGTATACACTTCAGCTGTAAGGGCATAGAAAAAGGGGTGATGCGCACAAACCCACCATCCGACAGTGGGGACCTTTTTTATGCAGGAAGGAAGGGCGAACGCCCGCAAAAACTCCCCTCCTATAAAGGAAAAAAGAGAACCAAAATCAAGGTCCAGGGTTTTCGAGATGTTTGGACACTGCGTATGAAAGATTGGAGGTCATAGACATGGGGATAGACGGAGTGAAGATTGTTCCAGAGTTGACCGGTTGAGTAGTAAGAGGCGGGGAATTGAGGAGACGAAAAGCCTTTGATTCCATCTGGTAAAGTAGAGATGTGTGGGTTGAGCCACTCCACACACGAGAAGCGTACTCCATGCAGGGGCGGACAAGACCCCTGTTCAGAGACAGCAACTGATTCGGGGTGAAGAAACTGCGGAGGGAGAGGGTACAATGTGATCTTTCCAAGAAAGATCACGAGAAAATTGACCGATTATTATAATAAAAACTCATTCTAATAGACAGAGTTTATTTCCTCAACAGTTTCGATGTGGGCATCGAAACTGTTGTGAAAATAAACTCTGTCTATTAGAGTGGGTTTTTATTATCATATTTTGACCTTCACGTAGAAAAAAGTGAAGTTTTTTGCATTTATGACCGATTATTTTTGCCTCATTTTTTTTCTAGACACCCTGTATATTCAACATACGCGTTAATATAATCCGTAAGGTATGTCAAGAGGTTTTTTTTTTTACCTCATTTTAACTTATTTGGTCACGTTTAGGTTCATATTCTAAAAAAAATTATTTTCGAGCAACATTTAAAAAACAAAAGAAGAACGAAACACGGTCTATTTTTATGAAAAACAAGACATACTTTGTGTATATATAAACAACCTATACTTACCAACTTCAAATCCATAGGCAAGTTGATAAAATGTAAATATTATTATGACATACGAATTCATCTTTATATTACCGACTAATTCACAATACTCTTTGGTTTTATATATTTAATTATTAATACTAATAATAATAATAATTTATTAAATTAGTAATCACAGTTAACAAAATGTAAACGCCTCAACTATCATACGATACTTAATATTTCAAGCCACTGAAACGAAAGCCTAAATTAATATAGTGTAGGCCCAGCATCAAAACTAGAAAAAACGTCATGAATCTTTAAGCTTATTTTCATTTAACTAATCACTGCAACTTAGAATTCTTAGCGTTTTTATAAACTACTATTACGCTTGCCTACATACAAGGCCTACAAAAAACCTTGCTTTGAAGGACTTTACTGTTCACAAGACTTTTGTTTCTTGTTTGACTGGTCGTAATTACAATGATGAGCAAAGTAAAATTAAAATTTGTACTAAAATACAAACGAAAGATAATATATTTCTACGCAAAATAGTTTGTCTTAAGTATTTATGATCATTATTAATATTTATAACACAATATATCATAAAAAATAAATATCTAGCAATTTGAAGATTACTATCACCACACCCTACTACACTAGTTCATGACCATTTGGGAATGGCAAAGAGAGAATAGTTTTGAACCACTGAAGGCAGTTGCCAACGAGAACAAATTTTAGTGTAAACGTACATATACTGTTAGAAACCAAAGTAATGCGTTTGCAGCATATATTATCATTAATGTAGGTCCGGCAACGCGTAAATTACAAATATTTTCTTTAAAAATCATATAGTATGAAAATGTCGGTTTGAAAAATATTCCTGTAAAAGATGGGTTTTTTAATAACTGTCTTTAATACTTCATCCCTTCCATATTCTGTACATTTTAGACTTTAATAATATAAAATTTGCTTTTAAACAGAGTTGCCAGAAGTCACAAGGAAGTTACGCTTTTCTTTACAAGACATCTTTCATCCAAAATAAATAATTCATTTTCAAGTACATTTAAATTTACAATAATGAGATGATATTAATATATATAAATAACTTAAAATAAGCTACTAAATTATTTTAAAATACTTGAAATATTTATAATTAATCGTAGTACAAAAGATAAAACTAGAAATATCTCGGAAACAGTTCTATTAATAAAGTTTAAAAAATACCAAATTTATTTTTATTCATTTCCTGTCTTGAAGAATATATATTACAATTCTAAGTTTAAAATTCGTTCGAAGGGGATCTGAAAGGAAAAGAAGCCGGAATTAATTTGGTCTCATAAAGAATTCTGTGACCAGTCTACAAGTGCAAATTACATTTGACATATGACCTTGGTAAAAAACTTAAATCTGGAGAAAAAGTGATTAATATAATATCGGGAAGTGACGTATATATACAGGGTGCGACATAAGTCGCTTTACCGAGAATAATGAAATCACCTTGCGAAGAATAATATTTATTATTTATTACAGAAATTGTTCAAAGTGTCCTCCATCATGTTCAATACACACGTTACATCTTTGAACCACTGAACAACAAATAGCACGACATAGTTCTTTGTTATTATTCAATGTCTCGAACTCTTGGCGTATCAGTTTTCATGTGATTATTCAATGTGAGGTATAACTACGTGTATATGACAACTACGTGTATACGACAACTACGATGTCATATACACGGATTTTGCTAAAGCTTTCGACAAATGTGATCACGGTATAATAGGTATAAAATGAAATATCGTATATGGAAATAACAGGCAAAGTGGGAAAATGGATCTACAACTTCCTCAGAGAACGTTTACAGGTCGCCAAAATTCAAGGTATATCATTATCAGAATCGGAAGTACGCAGCTCAGTACCACAAGGTACGGTACTGGCCCCACTCCTGTTCATTATCATGCTAACAAACATAGACAGCGGAGTAAACAGCAACAGTATAATAACATCCTTTGCAGATGATACAAAGACCAGCAGAAAAATCAGCGATGTAAATGAAGTGGAGACCTTGCAGAAGGACACGAACAAAGTATACAAATGGTCAGAAGACAACAACATGACATTTAACACCGAGAAATTTCAGCTCTTGAGATATGGTAGAAAAGAGGAACTTAAACAGACTGCATATTATGTTCCAGATAGACAGGAAATTCAGAGAAGCATGAAAGCGACCAATCTGGGGGTAATAATGATCGATAATGTGAAATTCGAAACACAAAATCAGATAGCGATAAATAAAGCAAAAAGAGTCGCGGGACAGGTACTAAAACCGTTCAAAAGAAGGGACAGGACAGTAAACACTGCTGAAAACACTGATTATACCAAAACTTGAATACTGCTCAGTTTTGACGTCCCCATATAAAAAGGAAGAAACTAATAACCTAGAAGAAACTCAGAGACATTTCACAGCAAAGAGTGATGGCTGCAAAGAGCTCGACTACTGGGATAAGACGACGTAAACCAAATCTGTACTCCCTGGAAAGAAGAAGAGAGAAGCACACCATAATCTACATATGGAAAATGATCGAAATACCGGTACCAAACCTAAAACAAAACCCAATTACCACTCAAACAACACTGGAAAATAGGAAAGGCAGGATGTGTAGTGTTCCCAAATTAAAGGCACGACAAGGGACCTCCTCAACACTGAAGGAAAATAGCTTGGTTGTCAGGGGGCCAAGACTTTTTAACCAGCTTCTAAAGGACCTCAGAAACGTTACAGGGGTCAAAGTTGAAGTCTTCAAGAGAAAACTAGATGCCTGGCTCAGGACGGTACCAAATTAGCCGGGTGTACCTGGCTATGTACGGTGGAGAGCGCAAGAAAGCAACTCGCTCCTCCACCAAGAGAGGTTTAGAGGCGGGACCACCAGCTTGACTTTCGTGTGAAGAGAGACCAACGTACGGAACAGCAACGAGGTTAACGAGGTGTATATATATATATATATATATTATATATATACACACCGGGTGATTACAAATGGTCTTCCCGATTTTAAACATTTATTATGAAAAATCTAACATAGCTACAGTACAGTGAAAAGCAAAATATACAAATAAAGAACTAAAAAAGTTTTATTTACAAGCTATTGAAGTTCTATATTGTAGTGTTTTATTTATTAAAGGGCCTATTTGGCCGATATATGAAGAGTGCAACAGGTAAATGAGTATCTGCCCAGCTTTACCAGTCGACTTTTCACTAACACAACCTTTAAGATTGACGAAATAACTTACCAGTTGGATTTATGTTTATTAAAATAATTAAATTATTTAAGGATGTCAAGCCTTCCCCTTATTTAATGGAATTTATGTTTATTAAAATAATTAAATTATTTAAGGATGTCAAGCTTTTAGGGCAAGGGCGAACGTTAATACATAAACAGCACCGAGAGAGATAGATTCTGGTAATTTGCGATTTACACTAAACTGACAAGCTACACTTACAAAATTTTGAGAGCCCCTAAAACCTGTAATCCTGACTGAACAAAATCTAGAATTCAACTCCCCGTATGTAAGATCTTATGGCACTCTTGTAGAGGGTTTTCCCCAACTTCTTTCCCCAAGGGCAGCTTTTGTCCCCCGTTCCCAATCGAAACACCCACAAAAAATATAAAAACCGTTACATTCTTTGAGAAGTTACATTCAACAGACATCTTAAATTTATCTTCCCAAAACGACTATATAAAAAGAACCTCTATATTAACGATGTTCATTATAAACATTTTTCTCGGTGCCATTTATTAAATTTATTACAAATCATTACAATATGAAGTCCTTTCGTGGCTCTGCAGACATCAAAGCGGTATTCTGTTTCCCTCCATGCATTTTGTAGCATATTATACTGAACTATTCTAACAGCTTCACGTATCCTTTCCTTCAAATATTCCAAAGTTGTTGCCATTGGTAGAACAAAAACTTCATTTTTGACAGAGCCCCAGAGGAAGAAGTCAAGGGGGGTTAGATCGGGCGAACGAGTAGCCAAGGAATGGGTCCCTCACGCCCGATCCAACGATCAGGAAATTGCTCATTCAGAAATGTTGTAACCTCAAAAGGAGCCACAAAAGAAGCTCATATTGAACTTCAATAGCTTGTAAATAAAACGTATAGTTGTTCTTTATTTGTATATCTTGCTTTCCCCTATCGCTTAGTTAGTTTTTCATAATAAATGTTTGAAATCGGGAAGATCATTTGTAATTACCCGGTATATATCTTAAGTCCAAAGACCCATAGGAAAACTTCACTGAAAACAGGAATCTTCCGATATATCTCTTAAACAAAAAACCTATATGGAAGTCTTGTAATGTGAAGGCTGTGTGGATAACCCAAAAATACAGTTACTCTGTTACTACACAGTTTCTATAGCTAAATACTATTATATACAGTCCTGCATTGTCAACCAATGCGAAAAATGTATAGAAAAGAATGTAGATACGCGAGGCATTTTTTCCACAACTTTTATGACTGCGAACTATTTTGATTTTTTTTCGAAAGTAATGTTATACAACCTCCTTCGTAACATTAGTACTAAAGACGTATGACGGGGTGGGGGGACCTACAGTTTTATGTGGAATACGGACCACGGGTCGCTACATTATCTGGACATAGAGGAAAGTCCCCCATCCAATTACTACCCAGACACAACGCCGCATAACTTTGCTGATTTAGCGGGAAGCAGCGTTATGATGTGACAGTCCAAAATGTTCTAGTTTTTGAATCATAAATCTTAAGTTTTCTGTTCTCTGACTTTGCTGATGTTTCGTTTACATACGCATGAACATCTTTGGAGTTTCTATGTAAACAGGATCTGAAGATGTTCATATGTATGGACGAAACGTCAGTAAAATCCGAGGAGAAAGTCGAAAATAATCAAATTGCACTTAACGAAAAGTGTAAATGAGGCATATATAGGAACATTTTTTTAGTGTTTCCAAAACTATTTACGATTAAACAAAAAAGTGTGTATGTGTATATATATATATATATATATATATATAATCATCCCCATACATTAATTAGGAATGATTAACCTCCATCGTAACAACAAAGGTCACGTGACGGAAAGGACCTACAGTTTTACGTGGGATCCGAGTCATCTAAAGAGCGTTACATCACTTAAACGCATAGGAGGGTCCCTAGTCCAACTACTGAACAAACCCAGCGTCGCTTAACCTCACTGATCTAACCTAAAGTAGACGACGACCAACCACGACATAGCCCTTACATAAATACTCGTACAGTAACCCTTTTAATAAGGATACACAAATTAAACATTGATCACAAGTTTTAGATTTAATGACAGTGGATGGGGAAGGTTAATGAGAAGAACTATGTATGACATTAAAAGCGCAGCCAATTAACAACTGGTAATCAATAATCAATGTACATAATTCAATTTCATTCTAAGTTTTACAGTTTTAGCTAAAATTGGAAATAATTAATTTGATTTTGTATAATTTGTATTATATGTTGTAATAAATATACTATAGATAAGCTGTTCTAAGAACTCTATATCCTCATGTTAGAAATCAATACCATCCACCAGTTTTAACCAGTTTTTAAGAGTGTCCAGCATGCTTAAAAGAATGTAGGTTTTCATGGTTCTATTCTAAATTACGTTGTCATGAAACGCAACTAAGTTAAGTTGTCCTTGTGAAGAAAATTCGAATGGCGTAAATGGTAAAGAAAAATATTTACATTATGAAAATTTTGATTTTAACTTTAGAATTTTTGATAATTTTTAACTAACAAAAACTTCTATAAAAAAAAATCGAACACATTTTTTTTTTTTGTTACAAAAACATCATGGATTCTAATTTTCAAAATGAAGTGAAATTAAGTTGAAAATCTAACGCTAAAATGTTATGATAATGTTAACTTTGACATCAAAATAACAATATGTCATAAAAGATAAAAAAAAAAAGATAACAGAAAAATAGAGGGAGGTCATAGTATAAACTTTAAAAGCACTGATTATCACAAGGTGTTACATAAATTTTGTGCTATTGAAATATCCACATTTCTACCTTGTTTAACTCAGTTAAAACTAGATGTCAGTCTAGGTTCAGTTAAAGATTTGGGGATACTTCATACAATTTCAGGTAGTTTAAATTACCTACGAAGAAACCCAGCATAGAAGATGATCAAACGTTATATCACAAGAATTAGATTAACCACATAATGTCAAGCTTTTCGACCGAAGACGCGTTCACAATTTTTTTTTTGTGTTAGGGTAGGGGATAGACTTCGTTCCTCTACCCCAGGACCCATTTGATATCCAAAGATATTTTCAGGACCCTTTTTATTTTTTAATCGTCCGAAAATGGTCTTTCATAAAGGCTATAATCAACGGCCAGTAATTATCAGGGTTTCAGAGGAAGCCGAAAATTGGGTATATACTCATTTTGGGTCAATGCCATCGTTCACCATTGATCTAAAAAAAATAGAGTATCCAGTAAAACCACAGCCCCCGAAGTTCATTACCCAACTTAGATTAATGATTCGAAAATGAATAACAGAAAGCTCAGGAAGAAGCGAGGGACCCCTCACTGAAGCCGAAAAATGGTAACCAAAAAATGGTACCGGAGACAAAGCCACCAGTTTTCTTTCGTGATTATCCAGAAACCCTCTATATGTTGGCAATTCTGACTGCTTTCCATTTCTGCCATTTAGATGTCTCCATTCTGGGAACCTTTGCTTTACCCCATCAGGTAAATGACTCCTAAGAAAAAAAGTTAGAAAATTTTGAATGTATTTTCCAAATTTATAAACAAAAACAATTTTTTTTTAAACGAAATAAAAGTTTTTATTATTTTGGAATAAATAAATAAAAAAATATTATGGAATAATCTTTAACTCCATCATGGAGTCATTTTCAAGGACGGAAATATTTAATATTATTTCAGATTCTGAGAATAGTTTAAGAGTAAAACAAAAGAAGTAAAACAGATAATATTATTCTCAATAGTATTAAAATGAAATTAAAATCTGATCGCCATTATTAATATATATATAATTATATATATATATATATATGAAAAAATTATTTCACGAAAGTAACACGTGAATAATATTTACGATGAAATAACCACGAAGGAAAAAAGAAACGGAATGGTGCTCAAGCGCTTTCGTCTAATGACATCCTCAAAAACAGTGAAATAAATAAGTTCGAGAATATATATATATATATATATATATATATATATATATATATATATATATATATATTATGCCACAAAAAAATAGAAAAATAAAAATTGGAGGAGCATACAAATTTATAAGGAAAAGCTACCAGAGTTTTAGGCATTGTTAATGTACTTAAACTTTTGAATATTAATGTAGTATTTTCATATGACAATATTGTGAAAAATAGCATAGTAAAAAATAGTCCTACCAATAATTCAGGCATTATCTCTAAAATTGGTTGTAAACAATTTTGATTTCTTTTACATTGGACAGACGGGAAAGGATTTGAACACGCGTGTAAAACAGCATCAATATTCCGTTAGAACGGGACATTCGTCCAGTGTCCTTTTCGTCCATTTGCCAGTTATCCCACTGTATTGATTGGAATAATGTTTCACTTTTGTTTCACTCAAGCAACATTGTTAATTAATAGAAATATTCTTGAGTCTGCCATTATTCAACTTACAAATAATTTCAACATTAGCCAGGGTCTTTTATCGCCTGATCCTGTTGTTTTGAATTCGTTCAGAACGGATTTAGACAAGAGGGGCAAAGTGCTGAAAATCTGGTAGCTTTTCTTTATAAATTTATATGCTGCTCCTACAATTTTTATTTTTATTTTTTTTGTGTCCTATATATAGTCTCAAACTTGTTATTTATTTCAGTGTTCCTGAGGATGTCATTAGACGAAAGCGCTTGAGCACCATTCTGTGTTTCCTTTTTCCTTCGTGGTTATGTTCATCATATATATATATATATATATATATATATATATATGTGTGTGGTGTGTGTGTGAACATCTAACTTATTTTAAAACATATAATCACTCGTTTACAAGTTAAAATACTTGAAAATACATTAAAATATAAAAGCAATAATGGATTTACATAAAATGCAAAAAAAGAGCTTCACGTTTACATAACTGTAAAAAAATTTTTTACAAAAATAAAAAAAACTGAATGTCAACTAAAAAATCAGAAATTTTCACACATTCATTACTCAGAGATGCCGAGTTCAAATCTCGGTGAAAGCGATTTGGATTATTCAAAATCTTACCCAACTTGATTTATATATATATATATATATATATATATATATATATAATGCAAACCCACAAGAAAAAAGAAAAATGATTCCAAGGCCTTTCGTGTATTCAGAAGTACACCTTGTCTGGGAATCATTTTTCTTTTTCCTTGTGGGTTTGCATCATTCATTCATTTCACGTGTTTAATTGTGAAAATCAGTCTATATATATATATATATATGCCGGCTTCCAAGGGAGCCGGCATTTAAGAACTAAAAATGATCACCGCCGACGTCATCATTATGAAGATTTAATATCAGACGTTTCGGAAGTCAAACCCCCATCATCAGTGTTATGTTTAATTTGTACGCAGAACTATAGTCATTTAACCTCTCTCTCTCTCTCTCTCTCTCTCTCTCTCTCTCTCTCTCTCTCTCTCTCTCTCTCTCTCTCTCTCTCTCTCTCTCTCTCTCTCTCTCTCTCTCTCTCTCTGTCTCTCTTTTTTTTCCTTTCTTTATTTTTTACCGCCGATTCGTACGATATATATATATATTATATATATATATATATATATATATATATATACCACACACACACACAGGAGTATATAAGGACTCCATAATTCCCAGGTCTGTTTCAACTTTTAACCACTTTGCAAAATGATGGGTTTAATTTCCAAAACATCTGATAGTAAATCTTCATAATGTTGACGTGGGCGTTGATCATCCTTTTTATCCACATTGACTGTAACATAATAATAATAATAATAATAATAATAATAATAATAATAATAAATATATGTATATTGAAATCACGCATGATTTTGCATAATACAAACTTTTGCCTAAGTTTAATGTTGTGTACCATTAAATTTTGCCCCATGCAGGGTCAGTGTATGTTATGGGATATTTCTTAATTAATAAGAACTATCATAAAGCTTACCACATAAAAATACGAGTATAATACATAAACAGAAACGAACTGTAATAGATCTATCAACCAACAAATGTTTGTTTGTTGGGTTGATGTAGAGAATCATTTCTCTCAACACACCGCAAGTAAAGTGGGGTAACTGCCCTTGAAACTCGTTCAAAAACAACTAACATACAACAGTATTCTGCTATTTTTAACAAATTACATCGCTTTAACACTCATAAAACTTTAAAGTATATTTACAATTCTGTAAAGTAAAGAACAAAGATGAGTAAAGAGAAAATGTTCTTTCATAACAAAGAGCAAAGAACAACGTTGCACCGACTCGCATTTGTCAATAATAACGTTATAAATAAAAGAAAATGTTGATTTGTGCTTCGTGGGTTGGTTACATTAATAATAATATTATGATAATGTATTAAGTTATTAATCTCCTTTGTAACGGCATAGATCAAGTGGCGGAGGGGACCTATGTACTATACAGCTTTACTAGGATCCGAACTATCTATGGGTCAGTATATCATCTGAAAGCCCAGGAAGGCATCCCCCTAATAACTGAACAAACCGAACATCGCTTAAGCTCGCTGATCAAACGGGAAATTATGTTGCGACCTGACCACGGCGTAGTCCAATAGTCGCATAAACAAGACAGTTGTTAAGAAATATTCATTATTATTATTATAAGAATATATACACTCACTATTAATTAATATAATTACATAGGCCTGCTATCATTTCAGATATTTTAAATTTTCTAATTACAATTAAATTAAATACATAATTTTGAATACAAGGATTGCCACAAGAATGTATCTAACCAATAGAATACAAAAACAAATGTATCTATAAACCAATAAAATATAAAAGCAACATAGCATATGAAGTTACATATAATAATTTTACCATTTAATATTAAGAAAGACATTTACAATGACATTAGTTAGCACCTCTATTTAATTTATTTGCAATATTCTTTAAATAAGATTAGAAGCCACTTAACTCTTAATTTTTAATGTAAATATAAAATTAATTTAATTATATATTTGGTGAAATTTTATAAAATTAAAATATATTTTTTATATATATATTATATACCGTATATATAATATATATAATATATATATATATATATATATATATATATATATATATATACACAGGGTGATCGAAAAGTCCCTGTGCACCTGTAAAATTTATTATTTTTTTCTACTCCCACAGGATTGACGAATTCACAGATGAAATTGACAGATGAAAATGGCTCTAAAAAAAATAAACTATTGCGGGTGCACAGGGATTTTTCGATCACCCTGTATATATATATATATGTATCAGTGAACATTCATTGTATACACAAATAAATTGAAAATCAAACTGCGTCGATAATTTAGAACCTGAATTACATCGGACAAAGGATGTTTGTTCAGTGGAACAGTAAATCCATTACGTCAAACTATAGCTTTAAATCGTTCCATGCTTAAAACAAAAAGGATGAAATAGTCTCAGAAATTAAAAAAAAAGTACTTATTACTTTTAATAAATGTGTAATTAATTCCTCCTTAATAAGGAGGTCCCGCAGGGACAGTCGGTTGTGGGTAGTATGGTTGTTGAGGGTAAACTGGTTGTTGAGGGTACGCTGCTGCTCCTGGAATGAAAATGCTGCTACTTTATTTCAATATGGCACTGAAAATTAAACTCTGATATATATATATATAATATATATATATATATATATATATATTATTTATTTATCTCGCTTATGTAAATCATGCAAGAATTTATACCTTTATTACAATCTAAAGTTTCTCCTTAAGCAAACTTGAACTGACCTATATTGATCATGAGGCAAAAATTAAGACTGTCAACATACTTGAATTTACTTCATAGTTGTTTTAATCAATAATTAGAAATGTCAAAAATTTTGAACCACTGAGCTTGAACATGTTACACACACACACACACACACACACCACACACACACACACACACACACACACACACAGACTTTATAATACTTTGATTAAGTGTAGAATTTAGAATGATATGTATTAAAAAAATTCGTGTACTTTGGCACTTGATCGCTAATGGTGAAAGAAAATTAAATCCCAGAATCTTCTCAAAATGCAATACTGGAATAGTTAATGAAATATTTAATCCGCCTTACTTTGGAAAACTTTACTGTCTGTTGCCACGAAATGGCATTATTACGATTCTATTCCTCGTCCGAGAATAAGAAATTCACGCGTGAGACTCACAGATCAAAATCCATTCTTATTGTACGATTTGTCACTAAGTTCGATTAAAAAAAAAAAAGGTACCACTCGAACTTGTAATTGTTCAACGGTCAATGCAAACCTTTTCCCAAATCAAGAATATCTTATTCTCAAATTTGGAATATCCCTTGGAATATCGGATGAGAATGAGAGTGACACTAAGCAATGAATATTCTTAAAAAAGTCGCAAATGAGATTTAGTAGCGTAACGTTTCATGCTACCCCTTATTTTACATCACAAAGGGTGTGTCGCGAAAAATTACGAGCAAATCCTATTTTTAACTGACAAAAAGTAATGAGTGCGTGTTTGTATTTTTACAACTGTTTTATTAATTTTTTAAAGAATGTGTGCAGTAATTTTTCGGTCTTTGCGAAGATATTTTTTTTTTTTTTTTTTTTTGTATTGGGGCGTTTACCGCCACTTCCCGCTATATGGTAGCGGATATCATGGCGAGGCGGAATACGAGAAAGAGAAACGGAGACGGAGAAAAGGCACTAGAAAAGGGAGAACAGCGGACTACAGGTGAGAAATCACCTAAAGCTCAGATAGGATGCGAGATTGGGAGAGGAAGAGGAAAAGACGGTCAAGCGAGAAGAGAGGGCTCTCAGCGAGCATAAGGCGTAAACGTTCGGGGAGGGGGAAATCAGAAAGGAACGGGAAGGCGCGACGACGTACTGACGACAGGGTGGGGCATTCCACAAGGATGTGAGAGACGGTGAGGGGCGACTGGCAGGAGGCGCAACGAGGAGCCTCCTGCCGGAACATAAGATAGCCGTGCGTGAGGCGCGTATGGCCGATGCGAAGCCGCGCAAGGACGACCTCTTTGTGTCTGGAGCGATGGAAAGAGGACACCCAATATGACAGACGGGGGCGGATGGACCAGAGTTTATTTCCGGTGGCATCGTCCCAGGACTGTTGCCACATGCGGTCGTAGAAGGAACGAAAGACCTGCACATAGTCTGAGAAGGGGAGCGGGCGGGGGAGGGGAGGCAGCGAGGCGGCGGACCGGGCTATGCGGTCCGCCGCCTCATTACCGGAAACACCAACATGGGCGGGAACCCAGCAGAAGGTGACCCGGATCCGGTGAACGGTGTGCAGGACATGGTACTCCTGTTGAATAAGGCGTACGAGGGGGTCCGGGGAATCATAGCGCTCGAGCGCCTGAAGGGCGCTCAGCGAGTCCGAAAAAATGGTACAGGAGGACCGCGAACAACCCGATACCAGACGGAGGGCTTCCAGAAGGGCAAAGAGCTCCGCGGAAAAGATGGAGGCCTGAACCGGCAGGGGGATACCCCGGGAGGTAGGTGACAATGACGGAGAGAAGACGGCGGCCGCGACACCTGCAGGGGAGCGCGAGCCGTCGGTGTAGACGGGAACGTCGTCCGAATGGACGGGAAGATGGGCCAGAAAAGAAGACCGGAGGACGGCAGGAAGAGACTCCTTACGCAGGCCACGGAGCGCCTGGCAACGGCAGATAGGGGTGGTCCGCCAGGGGGGCGACAGATCGAAGGAGAACGGCAGAATAGAGGGTGGGGGGATCCCCAGGGACGAGAAAATCTCGGCCAGAGAGGCAGCGAAATGCCACGTGTCAGGCCGGGGTAGCGCCTGGGAGATCGCGGAGAAGAGTAGGGACATCGGAAGGCGGCAGATGCGAAGGTAACACTTCGCCATGAGAAGGCCCCGGCGAAGGGGCAGGGAGGGGTGTCCACAGTCCACCTGAAGACTAGCGACAGGGGACGAGCGGAAGGCACCCGACGCCAGGCGAAGGCCACGGTGGAGAAGAGGATCCAGCATACGGAGTGCCGGAGAGGAGGCGGAGCTGTAGACCACACAGCCGTAGTCGACACGGGATTGCACCAGGGAGGTGTACAGGCGCAGCAGAGTACGCCTGTCCGCCCCCCAGGTCGTGTGGGACAGATGACCCAAAAGGGAGAGGGTGCGGCGAGATGTTTGCCGCAACCCCCTAAGGTGTGGAACCCAACCGAAAAATCCGTCGAGGGTCATACCCAGGAATCTAACGGATGGGACGAGGGGAAGAGGAGTGCCGGCAAGGGTAAGGGCGAAGGTATGCGACAGACGGAGGCGCCGAGGACGGAAAAGCATACTGGAAGACTTAGAGGGTGAGAAAGCATAGCCAACCGAGGACGCCCAGCGAACCACCGCGTTGATGGCTAGCTGGAGCCGACGTTCAGCCAAAGACGGGAGGCGGCCAGAGCAATAGATAGCCAGGTCATCGGCATAGAGGGAGCTACGAACGGATGTAGGCAGGACCGTAGCGACTGTGTTCATCACGAGTGAGAAACACAAGACGCTAAGGACACTACCCTGAGGGACACCCTCCTCCAACGGAAAGCGGTCAGAGAGGGCAGAACCGATGCGGACGCGGAAAGAACGGGCGGACAAGAAGTTATAAATAAAGGAAGGGAGAAAGCCTACGAAACCCAGGGAGCGTAAGCAGTCGAAGACCGCGCTCCGCCGGGTAGTATCGTAGGCCTTCTGGAGGTCGAAAAAGACGGCGAGTACAAATTGACGCCGGGAGAAAGCCTCCTGCACGTCATGGCTAAGGAGAAGGAGGGGGTCGGTGGTAGACCGGAAGCGCCGGAAACCAGCCTGGGTAGCAGGGTACTGGTCACTCGCCTCCAAGGTAAAGGACAGCCGCGAGGCGACCATCGCCTCCATCACCTTGCAGGCACAGCATGTTAGGGAAATGGGGCGATAGTTCGACGGGAGTGAGGGGTCTTTATCGGGCTTCGGGATGGGGACGACGATGGACTCACGCCATCGGTCCGGAAATGAACCCTCCAACCAAATCCGGTTATAGAGGTCCAGTAGAAAGCTGAGAGCAGAGGGTGGAGATGCCGTAACAAGTCATAGGGGATATTATCGGGGCCGGGGGCGGAGGAGCGTCGGGGGCGGAGGGCCTCCCGAAGCTCTGTCATGTGGAAGAGGTGATTATAGGGGTCATCCCTATGAGGTGGAAATTCCGGTGGGTCGCGGCGGGAGTGGGGGGAATCGGAACTGGAGGGCTGCAAAGTGCGCCGCGAGTGCGTTCGCGACGGCCTCCGGATCGGACACGAACTCGTCGTCCCCGACCCGAAGCACCGGGGGTCGAGGGGGACACGGGTCCCCTCAAAGCTACGCACCTTGCGCCAAACAGTCGAGGGGGCAGTCGAGGAGGAGATCCCGGACACGTAACTCCGCCAGGAGGTACGCCGGGCCAGTTTCAGGACCCGACGGGCCACTGCCTTCAGGCGCTGAAATTCTATCTTGTGCTCCAGCTGGCGGGTCCGGTAGAAGCGGCGGCCGGCACGGCGCCGCTCCTGAACGGCATGGGAGCACTCTGGGGTCCACCATGGGACGCTTCGCGGCCTGGGGGAGCCCGAGGTACCGGGGATGCAACTGGCGGCAGCCGAGAGGATCTTACTCTCGAGGAAGGCGAGGGCCTCATTGACGGAGGGAAAGGCAGGAATTGATGGCGAGATCGCCGTGCCCCTCGCGTATGAGGCCCAGTCTGCTCGGGCGAACAGCCAGCGCGGGCGGACAGAGGTGGGGGGGAGGAGACGGGTCGTGGTAAGACACACTGGGAAATGGTCACTGCCGGAAGAATCCGGCAGGACCTCCCAGGTGAACTCCGTCACGATTTCGAGGGAAACCAGGGAAAGGTCGATACAGGTGAAACTGTCATGGGCCGAGTGAAGGCAGGTTGGGGAGCCATCGTTCAGAAAGGTGAACTCGAGCTCGTCCATAAGAGAGAGAAGGGTCCCGGAGAGAAAGGTGGAGCAAACGTCCCCCCAGGCCGGGTCCCGACTGTTGAAGTCCCCGAGAATCAGAAAAGGGCGGGGAAGCTGGAGAATTAGGTCACGGAGAGAATCGGGTGGAGGGCGTACGTTAGGGGAGAGGTAAAGAGAGCAGACCGTGAGCTGGCGCCCCAAGGAAAGGCGCACGGCCACAGCTTGCAGGACTGTACGGAGCGGGAGGGGGCGGAAAGGGACGGAGCGGTGCACGAAGACCGCGGCGCCCCCCCTCCCCGCCCCATCGAGAGGCGGGGAAGGGAGCCCGCAGTAACCGGACACTCGAGGGAGGGAACGGGATCCCAGAATCGTCTCCTGAAGGCAGAAACACGCCGGACACCTGGAGGCCAGGAGAGAGGAGAGACTCTCGAGGCCTACCAGGAGCCCGCGGATGTTCCACTGCAGGAGCGAGGTATAGGGAGGGGTAGGAAGGTCAGCGTAAAGGATGGTTATGGGGTGGGTGGGCCGATCGGGCGGCCCGAGATTAAAGAGGGAATCGGAAAGCCCCGGAGTTCAGCGAGGGACGCCGAACGAGGGCGAAGGCGAGGGTCACCCCGACAAGGGGGCGATGTGGAACCAGACGCCGGCAAGTCCTCCAGAAGAGGAGTCTCCCGGACGTCCGGGGGAGAGCGATGCAGAGAAGGGGATGTGAGAGGTATCCAGAATGCCCCTCCCTTCACCGGAGGTGCGGGGGAGGCAGGACTACGAGGGGGAGTGGAAAATAATACCTCACCCAGAGGCATTGGCAGGTCGAGGAGAGAGATGGGGCGGGTCAAACGCGGGGGCGTGCACGTCCCACCCACGCCGACCAGGCGGGCGAGTTCCCCCTCCAGTGGGTCCATCGACCGGGCCGGAGAGGGGTGTATCTCAGCCCCCACCACGAGGGCCGTCGGGGACCCCAGGGGGGAGCGTGCATAACGGTTGCGCAGTGGGGACGGTGAGGACACCGGGGCGGTAGGGCGAAGGGGGCGTTTGTGTTTGGGAGAGGAAGGTGATGCGAGGCTTATGGCTTCGAACCTTTCGGGGTCACCACTGGCGCGGCGCTTGCGGCCCCTACCCCTCCGTCGTGCGGCCCGCATGGGTGACGGCGGGTCACGATCCGGAATGGGGGTGGCCGAAGGCGCCGGTGGAGAGGGCGTAGAAGGGGCAGGGGGGGTTGCCGACGAAGCATCGGCGTTCGCGGAGGGAGCACGTGGGGACGCGCTGGTAGTACGGGGAGCCGCGGTAGGAGTCCGCTGGGCGGCAGAGGATGGACTGGGAGTAGCGGACACGGTGGGTGGAGGCGCGTTGGGAACCGCCGGTGAGGACGGGGTCCGGGAACGGAGAGCCTCGGCGTACGAGGCACCACGCCGGGCCTCGCAGCCACGCAACCGCTCCCGCGCCTCCCGAGCGCTGAGAAACTCTGATGAACAGAGGGCCCGAACCTCCCTTTCAAAGAGGAAGGACGGGCAAGAGCGGGATGAAGCAGGGTGTGGTCCATGGCAGTTGGTGCAGGAAGGCGGAGCAGTACAGGGCAAGGGGTGGGGAGGGCCGCCGCAGCGGACACACAACGGGGCCGGCTGACGGCAGGAGCTGCTCACGTGGCCAAACCTATTACACTGAAAACAGCGCGTAGGATCTGGCACGTATGGTCGTACTGAGAATTCGCACGCTCGTCTCTCACCAAAGCCCCAGAATACCGAAACGGGGGGCACCAGTGAGTCGAAAGTGAGGAGCAGGCGAGGAGAAGGGGCGGTTGGGGACCGCGATCTGTCGGGAAAGCGGTACACCCTCACAACACCCTGGGAGGCGAGGTCAATCTGGAGGTCTTCCACCGGGATGGGTAGAAGACGAGCAGCGTAAATTGTGCCCTGGCACTGATTGAGGCGGGGGTGGGGAGTCACCGTGATCCCGCAGCCCAGGACATCGGGGATAGCGAGCAGAGAGGAGGTTTCGGCAGAGGAACGCGACCTTATCAAAATGGAGCCATCCCTCTGAGGCCGAAGGTCAAAACGCGCCGTCCCCGTCTTCCCATGGATCGCTCGAAAGAGGCGTTCGTGGTTAGTGGGGAGGGGCTTGGAGGAGGAGGGGCGGAGGACGAGGAACTTGTCCATCGTCCTAAGGCCGAGTGAAGCCGTCTGGCCAAACACCACCGGAACTTCGAGGGGGCGAGAAGACGAGAAAGGCGGACGGCGACGTCGGGTCCCACGTCCCCCAGGGGCCGAGGGGGCCGGGGGCGATGAGGCCCGACCGGAGCGGGAGGCGACCGGGGCCGCGGGCCTCCCACCTGAGGGCGAAAAAGCAGGTGGGTCCCTATCGGGACGTGGAATATGGGGGGATCCAGGGGTCGGGGGGTCCACTGCAGGTCCATCCGCTACTGGCGGGGGTCGGGCAGCGGCGCCACGAGCCTGGGGAAGAGAGGGAGAGGAGGTGTCGGCAAGAAGAGCAGACGGGGTGGGCGAGGGCTGCCGACTGCCCTTACCAGACCCACGGTCCAAAGACGTAGTCAGAGGGAGGTCAGATGCACAAGCCGGGTCGTCAACGAGGTCCATTAGATTTGTAAGTGTTTCCATAGAAAATTTTTATTGTTGTTTCGCGCCCGGGGCCGCGGGGAACCGATTACCCGGGGCCCAAGGGGACCAAGCGCACGCCGGCGGGGGGTGGGTGCCTCGTCCCATGTAGGTACCCCCGTTTCAAAAGGGGCCCTTGCAGCGTCGAAAGTTCTCCCCCGCCGGCAGCAAAGACCAAGGCCCCCCAGGGTCCCAGGCCTGGGCACCCTACCAGCCAACTTAGTCCGGCCCCGGCCATGGGGGCGAGACCCCCAGCGACCAGCCCCGGCAGCCCACGGGGCGCGCGAAGTGAACAGAGAAAGCAGAAAAAACAGAGGGGGCAAGGAAGAGGGTAAAGAGGGGAAGACAGGAAAGAGGGGGCTGTAGGATAGCAGGGTATGCTAAAAGTCCACTTCGCAACCGAGCGGGGACCCGGCAGGGCCCCCAGCCGCGGCTGACCCCCCTCGCCACATGGAGGCAGGAGCCCGCGGGCGATCCACCCCAGAAAGACCGCCCGCGGGGAGGGGGTTGCGAAGATATGCCGCGAGACAAAAAGTTTGAGACACTCTCCTTTAATGTTTGATTGGGTATACACGAGGTACGTGTAAGAAGAAGAAGAGGCTAGTCCAGGGGTGGGGAACCTTTTTTCATTGGAAGGCCGCATTTCATTTAACCAAGACCCTATTAGGCCGCACGCTGAGTATTTAACATATACAGTACAACAAAATGTCATATTTTAGTCTACAATCTACATATTTACTAATTTTAAATCAAACTTGATAATACGTGAGGGTCTTTATAATAAATAAAAAATTCCGCAAGTGCATTTTGGGGGGGGGGGGGATTAACAATAGAACTAATATTAAGTGAAAAATGATATTAAGTGAAATGATGTTAATATTAAGTGAAAAAGTGATAAAGCCCTAAAAGGGTATCAGTTGCTGTCCATTATCGTACGGTATGAATTCTGAATGTCAAGTAGGCAGAAGGCCGCAACTAGTACCCCAAAAGGCCGCAGGTTCCCCACCCCTGGGCTAGTCTATTCTGTACTTTACTACTACCTACTACTGCGCGAGAGTTTAGTCTCTCTCTCTCTCTCCTACGTGGATCTTCGGGCGGTTGTTAACATGTTACTTTTCTAACTTCTGTAACACTAACTTTTTGAATTTATAGGTAACGGGATACGCAAGTCTCCAACGCATCTCCTGATCTACCATGAATAAAAATTCTATACACCTAAACTTAAAATTTTCATCCGTAATTACCATTTCCAACAGTGAATTTCAATTTATTTTATTCAGTTATTTAATAATTAATAATAATAAACACGGAAAATACCTTCAAAATTTTGTATGTTTACGTAAAATTCATGGAAATAGCAAAGACACGCATTACAAACATTAAATTTAAGCACGGATTACTCGAAGTTTTGGATTACACATTTTAGCCCCATTTTCTTAAGTATACGATCTGCTGCAACTCGATGGTCAAGTGTAACTAAACTTTTTTATTGACGATGATAGCAAAAGAAAATAAAAAATTGAAAGTAAAATTATATAAGGAACGAAATATAATAAGCATATCTACACAAAATGGGTTTCATTACCGCTAACGTAACATTCATTGCTGGCAGATGCCATAGATCTATCCACACTCACCCTACATAATTTCGAGCATTCTTTCTTATGCTTTAACATTCTACCGTATAAATTGTAAGAAAGAAAATCGTAAAATAAATTGCAGTGGAAAATTCATTACAGGTAATATACCTATATCTACAGGGTGTCCCATAAATCAGGTATCATAGGAAAATTTATTTTAAATTAAATTTACAAAAGTGAGTGAAGTGAGTTACACTCGTGAGGAAAAGGCGGAGGCCTTTTCCTCACGAAAGTAACTCATTTCCATATTAGCTATTGCGTGTTATTCTACCCGCAACGAAAAAAAAGAAGGTCCCAAAACGAGACATCAACTTGAACAGTTGTTTTAGTTCTAATGTATTCCTTTCGTAAATTTAATTTAAAATAAATTTTCCTATGAGACCGGACTTATGGGGCACCCTGTATAACTCGAAAAATACACCGTTTAATATTTGACCCCTATAAACGTAATAAATTGCCTCAACAGTGGTTGTATTTTATGCACATAAAAAGCAGCCATAAAAGATGATTAAAGCACAAAGTTGGTGCAAAAATTACTAACAAGGTGGAAACATCTATAAACATCCTGGAAATTAAAGTACATCACGAATAAGTAATAAAAACAGGGATCAAAATTATTTTTAATAGCTATACATAGGCACATAAAAGAAATTGAATGATATATATATATATATATATATATATATATATATAGAGAGAGAGAGAGAGAGGAGAGAGAGAGAGAGAGAGAGAGAGAGATACCGGATAGTAACTTTACAAGGCTTGCTTTGCCGGTAGGTGGCACAGTGATCATTAATAATAATGATAATATTTGGGGGTTATTTTACTTCTTTGGTAGCGTTACAGGTCACGTGACGGAGGGAACCTACAGTTTTATGCGGAATTCGAACCATGGATCGCTAATCATCTGAACGGCAGACGGTGCAGTGGTTGGCGAAGTTTGGGTGGGAGGTCTTCCACCACCCTCCGTACAGTCTGGATCGGTAAAATCTTATTTTAATACAGTAAATTAAATCCCAAACCAATACGATAAATTCAAAAATTATTTCAAAATATATATATATATATATATATATATATATATTATATATATATATATATTGGAATAATTTTTTAATTTACCGTATTAATGCAGGTTTGGGATTTAATTTACCTTATTAAAATAGGATTTTACTTCTGGATCTTGTACCCACTGACTATCATCTCTCCGGGCCCTTGAAGACATACTTCGGCAGTCATAACTTCTACGGGGATGACGAGGTCGAAGCAGAAGTTCGAAAGTGGTTAAATACACAAAGCACGATTTGTAGGTGGAACAAATGTGTTATAAACTGTGCCAGGAATTATGTGGAAAAGTATTGCCAAGTCGGAACTATGACCACAAACCCGTAAACTCTTGCAGGAAATAAACGTCTTCAAATTTACATGCAATTGTTGTAAAGTTACTTTCCCATCACCTCTCGTATATATAAACTATGGACAACAAAACAATGTCAGTCTACCTTAGTACGCTGACGAGGTGAGCAGCGTGCAAAGAGGATATGGACTCATCAAACAGCTGAAATCAATTAACAGTGAAACAATACAAAATAAAAGCAGCTCCAAATGAGTTCGAGAAAACGGTTTGCTCAACGCTGGACACTTTCGTGAGCAGTAAAACAAAAAAATCTGTAATTCACAGTATCCAAGATCCTCTTAATTTATTGATTAATAATACAATTAATGCATAAAATAATCTCAGATTTGTATGATAAGATCTGATTGGTAGATTAAGAAAAAAAGAACCAATCGCAAAAGTGTTTTAAAAACTGAACTCTCTTCTATTTGGTACTGACTGGATTTTTTTTAAACTGCTTATAAATGTGTGACGCGTTCACAAAAGACCCTTTGACGTCACATCTGCATTATAAGTAGCTAGTAATTACTTTCAAAGAAATAAAACTTCTTAAATTGTTGTGCATTCTTTCGTACTACTTGAATGCTTATGTAATATATATATATATTTGTTACATATATATATATATATATATATATATATATATATATATATATATATATATATAATATATATATTACAATCAATATCTAAAATCAGGTAATTTGTAAATTGACTGAAATTTTAGGCAATGTGTCAAAGTATGATACACGCAAAACCTAACCTACCCTCAGGAATTTTTAGGCAACATATTTGGAAATACCAGTGGGCATGCATATGTAGCATTACCAGAAAGGTTAGGTTAGGTTAGGTTTTGTGTGTATCACAATTTGACACAGTACCTAAAGTTTCAGTTAGTTTACAAACTGCCTGATTTTAGATATTGACCGTAATATATATATATATATATATATATTTTACTACTGATTAAACATTTATACAGATGTGACCCAATTTCGAAAATTACAAACAACCAACTAAAAATAAAAGTACTGATTTTCATACTCAAAAGTGATCCAGATAAATGGGACCCATAAAAAAAGCCAAATATTCTTAATATTTAATTCCTTTCATAAAAACTATATATCATTCGAAAGAGTAGAGTTACAAGTTTATTATGAAATATTTATTTTTTAAAAATGACTCCTTTCAAATGTGCTCCATTAGTTGCCAAGCATTCCAGTGTTCTCGCTTGTAAGTTCTGCATCACTTTTGCAAGAGTGTGCGGTGGTATGGCCTGTATCTCATTTGTGATGGCGGCCTTCAATTCTTGCAAGGTCGTTGGGTTATTTCTGTAGACCCTACTCTTTAAATATCCCCAGAGATAATAATCTGAGGGAGAAAAATCCGGAGACCTTGCGGGCCATTCAACGTCCCCAAATCTTGAGATTAACTCGCCTGGAAACGTTTGACGCAAAACTGCCATGCAGTTCCTCGTGGTATGGCAGGTAGCTCCGTCTTGTTGGAACCAGTGGTTTTCTAGACAAAGATCTCTTAATTTAGGAATAAGGAAATCGGTCAACATTTTTTCGTAGCGATCACCATTTACAGTGACCGTGTTTCCGGGGGAATCCTCGAAAAAGTACGGCCATATGATCTGAGATGCAGTAAGACCACACCAAACAGTTACACGCTGACTATGCAACGGGACTTCGGTAATATTCAATGGATTTTCTGTTGCCCAGAAACGACAATTTTGTTTGTTTACAGTTCCATTCAAGTGAAAATGGGCTTCGTCTGACATAATCAAAGTTGCTAGAAAATTGGTGGTGTCATTTACCTTCTGTTGGATCCATTGACAGAATTGTCGTCTTCGTGCGAAATCTCCATCGTTTAGTTGTTGCACTGCTTGAATTTTATATGGAAAGAGCATTAAATTTTGCTTGAATATACGGTGTGTTGTTCCATATCCAACTCCTAACAGCTGAGAAGCACGTCTGATGCTTATGTTAGGATTATCCTGTACAATTTCATGAGTTCTGTTAATGATCTCGTCTATCCTTGCTGTGCGCACTCTTCCAGTTGGTTTTCTTTTCCAATGCTGCCAGTTAGGGAAAAATTTCTGACACACCGACGGATTACTTTCTTAGAAGGTGATTTTGACATC
Organism: Bathynomus jamesi; assembly: GCA_023014485.1. Taxonomy (NCBI): domain Eukaryota; kingdom Metazoa; phylum Arthropoda; class Malacostraca; order Isopoda; family Cirolanidae; genus Bathynomus; species Bathynomus jamesi. Next base: position 824,289 of record JAJOZX010000440.1, on the reverse strand, counting down.
TGAAAATTTGTCTTGAAAGATCTTTGAGCTGAAACTACACTTCTTCCATGCTCATAATATTGCTCAGTTATGAAACGCAGCTGTTCCACAGTCCATGCAGTCATCTTGAAGGGTTAGTTTTAACTAACACTTTTATTTTGTTTTGTATCTTATCTTGTCCGGTATTGTCAAAACCTATACAATCCTGTACAAACTTGTAACTATCCTCTTTCGAATGATGCGTATGATTTTATAAAAGGACTTATACTTTAAGAGTTACAGGGGTTTCTTTTGGGTCCCATTTCTCTGGATCACCCTTTATAATTAAAACTAAATTTAAAGTATCAAAGTACTTTCAGTGCAATAATCTTCTAATTAAATTATATCTAATGTGATGAATAAAAAAATTAGCTACTATAGCTATTATAGTAATAAAAAAACTGAGCTACCATAAGCCCAACAATTACATGACAACAAAATACTTTGAAATTTGGAATGGTACTCTCAACCTTTCAAATCAAGTGTTGGAGATACTTTTAAAAAATATTCCCATAAGTGCTAATTTATTAAGAGAATCCCTCACAGTTACAAATCACTCTGCCTAATTAAAGAAATGCTAGTGCGCAATTTCATAGTGTATAATTACACAGTGAAAGAAAAATTTGTATGTCTATAAGCATCTCATACTTTTGAGAAATAAATATACAGAACTTGCACACAACACATGCGCACAACTTGTAGATGCGGTAATGTTTTACCCATTTCCTGAAACCAATCGTATGTGGTTTCAACAAAATGGCCGGGAAAGAAAACGAGTCTTTCGATTACGTACTGGTATCTGCTACTTTTGCTACTTATGCTTCTGCTTCGTGCACCCACAAAATTTTTAAACAAAACACAATTTTGCCCGAAATGCAACAAATACCCTGGCCTCTTACCCGAAGGAGGAGGTGCATTTGGTTCCTGCCCTGGCGCTGGCTGCTGCATCTGATAATTGCCTCCCGGCTGTTCCTTGCTCTTGAAGAAGGGGAGCTTGCTCCGGATGCTCCTGCAGAATACAAGGTAGAAAGAAAATAAAGAAAAAAAGAAAGATATCAAAACTCATCCCAAAGTTTGAGTACCAAAAATTCGTGCAAGCGGAAAGTCGAATGATAAAAGTTTTTTAGAAAATTTCTAAGTTTTGAAATTTATTTATAAGACTACTGGGTTTTAACTAGTATAATTAGTAGTATAGTTAACTAGTATATTTTTAGTATAAGTGATCAATCTGCTCTCAAATTTCGAATAAGATGACTTTTGTGACACTAAAAATGACTGAATTATCGCTTAAAAACGATGATGATAACCAAAACAGACCCGATTAAGTAAAAGACTACCTTTATATACATGTAATCATCTTCACAAGATGATGAACGACATAATAAATAAAAAATTAGCTTCATAATTCTGCATAACTCTTCATAATTCTGCAATTAGCTTCATAATTCTGCAATTAGCTTCATAATTCTGCAACTAGCTTCATAATTCTGCAACTAGCTTCATAATTCTGCAATTAGCTTCATAATTCTGCCTTTATTTACTTTATATTTAAATCAAACGTGAAAAGAAACACTTACTTTCCCTTCTCGCCTCTGCAGCAACAGAAATAGACGAGGCAACCAAGGATGAGCAATCCTATGCCACCGCCAATGCCCCCTCCGGTCTTTTCCGCAACATGGGGATCTACAAAAATATCAGCAAAGATTTTAGTTTCAGAATGGAATCAAAAACCTAATTATTTCATTGTTAACATTAATTATATAGCATTATCTATCTTTAATATAAAAACTGTTCTTAACTAAACAACGAATGTTTATAATAAATAATAAAGTGCAAAACTAAAATAAAAATCGTGCCAAAACGGTTTCCATACATAAGGAAATGCATGGTACATACATGGTACATACATTGTACATGTTTACTCCTATTTAAGACTACCCTAATTCAATTTTTCATAAGAGCGTGGACCCAATACTAAAGAAACGTTATACATAAGGATTTATTCTTTCCATTTTTAAGTGGATTTTCTGCCATTAAATTACGAGTGTCCTAAGATGTTCTTTCCAAAAAAATATGTTTAAATAAATAATACAACTGCTTTTGTATACAATGTTAGACTGAATATTTAACTGTGGGACCTATATCATTGTATATTTTTTCTAACGAAATAGTATTCTCACTATTCAGTATAGGATAGACTCATTTGGTCGACGGGACTAAAACAGAGAAGTGACAATGAGGAGGAAGTTTATGATCGGAAATGGATTATGGAATCAGCTGATCGTTGCAAGGGCTCCTGGAATCTGAAACATGTACTGATTTTAATGAACAAAAAAAAAATAAAGAGTAGAGCAGCCATGAATTGTAAAATATTCGTCCGAAAATGGTTACAAACTATACAAATTCCTAAGAGACAATAAGAGACACTAAGTCAGAAGTAGCAGCATAAATTAGGAAACCAACAAGGCTCCCAAAATTAATTCAAACAAACAATGGAGATTTCCATTTAAATTAACTCTATTGACTAATCAAAAATAAACTTAGAAAAATAATTACATATCAATGTTGTAAAAAATTACTTTACAACCTCAATGGAAGTTTTAGAACAATTTTTTTGTTTGCAAAATAAACTGACAAAAGTTACTATATACTTTATAATAGTACGCCTTACCATAGTCATCAAATGAATGTCAACAAAATTTAAAAACCAACTAAAGTTTAACATCTAGTCATTCTTAAACAATGTCAATACCATTACCATTATGCTTTATTAAAACAACCAACAGAAATACAAAATAAAGTAATTTCCTCATACGTGATACGAGTTGGCAACGATATATTTAAAAGTAAGCATACTGTACGAGTACACTGTAATGGCGGTTTATGAATACATAAATGTTAAACTTTAATTGGACTTTAAATTTTTTCTCTGATTTAACGACTACCGCGAGCATACTACTAAGAAGGTTTTATTAACTTTAAGCATTATTTCACAAGCAAAAATGTCTTCAAATTTCCACCAGGAGGAGTAAAGTTTAAGCAGTGGTAAGCAATTACTTGTATATTTTTTTTATACAGTATATACGTGACTGTATAGTTACTTTAATTGAAAACCAGCTCTACTACAGTTATTTTTGGGATCCCTGTTCGTTTTCCAATTTGCGTTGTCACTTACATTTCTGGTTTATTGCCTCTAGAGAATTTAGGTAACTTGTAACCATTTTTGGATGAATATTTTCAATTCGTGATTCTGCTCATTTTTTTTTCTCATTAAAATCAGTGCATTTTTTCAGATTCCAGAAGCCTTTTCAACGATCAACTAATTCCATGATCCATTATCCAATCAAAAACTTCCACCTCGTTGTTCCTGCTGTTTAACATAGGAAATTCGAAGTTTGAAACTCTCAGCATAAAAAGAAAATCATGTCTCTGGCTCTACCCCCAAGAAATCAACTGCTTTACATATATATATATACACAATGTTACCAAAAATGTATACACATCTTAGATGCAGATTGCAGATAGTACAAATATAACACTGGTAATATCAGTGCGTAGTGTTACAAGAAGAGCAAAAAAACATAAATTACGATATAAACGAGCGAAAGTGTTCAAAATATTTTTCATTTGCATTTAAGCATGCCTCACACTAAGAAACCAACGGAACGACAAACATGTTCACATGTATCAGGTGAAATTGTAGTGCAGGCGTCAAGAATGCACTAACGAAATTCTTGTAGGGAAGCCGGTTTACTGGTGTAAACAATGTTCTACACTTCATCCCAAAGTTAAAAATTGGGGTATGTAAGATCTGGAGATCTTATCGGGTTTTATATATATATATATATATATATATATATACAGGGTGTCCGAGAATTATCTGTACAATTTTTGGCTGTTATTAAAAGTCAACCATGAAGTGTAGAAATTCCAGTTGTCCCATTTTACAGAGAATCTCATTGTTTTTTCTGATACCAAGTTCTGACAAGTTTTTTTAGAAATTCCAGTGTGTCCGAACATTATCTGTACAATTTCATCTTTTAAAAAATTCTTGATAACACACGTAAAATTCTTAAACAAGATTATTTAGAATCTGTATTTTCAAAAGTTTCTTTTATTAAAGTAACGTTGTTACAAACATTCGATATGCACCATTAGTGATTCGCAAAACATCCAATCGATACTCCAAATGTTGCCATGTACGCTGCAGCATATCCACATCAATTCGCTCAATAGCAGCTGTGATTCTTGTTTTAAATCATCAATGTCTGTCACCCGCGTACATTTCTAAAAAACTTGTCAAAACGTGGTATCAGAAAAAACTTAATGAGATTCTCTGTAAAATGGGACAACACTGGAATTTCTACACTTCATGGTTGACTTTTAATAACAGCCAAATATGTACAGATATTTCTCGGACACCCGGTATATATATATATATATATATATTATATATATAATCTATAGATATATATATATATATATATATATATATATATTCCCTCAACAAAATAATGTCGAATTTAAGAAGTTAACTTATTTCCCTTCTCCTGACTGGATAATTCACTGTCACTCACGCAGTATAATCCGAATATACGTGAGTGAAATATGGAGGCGACTTCTGTAAGCCAAGACTTCTGTAAAAGTGACAAACATTTTCAGATGTTATTTCGTAACTATTCTATAAGACAGCATTTCTTAACCTGGGGGAAATTTTGTTTGTTGATCATATAATTAGTGCGCATTATAAGTCTGCTAATGTTATTAAATTTTGTCTTCGAAGCTACTTTTTTCCATATCCTAATGGAGGAGGAAATCGGGTAGGGCGAACTGGTCGAAAGGGGAAATGACACGAAAAAGGTTAAGAACCGCTGCTATAAGACTATACGTACAATATTCACATATAACCAAGCGATAAATTTTAACTGTGCACTAAATAAAAATGAAAAAAGCATATCTCTCTCTCTCTCTCTCTCTCTCTCACAAAAAAGTGACCCCCTGGCATTTGATATTATTTTTGGTGTCCTGAAAATGAATCATTGCACAAATCTTTCATTGATGATTGGTTAACTCAAAACACGTGTTGTCATTTGCATTTGATGTATCTAGTTAATATTTGCTTTATGTTTTTTTCAGATTTTGCGGTCTAGGTCCTGATAGCTAATGTTCATAAAACTTGAATTTTTCTTAACCCATTAACGTCATTAAAATGCCTTCCTACAATCTAGAGGATAAATTTCTTGTAAAAATTTAAGAATTACAAAAGGATAGGGTGCAAAACGTCTTGTACGAAAGTTCCCAGATAAACCTTGGACCTTATCAGGTCTCAAAAGATTAATTCGCAAGATTGATGAAACTGGTGAGATTGACAGACGAAAAGGGAGTGGGAGACCACGTAGTGCCAGAACAGAAGAAAATATAAGCTTCGTTCAAGATTTGATTTTAAGTTAAGAGAATCAGCCTGGGAGTCACCTTTCTCCAAGAGGAATCGCAAAAATGACCGGACTAAATCGAGTGTTAGAAACATCACCAAAAAGGACCTAAATCTACGTGCCTACAAACGTGTTTCATGTCAGGTCCTAACTAATGCAAACAAGAACAAACGTCTTGCTTACTCTAGGAGCCTGCTACGTCGATTCGACCAACGATCTGCGAGACGAATATGGCTTTCTGATGAGAAAATGTTTTATCTACGGCCGCTGATAAACCATCAGAATGATTGCTTGTATGGGAACGTTCATAAAAAACGAGATCTACTTTCAAAAAATTTAGTTAAAGAAACCTCGAAATTCTCTCCAAGCTTCATGAAAGGTGCTTGTGTGTCAAAATTAGGGAAAAGTAGAATTGTATTTATCGAAAGAAAGGCAAAAATTAACGCGGACTATTACTGTTCAAATGTTTTACCACACTATCTAACTGATATTCGACGAATTAGTGGCGAAAGAAATATCATACTTTCCAACAAGATGGAGCCCCTGCTCACAGAGCACGCCAAACTGTCACACTCCTTGAGAACCAAACACTGGATTTTTATCGAACCCAATATGTAGCCGGCTAGTAGCCCCGATCTTTCACCACTAGATTATGGTGTTTAGGAAGACCTGAAGTCCAAAGTTTACATCCCTGGTACCAATATAAGAGACAATAGATGAACTACGCGAAAGAATTCTGCTCGGCTGGGAGAAGGTGTCTCAACATATGTAAACAGGTGTATTGATCAGTGGCGTCCACGTTTGAAGGCCTGCGTTCAGCAGGAAGGGGGACACATCGAGCAACTTCTCAATTAAGACTAACAACATGCTAAGGTAAGCATCTATAAAGTTTGGGAGCTCTAGTCCCCTTACTTTTTTTAATATGACAGTTTACCTCTAAGGGGTCACTTTTTTGTACCCACCCTGTGTGTATATACACATATATATATATAAAAACAAGCAACTGGCATAAATAGAAAAGTAACGCTCTACACTCTACAGTGTATATACAAGTGATATTGCATACAGGCAATGTTTCAATTGCATATTTCATGGTGTGAAATGGAAAATAAAACAAATCCAGACACAAAGTAACCTAAAATAAAATAAGGTTTCGTAAAATGTGAACAAAAAAAAAAATAAAAAATAAAATAAACAGAAGACAAACTAAAATCATTCGCAAATTATTTCACTCCACGATACACTTTAGAAAATCAACCATTCATTGAAACTTTCTAGTTACGTACCAGTGTACCGAGGAAAAGCTTTGTCTCAATTGAGATAACATAAAAGCGCTGAATAAAATATGAAATTATATTTGCAACGATCCAATGCATGATAAGCTCAAAATCTTATTTAAAAATAAAACATTTAACATTAACATTATCCATTTGTAAGCAGTAAATAACAAAAAATAATAACCATCAGAAGAAAACTGCATATCCCGCTGGTTAATTTTGAAAATATTAAATAAGCCATCTGACTGATGATAAACCTCAAATTATTTTCAATCAACGCTTGAAATCACCTTTACGATTGGTCGATTAAAACCAACCAATCATGATGGAAATTTCAAAACTGGCTTTTTGCCTAGCAATTTTTATTAAGGCACCTTGTATTGCTTAAGAATGTACAGTTTCGGAAAAAAGTTCGACTAGAAACATCATTTCGAAAAACAAAAACTAACTATTGATTAAGGAGTGAGTTTTGTTTTCGAAGATTCATTAATCGCGAAAAAGAATAAAATATCAAAAGAAAAAAAGCAGAATACCACCAATTAGTAATTTTTTTATGTTTTTAAGAAAATTTGTTTCTAGGCGAACTTTTTCCGAAACTGTACGGTGACTATGACTAATGAGACACTTCAAGCAGTAGAACGAATATCGTGTTACGGAAAAATAAATGCTTCAAGCCAAGAACAAATTCTGATCTATCTCTTATCTCACCTCCCGCATAAGTGCCCCTTCCCGGACCCCTCCTCCCAGTTTGATTTGGGTTATAGTCTCCTGGTTGGTTGTAACCTGGTTGATTAGGATTATAACCTGGTTGATTAGGGTTAGGTCTATATCCTGGTTGATTAGGATTATAACCGGGCTGATTGGGATTATAACCGGGCTGATTGGGATTGTAACCGGGCTGATTGGGATTATATCCCGGTTGATTAGGGTTATATCCCGGCTGATTAGGGTTAGGTCTATATCCTGGTTGATTAGGATTATAACCTGGCTGATTGGGATTATAACCAGGCTGATTGGGATTGTATCCAGGTTGATTGGGATTGTATCCAGGTTGATTTGGGTAGCCTGGTTGATTGGGATTATATGCAGGTTGATTGGGATTTCTAGGGTAACCACCTGGCTGATTAGGATTATAAGCACCCGGTTTATATCCACCTTCAACTGGGGCCTGAGGCTGAGCCGGGACCTTCGGTTGTACAGGAAAGGAGGGTTGTACAGGAGAGGAAGGTTGTACAGGGGCCTTAGACTTTGGCTTCGGTTTCTCTCCTGGAACATAATCGAAGGGGAGGTCAGTGAATTCATCTCCCCCTTTGGGTTTTGCCCCTGCGACGCATCTCTTCAGTGTTTTATCTTCATGGTATCCGGTAGGACACTTGCAATGGGCCCCATCGCACTCAGCATTGTAGAGAGATTGGCAGGGATCGTTAGGATTCTTGGGATCTAGACTACAAGTAGTTCCTCGAACTCCTTAATTAAGAAAAAAGATAAGTTAAATCCCTAAATTTAGTATATATATATATATATAAAATTCTAACAAGTTAAATAAATGTAAACATTTTATTTACATTTTTTCACTTAAATGACACTTTTAATTTAATTGTAAAATCTGTAGCTCGATAAGCGTTCAAGAGAAAGTTCTGAAGGTGAACATTTTACACAATTTTTATTTATAGAAATTTTCACTTATTTTCATAAATGTTAATAGTTTCCTGTAAGGCATTATAGCCTACAGCATTATAATTCCACAAACAGTCATCAATTATAAGACTTAGTTAGAGCTTTGGGGGTCAGTTTCAGACATATCATTGACATGCCCATAAAAAATCAGCATGGAAACCCACATGACAACTGCATAGATGTCATACAGGGTGATCCGAAAAAGGTATTCCCAAAACTATTTATGTAACAAGTTATTTATGGGGACAACTTTTTGAATTAACCTGTATATTTCAGAATTATAAAGTTTAGATGCACATAATCAATTTCATTAATTTGTTACAGTGATTTAAAGAACTACTGTACTGTTAACTAAATGTTGGGTATTCCAACTGTCAAATTCCAACATTGTATATACTGAAATGTATTTTGTAGGACGTAAACTGTATTTAGAATACTATAATATATAGATTTGAATGCTTTGTTATTTACACTTCGGTATATTCACGAAAGAGAAGAGGCAATGGAACGAGAGGCAATCTAGGTTGAATAAATGTATGAAAAGAGTTTGGGACACACCCTAAAATTTATGATGAAATTGTATGACGAAGAAAATGGGATTTGTAAACTTTTAAATATAATAAAGATGAAACACTTTATTTTAAACATTTTTATTATTAAATATTACTAGTAAGTTAACTGCTTCGGATAATTATAATGACGGGTTATGGGATCTACATTAAAAAGGCCTATGCAAATCCCCAAAATTAAAGTGTAGCAACAAATTTACCCTAATTCACTTACCTATATTGAATGCATCAGTAACTGGAAAACTTAAAAATAACACAGAGATAATCGATACTAAATATCCAAGTTGGGTTATGTATCTTCGATCCATTTTTTACACATAAGGGGAAATTAATCTAAAGTTAACACTTTTCAAAACTACGATATATAAATTTATACTGTATAGGAGAAAAGATTAAAGATTTAAAACCTCAGATAAGTCTGTACAGTACAATTATTAAAAAATAATTCCGACGTAGTTTCAGAGGTCTACTTGGAATTTGGAATGTATACGACTAAAACACACATGACATTTAAGAGTTTACTACTTTTGCTGAAGAAAAATCAATTGTTATTTATAATTAAATTTTAAACTTAATACTTCAAATCTAAGACATCATAATTATTATTTCACTGCAAAAACTTCATCAATAATATCCCTCTTCAAACAAATTGCTGAGACTCAGAAACTGGGAATGATCACAGTGATGGCCTTATGCTTGGTTGCTGCCAGACACCCCGAAAGAGGTTGGCCATAACTTGTAAATATATAAATTAATTAATAACGTATTTTTAGGATTAGTGTAGGATATTTTTTACAAAATAAAAAGTACATTTATCTCTTGCAATTACTTTACAAAAATAATTCTTCATAATCGCCACATTATCTTCATTCCCAAAATACAAAAGTCATCGTACAAAATCGTTGCCAAATACTTCAATATGAAAAACAGTTATGAATTCCTTACAATTCATTACTTGGCAAGCGTCTACTAATTTTCTATAATGTCAAGTGCATAATCATGCCAAAACACTAATACTAAAGTATCCTTTTTCTTTTAAGTCATTTCCCTTCTTCCATGACCTTCAAACGATAATACATATGGTATTAGTCTTACCGGAAGTATTTAAAAAAAATATTATATATATATTCTTTTACAGCTTCCGAGTATATTATGTGTTCAGAGAAACCTACATAATTAAATGGCATGTGAAATCATAGTTATTTATAGGTATGACTAGTAAATATATTATATAGGATTAAATATAATAATAAATTATTATTATTACTATTATTCATTTTTAAGTCTTTCTTACAAATTTGTAGGATTTATAAATTTTATAAAATTTATAATTATTTGTTCCATTCGGTTTTTACGTAGTCTACCTTATATTTTTTACCACTTTCATGACAAATACATTTTTTAATACTGCAATGTATAAATTCGTACATACACTAACTATTTCGAACTTAAGATGATACAAAATTGAGCTATTATGAAGATCGACGTCGGTAACCTAAGATTTATTTCAACATTTACAAAAATGGAGTCTTGTCGGTTTCACTCACTGCTGATTTTTAATTTAAAACACAACATTTTTTAGGTAATTTTATACGAAGAATTCAATTTTGGCCTTGAAACCGAGAAGATCCCAAAATTAATTCATTTGATCATATTTTCGTGCGTAAGTCAATTTTTTTGTACATGGGTAACAAGAAAATTAGTTTTGTACACAAAAATGTATAAAACCACCTAAAACATGCGAGTGAATTTACCCAACCTAACCTAACTTAAAGTCAATTTGCTCAGAAATAAAGCTTTGGTTTCCGACGTCAATCTTCATTGTAACCCCAAATTGATTTTCAATAAATTTTTATTTTAAAATTATAATTGTTACTCAAGTGTTTTCCAAACACAGAAAATATTAAATTGTAGAAAACGAAATGTTTTGAGTAACTATTATAAATTATGTTCTCTCTCTCTCTCTCTCTCTCTCTCTCTCTCTCTCTCTCTATTATATATATATATATATATATATATAATATATATATATGCGCCTCGGTGGTGTAGTGATTAGCATCGCTGAATACAAATCCGTCGGCCCCGGGATCGAGACCCGCTGACGGCAACCGGCGCGCAGCAAAACCCAGTTGTTCATCCTTCCATACAATAAAGAAAGTGGTTGGTAGATAAATGGGTACCCTGGGTGGCCTAGTGGTTAAGACGCTGAGCTGGTGGGGCGTGGTTGGGATTCCACGTTAAACTGTAGGTCTAAGGTGGAGTGAAAAGCTTGACCTTCGTCAGAATGAACAATTCGGGCGGAAGCTAACCAAAGGTGTGTATATATATATATATATATATATATATATATATATATATATATATATATATAACATGCTCCAGGTATTTTGCAATGATGCTGCAAACTGCTCGTAGTTCGTTCCCTGAATGGGTGTATGGGTAATGTGGTACTTTGTAAAAAACAGTGAAGCCCTTCTTCTACCTATGAGTTAACCTCTTAAAATATGTCATAAAAACTGATAATATATATATATATATAATATATTTTCTGTATATATTTTGTGAATAATACTTTTAAATGTTGAAACAAAAATAATAATTGATGACAATCTGAATTGAAGGAAATTATTTATAATTCACGAAACGTTTCTTAGCAACCTAAATTTTTAATTGGTTTATTATTTCAGCTTTAAGATATCTGCTTTCTCATTCAGTTCAACATTTCTTATACCTCGTATATGCTGAGGCACTGCGTATACTAATCAGCGTTCTCGTTTTTATATCCTCAAAGTTTTAATAATGCTAAAGTTGTCTGGTGTCAGAGACGTGTGGGAGTCGAAAGGACTAAACAAAGCCATTCTGCCTGTGTTTGTGTAAAGTTCATAATAATATGTATCAATGTTAATTACTGAATTTCAAAGGGATGCAATCTATCCCTTTACATCTTACTTATAAGTACGGTTACTGCACTTTTAAAAGTATTTATCTCTCTTCCTTTTTAAATAATTTTAATAACAGTGCGGGAATGTATAAAATTGACAATATCCTGTTAAAATACCTTTTGTCTCTAATTAACTCTTGTTAATTAATCATGTGCTAATCTTTTTATTTTTCTATCTCGCTGTACATATGTATATACTTTTGTTATCTCGCCTTCTCCCTTTATTCCCTGACGAGGTGTATTTCTGAATACACGAAAGGCCTTGGAATCATTTTTCTTTTTCCTTGTGGGTTTGCATTATATATATATATATATATATATATATATAGTATTAGCCCTATTACTATTTATAGCCATGCCATCGATATAGATAATGAAGTTACTCAGTAACATCCTTTGTTGGTAATACAAAAATTAATGGAAATAAGAAATCTGAATGATATAGAAGCTCTATAATCAGATAAGAACATAACATACATAACAACAATATGAAATTTAATACCGAGAAATTTAAATTATTAAGATACCAAAAAAGGCTACGTTGTAGCCATGTTGTAACACCTCTTCCCTTCGAACAGCGAAGCTAAGCGACATTGAGTTTTGGTACTAGTTGCATAGGTAAACGTCCTCTGCGCCCAGATAATACAGCGACCCGTGGTTTGAATCCTGCGTAAAGCTGTAGGTCTCTTCCGTCACATGACCTTCGTCGTTATACACTACACACAAAATACGGAAAAGTGAGGAACAAAAATCAATGGAATACTCTCCCCAAAATGGAGTAGAAATTCAGACAAATTCGAAAGCAAGAGATTCACGAATTATAATGACCGACGATACGAAATTTGATACACAAAACGAGAGAGCAATAAACAAAGCAAACTGAGTAACTGTGCGGATGTTACGGACCTTTAAAAGATGGGACAAAGATGCAATGATTCTCTTGTTGAAAATACTGATCATGCCAAAACTGGAATATTGCCAATTACTAACGTCCTCATATAGAAAAAAGGAAAATTATTCAGTTAGTAAACATTCGAAAGAATTTCATAGCCAAGATCAATGGATGCAAATAGCTAAATTACTAGGAAAGATTACGTAACTTAAATTTATATTATACACATGGAAAATAATGGAGAAACTATTAACTAACCTCAAACTCGACTCGATAACTATAACCCTATTGAAACATTATTGAAAAATAGGAAAGGTAAAATGTGCAGTACAGTAGACCCTCGCTTTACGCGGGGATTACGTCCTGAGAGGAACCGCGTTATGAGGAATCGCGTTAAGTGAATTTAAATTCTTACAGGAAAAGTATACTTACATTTCAAGTCGGTGTCGGTGTCGTCATCGTCGTCAAAAGTGCACATCTCCGAGGCTAGATGTGCCAGGGTGTACACCCATTTTGAAGATGATGTTGGAGTTTCCTCAACCATCTCATCGTCCAACCTTTCTTCGATGAAGGACGATGGGGAGGCGGCAGCAACATCGGTGGTGGCATCGGAGGATTTTGCAGCGGCATCGGTGATGGTAAAAAATGTGGCAATGGAGGTGACTACAGGGGTCAAGGTAGTGTGGCAATAAAACCCATACTAATAGACGGAGTTTCTTTCTACAACAGTTTCGATGCCCACTGGCATCCTCTTCGGGTGGATAGAGAAAAACGAATGAACAAAAATGAGTAAGGAAACAATCCAGGAAAAGTAAGGAACATTCTAGAAGGCCAGAGACCATTAAGAAATTCACACCTAGGTTAGAGCCCGTTCACCCGACACCGGAAGGGATTTTTTGACCAAGAATCTCATTCAAAGGTCCAGTTTATAAGTACCTTCACACAAATTAAAATTAACTACTTGTTCTATACATACAGATTCTATTAGTTTTCTTTTGACATAATTATTACATTTATAAAGTAACTTACTTGATTCCCAATCTATGGCATTGATTATTTTGGTTGGTGTGATAAAAAATTGCATTATTAGTGTTACAACATCCGAAGGCATATTTATGTTCTTTAATACGGGTTTCAATATTTCTGTCAGTTTCTCTTACATATACTAAATCACAATTTTTACAGGGAATGCTGTAGACACCAGCTTTCTCCTGTTTTGCAGTTATTCAGAACCAATTTACTTTTTACAGTAGACGAATATTTGAACGCCAAATCCAACCTAAAATCTTTCGTCAAAGGTTTTACACTTTTTAAGCCGAAAATGTAAGGCGAACTCAAATATTGTTTTTGGTTAACTAAAGGTTCCCGAGGGCCATAAAAAGATTTCCTGGCTTTAAAATACGCCTTTCTGATAAACCACTCAGGATATTAATTGGTATTAGTTGGTAAACTTTCTGGCTCGCACATCACTAATTCGTATGATTTTATTAATAAAGTTATGTCCTTAGATTTAAAGCGTGGAGGAATGATCAGTTTTGATGTTGAGACATTGTTTACGAAAGTTCCCATTTTATGATGTACTTAGTTTTTTAGGTAGAAAATTGCCAACATGTAACATAATTTGCCATGCCCACACTCGTATTTTTAGAATTGATAAAACTTTGTGTTACCAATAACGCCTTCTCCTTCGGTGAGGAATTTTATTTACAACGTTTTGGTATGGGAATGGAATCCCCTTTATCCCCAATACTGAGTACATTATACATGGAATATTATGAGTTAGAATTGTTACAAACAATATGTGCCAGTAATTTAATTTGGTTTCGTTATGTAGATGATATTTTCTCATTTTGGCCTGACAACTGGAACAACTTTGATACTTTCTTTCAGTCATTAAATAATCTTTTTCCCTCTATTAAATTTAAATATGAATGGGAAAACGACAAACAATTACCTTTTTTAGATGTTTTGGTCATTAACAAAAATGGAAAGCCCAATTTCACTGTCTATAGAAAACCCATTATTTTTCATATCATGATGATGATGGTGTTGAAAGCTTAATTATTTCTTCCATGTTTCTGAGAGCACTCAGGATTTGTAGGCCACATTTGCTGGACTCAGAAAATGCAAGGATTTGGAACATTTTTAAGATTTAAAATATCCTGAGTGGTTTATCAGAAAGGCGTATTTTAAAGCTAAGAAATCTTTTTATGGCCCTCGGGAACCTTTAGTTAACCAAAAACAATATTTGCGTTTGCGTTACATTTCCGGCTTAGAAAGTGTAAAACCTTTGACGAAAGATTTTAGGTTTGATTTGGCGTTCAAATATTCGTCTACTGTAAAAAGTAAATTGGTTCTGAATAACTTTGTAAAACAGGAGAAAGCGTCTACAGCATTCCCTGTAAAAATTGTGATTTAGTATATGTAAGAGAAACTGACAGAAATATTGAAACCCGTATTAAAGAACATAAATATGCCTTCGGATGTTGTAACACTAATAATGCAATTTTTTTTATCACGCCAGCCAAAATAATCATGCCATAGATTGGGAATCAAGTAAGTTACTTTATAAATGTAATAATTATGTCAAAAGAAAAATAATAGAATCTGTATGTATAGAGCAAGGAGATAATTTTAATTTGTGCGAAGGTACTTATAAGTTGGACCCTTTAATGAGATTCTTGGTCAAAAAATCCCTTCCGGTGTCGGGTGAACGGGCTCTAACCTAGGTGTGAATTTCTTAATGGTATCCGGCCTTCTAGAATGTTTCTTACCTTTCCTGGATTGTTTTTTTAGTAATTTTTGTTCCATTCGTTTTTCTGTATCCACCCGAAGAGAATGCCAGTGGGCATCGAAACTGTTGTGGAAATAAACTCCGTCTATTAGTGTGGGTTTTATTGTCACATTTCGACCTCCACGTAAAAAAGTGGTTTTGCATTTATTATGGTCAAGGTAGTGTTGGTAGTGGCGGAGGTAGGATTGAAGAAGTTTGTGATTTTGGCTTGTTTGCAGGCAACTTGCTTCTCACGATAGAGCTCCATCTAGAGAAGCCAGGAATTTGTCAGTTCTTCCCCCAAACAGAAAACTAAGCTCCAGGCATGGATCAGTTTCCACCGCAAACGCCTTCAAATCGTTAGCTCTCCTGAGCAGTTAGCCTACTTCTTCACAGTCAGCTGTCGAGGAGCTTTAATAACTTCATCTCGATCTTCTTCTTCTTCCTCCAATGCCTGCTCTTCTTTCGCCGCGAACCGTATTATATCGAATCTTACCGTGTTACATGGAATTTTCTGCCACAGATTTCCAACAGTATTAAAACGAAACCGTGTAACGCGAGACCGCGTAAAGCGAGAATCTACTGCAAGGAGTCATCGAGAGTAGCTCAGTGAGTAACACCCTTTCCCTATAAGCAAAGTGAAGACACTGAGGTCGAAGGTTCGACTCACGATGATGTTGGTAATGATAGCCCAGGGGTTAGCTTAATGGGCAGCATTAGTTGGCCTGAGCGTTGCGTCAGTTTCTGGCTCTCCTGACTGATTATTATCATTAGACAAGAACAGGGGCTCTCCAGGGGCGGGAGGCTGAGGTGACTAGCCACCCCCCTTGCCTTAGTAAATTTACTTTTTTCATAATGCTAACTTTTTGTAACAAAAAATTTTAGGTACAAGAGAACATTTTTATGTACAAAAGACATTATCTTATGTTCTTTAAAAGTATGGCAAAATGTGTAGCTCATCAATGAGCAAAATAGACACCAGAAAACGTTCTTTAGAAGTTATTTGAGGTAGATTTTGATACCAGCCACCCAAATCCTGGAGGAACCCCTGAAGACACATCCTCAACACTGAGGGAAAATAGGTTTGTCTTCAAAGACTATGACTATTTAACCAGTTACTAAAAGAAATAAGGAATACAGCTGGTGTATGTGGAAATCTTCATAAGAAGGCTGAGCACATGGCTTAAGATAATTCCAGAGAAGCCGGGTGTGCCTGGCTATGTGAAAGTGACATAGAAAGCTTAAGAAAGCAATTCTCTCTTTCACCAGGCAAACTCCAGGGGTAGGGCCACGACCCTGACCTCCGTGAGATGAGGGATCGCCGCGAGGAACCATCACAAGGTTACAATTATATACTATACATACCTTGGTTAACCTTAGTTTTGTTTCCGCCCAAATTGCTCATTCTGACGAAGGTTAAATTTGTTGCTCTACCTTGGACCTACAGCTTAACGTGGAATCCGAACCACCAACCACCACGGGCTGTCAGAAATTACAAAGTCCTTGCCCGGACTCGATCTCACAACCTCCCAATCAGCAGCCCAGCGTTTCAACCACTAGGCCACCCAAGTTACCCATTTAGCTACCAACCTATTTTTTCTGGAAGAATGAACAGCTGGATTTGCTGTGTGCCACCTATTTTCTCCTGGAATCGAACCCGGGGCTGGTGGATTCGTAGTCAGTGATGCTAACCACTATATTACTCATCGATGCACTCAGTTTTAGTGGAAGTATGATGAGTTAAACATCTTTTCACATAGAGTATCATTCCGCCTATACTTCCATTTCAGGGTACGAGCAGCTCGCAGCAGCATTGCCAAGCAAACAGAGAGTCAAAGTACTGAAGAGGCTTCCGTACGTGGTTCATTACCACTGAAAGCAACAACGCTCTGCGTTAGTCTAATCAAAAGAACACCCATATCCAGGGCCGCCGAGAGCTGCCACGGGCCCCAGGGAAGGATTGGTATATGGGCCCCCCTGTTTACTCAGTATTTTATTATGAATGTTTTTTGTGTACATAACAAGCAAACTGATTATATGTCCAAGTCACTATTCAAAACATACAGTATGAATAAACAACTCGTAAGAAAATGACCATTTTATTTTTTGAATCAATTACATATATTAATTCAATCACCATACAATTTACAAATGCAGTACCAGTCCATGCAGGCAAGACAATTGTTTACTGCAAGATTTTCATAATTAGAAGTGTACTTTCTTTGCCTTCTCTCTAAAGTGGTAAATGATTCTGATGAAATTTAAAGTACGGGCTAACTGGCTTTCAATTACAATGGTTCCCAGATCTGTTAGTCGGTCTTGGGCATTGGTGGATCGCAGATAATATTTTATCTGTTTCAATTTGACCATGATAATCTCTATAAAATGTATGTTCATTAATTATATTTCCTCTCTGTTATTTAATCAATTGCTTTATTAATATTTTTAGATTTTATCCCCCCCTCTTTTCGGCCCCCCTAGAGGTCCGGGCCCCGCAGATTTAACCCGGCTTCCTCGTCCTCTCGGCGGCCCTGCCCATATCTGTATTCAATTTCTTGCAATTTTCGTTTATGTGTATTGTAGACACCGCCATTTATTATCAGTCTTGGTGCGTGATTTTTCAGGAGCAAGATGCACCGTAAGTTTGTGTTTCCTCTCTAAAGCAGTACAAATTTACCTGTACCAATCATAATCATACTCGTATTACCTCAGGCTTGCTTTACACAAACTGGACCAAAAAAGACAAGTATTTACAATCGCAAACTGTCCGTATATGGGCCTGTATTTATTTTAGAATAATATACACCGTAATACACTGTACAGTATTTGTAAACTCAAACGTAATAGAATTTAAAGAATACTACGTCTTAAGGTGGAATAATTTCAAAAAATAAAAAAAACAGAATACAATTTTGAAAAACCTTTAAAAAACCTTATTTTTGTCCTTGTTTTGTAGTTACGATTTCAATATTTCTCCAGTATACCTCTTTATAATCTACAGTACTTTAGTTTTTCTGTCCTTATCCTTATTACGGCAAGTATCTGAGTTTCCTCCTCCTCCCCCCACTATTCATTTTATTACCGTTATCATCGTAATAATAATTATTATCTTTATCATTATTGATACTATTATTGTTATTTTCATTTAATTATTTTTTTTTATTGTTAATTCCAGACAGAATTCCTTTGTTCTTTTTTCAAAACTTTCGTTTTATTATTTAACAACCAACTATACTCTTACATATTTGGCGTTCTTCTACGTTTGCATTTTCCTCTATCCTCGCATTTCTGTATCTTAATATATGCATATTTTATGTCCCTGAAACTGTATTTTAATGTACATCCTACTGTGTGTATATGCAGTCCTATATAACTGTTCGCCAATCTAATTTTAATTACCCCTCATTTCATATTTCTTAATTATGTTTCCTTTCTGTATCTTTTGTAATATACCGACTAAGGACTTCTTTATCCGAGACGTTTGTATTGTCGTACCTTATCAATTTATTTTTATTGGTTTTATTTATACTCCTATATGGTTCCCATTTTTATTTTGAATGTATCTCTTTATATACTCTCTCTGTACACGTGTACACACGCACACGCATATATACTGTGTATAACCTTGGTTAATCTTAGTTTTCCTTCCGCCCGAATTGTTCATTCTGACGAATGTCAAGTTTGTCACTCCACCTTAGACCTACAGTTCAACGTGGAATCCAAACCACGCCCCATCAGCAGCCTAGCGTCTTAACCACGAGGCTAACCATGGTACCCATTTATCTATCAACCAATTTCTTTTATTGTGTGGAAGGATAAACAACTGGTTTTTGATGCGCGCCGCATGCCGTTACCGGGTCTCGATCCCGGGGCCGATGGATTTGTAGTCAGCGACGCTAACCACTACACCACCATATAGATATATATACGATGTGTATATATATATGACTTATATATCTAAATTATTAATGAATTCAGTGGTTTTTATATAGTTGAATTTAATTAATATATTTGGCATTTTCTATGTTAATTTCTTTAATTTATGAATCAGTTTATCTTAATTGAATCTTTTATCGCATAGAACATTCATTATGTATTTTACCCTGTTTAAATTCTTCATGTTCGCAGCATATCTTTGCATATCTGACTATTTGCGAGTAAAGAACTTGGTACGTTAAATTATTTGTAATTAAGCTATCCTTAAAAAGGAATGTTATTACGGCAAATTGGTACTTGTCCCGTTATATTATAAACACTGTATGTAACTCATTTTTCATTTGTAATTCGTATAGTCGAGTCTAGAAAATTTTCTTTGTCCCTCTTCTCATTCTTTCTTTTTAATTTTCATTCTGGGATTAGGTAAATTTGCCTTGCAGATCCTTCAAAATATATATATACACACACACACATAATTTTGGACACAATTTATTTATTCTTTACTGTACCTAGATATTGGATGGAATTGCTGATACCAGTAACAACAGTTAATTCCGGTTCTATTTTTTATTTGTTGACATATTTTATGAAACAATTTTTAATTACTTTTTATCCTAATGTGACGTCTTGTGGGAGCTGTTTTATAGTGGACTGTTTTGAACTTACTAATTTACTATAAATCGAAATTGAAAAGGGATTTTATGTAGTTTTCTTACTGCAAATATGGTTGGTATACATTTATTTTCTACAGTTAATTGTATATCAAATCTTGTTTTTAGATCATTATTGTGTGTAGTAATTGTATGATTTCGGCTTCCACTTCATATTTTACGTTTCATTGCCTATATATATATATATATATATATATATATATTATATATATTACTTACTTTTGTTTACTTTTGTTGAGTTTGAACGACGGTTCAGGATCGAACTGCGGTCGACCCCTCTGCAGCATCCCGCCTCATTTGCGGGACTTGGTGAAGGAGGGAATTGCTCTCTGATCGCCTCCTGCCCTCGTAGCCAGCCACGCATGGCTGGTCAGGGACTTTGCACAAGAATCTGTCCAGCTGGTTCTTGAAGTTATTCAGGTTGGTGTGCTGGAGATTCCTCATTTCTTTTGGAAGGACATTGAAAAGCTTTGGGCCCCGTATTCTGAGGGTATTTTCCATCCTCGTTTTCATGGCTCCTTGTCCCACCGCAGCTGGGACCGTACAAAATCTGCCTCTTCTCTCATTCCAGTTTGTTTCTATTTCATTTCTGAGGTTAGGGACAGAGCCCTCAAGTATGTTCCATATGTATATTATTGTGTACCGCTCTCGCCTTCTTTCAAGAGAGTAGAGTTCCAGGGATTGTAGTCGAGACCAGTAGTCTTCACCTTCCGTTTCCTCTCTCTTAGACGTAAAAGTCCTTTGTATAGCTTCAATGCTCGCAATGTCTCTTTTTCTGTGTGGGCTTGTGAGTACTGAGCAATACTCAATTATTGGTAGGACTAGACTCTTCCATAATTTGAGCATGATGTTTGCTTTTCTGCTGCGGAAGCTCCTCCAGATGATTCCCATTATTTTTCTAGCCGTTGTGATTTTGATTTTATAGTGCTCTCTGAATTCCGCATCCGACGACATTATTACTCCAAGATCCCTGACTTGTGGATTTGGTGTTATCTGTTTGGCTTGCGGAGTTTTGTACCCTTTTTTCTGTAGCTCTTTGTTATTACCATATCTTAGAAGTTGGAATTTTTCTTCGTTGAACTTCATATTGTTGTCTTCTGCCCACTGGAATAATGTTTCAATGTCGTTTTGTAGTATTCTTATGTCATCTTCGTTCAATATTTCCTTACATATCTTCGTGTCATCTGCGAAGCATGATACAATACTGTCCTTAATATCTGCATCAATATCTGCAATCATTATTATGAACAGCAAGGGAGCTAATACTGTCCCTTGTGGGACAGAGTAGGCCTAGTATAGAGTAGGCCTAGTATAGAGTAGGCCTAGTATAGAGTAGGCCTAGTATTAGCCGAGTGAGGTGATACTGATTAATTTAGTGCTAATGATTAATTGATGGAATGATTGATTGTTAATGACAAGGCTAGGTCAACAATTTATGATGTCCTATGCCCTATGGTATTACCGGTTTCATGTGACTAATGAAGTAGGCTTACTATAATTACTTTCTAGAATGCCACGAATTGATTCGAGGTCACCAGCTTGGATTACACCCAAGCAAATAATATTAATAAGGTTAGAAAAATTACCTTGTTGTTTTGTGTTTAATTAAGAAAGTAAATCAGTTATTAGTTCACAGTGATTAACGTGGCAATGAAGGTATTTATGGTGATTAACAATTACATAACGGCATTTATAGTATGCTAAATATGAGTGAGGATTAGCAAATAAGGAAATGGTTATACAGATTAATTGTTAAGTAATACACTCATTTATGATAGGCTAATGCAGGCCCGGATCCAGACCCATAATCTGACTAGTGCCATTTCATTAAATGCATACCAAAATGTAAAAGAAGACATGATTCGTTATTTACTTCAAAATATTTATTTTACAAAATAAATCCTTTCTAATGTTTGTCACTGATAATATCAAGAAGCTCCATCCTTCTTGGGTGGAGCCGTGCAAACTTCTCAACCAAAACATCCACATCGAGCTTCCGCCCATAGTGGACATGCATCAGAGCTAAACCATTCATCCTATCATTTCTCATGGTGCTCCTCAGATACGTTTTCAGTGGACGCATGGCTGAAACTGAACGTTCACACTCACAGGTGGTGACTGGAATGACTGCCAAGTGCCAATACCTTGAGTGCAGCACATATGTTTGGGAATAAGACCTTGTCCATGGAGTGTAAAGTTGACTGCACAGAGTCTGGTATGTCGCAGTTGGCCTGATGGCGCCGCTCCCAGTGGTATTGCCACACATCCAGCTCTGCAGATAGAGTATTGGGATTGGGAAGGTCATCTTGGTAGGTCTGACAGAACTGCTGGAACTCTGGGTTCCATGGGTCTGGCTGTTCCATCATCTTTGCAGAAATACCTAAAATGAATAAACCAGTTGTCAATTTCATGTAACAGTAAGAGAGAGTACATATCAGTCCATCAACTTAAATTATCATTCTTAAATTCTCCCTATAGCTAAATAATTCCATCACAAACCTGAAAATCCCAGAATGGTTTTCTGTTGGCCATCTTTGAATCTTGATCCAATATCTGCCAGATGATCCAAGAATGGCACAGTCACACTGCGACGGAATTAATCCTCCGTAGTTTCTGCAGGGACATTGTTTCTGTTTTTTTGCCAGCCGACTGTCCTGGGCTTTGTCACTGCTATGTCGAGGTCTTCAGCTATTTCCTTTGCAGCCTTGAACCACTCAGAATGTTTTGAGTCAACACTGTCTCTGACTGTTTGAAGAAACCCAAGGACCTCACCAACACTGTCATATGCCTTCTTTGTGTCGAGACTCCTCACCTGCAACGTGACTGTGATACCACGGGCGTATGACAAAACTTTCTTTGTCATAACAAAAGTGAAGATAAACTAGAATGTTCCAATTTGGTGGAGCATACCACTGGCCTTTGTTGATGACTCACTGTCCCAGTTATGAGTGACGTTATCCTCGATGCACGTCAAGGTTGAAACCACGGCGGGAAGTAGCTCTTCGAATACATCTAGGGCATCCAAACGCTGGACCTATCTAGTTCGGCAAATATCGGTCAGCTTATGATGACTAGAGGATTGACACTCCTCCTGAGTGACAAAAACAGAAAGCAATAATTTTCAGATTAGATGTATGAAAAAATAAAATAATTTAAAATAAATTTCACAACATTATATTCACTATTACAACACACAGCCATTACAATAGAAAATGTACTGACTATACCAAGAAAAAGCCCGCCTTGATCTGTTCTTCAAGCAGCAGCTCTCTTTGCGGTGAGAACTTGAAGAAACGCTCCACTTCCTCCAACGTGCCCATCATGTTGCGTACTTCTTGTAAAGCACAGGCTTTTACAACACACAGGTTCAATCTGTGAGACTGGCAGTGGACATAAGTTGCCTTTGGATACTGCTGTGCTATCAAAGCTGCTTCACCTTTGACTTGTCCAGCCATATTGCCTGCTCCATCATAGCACTGGCCTCTGCATTTCTTCATATCTAAGCCGAGATCACTAACCACTTGCAACAGCAAGTCAGCAATGGCTTTGCCAGTGACACCATTCACAGAAACCAACAAACTCTTCATGAATAGAATCTGTGTTGTCAACGAAACGCAACACAAGTGGAAGTTGTTCCTTGTTGCTGACATCAGTAGCTTCATCTGCAAGAATGGAGAACAGAGGACTTGTGTTACCCTCCTTCGCAATTTCGTCTTGAATGTGGGCAGCGATGACGGAGATCAATTCATTCTGTATTGTCTTTGATGTATATGTTGCATTCTTGGGAGCTGATTTCAAGTGTTCTTCGAGGACCACATCACCAGCATCCACGCGGAACTGCAACAGTGCCAAGAAGTTGCCTCTGTTCTTCGAGTCGTCTTCAGCATCTTCATGGTCCCCTCGAAGAGCGAAGTTCTGCCTACCACATAAGATCACAGTCTTCATCATTGATGCTATTTTTTGTTTGTTTGCTGCGACACGTTTGCTGATTGCTGATGAAATAAGTCGATTCACTGGTTGTGACTTGTTGGACATGATTCTGCGAAAATTATCAGCAAAAAGTGTTGCGTGTTTATGGAAATCTGACTTGCTATTATGTTCGGCCAATTTATTTGTAGCTGTTACCCAGTTGGTCAAAGGTGACTTGTACAGCTTGTCCAACTTGCTGCTGTTGTGGCCACTTGCTATACCAAACAGCACACAGGTCAAACAAAATGCGCCACATTCTGATGGTGAATACACCAGCCAGGGATACATCTTTAGCCATTCTCCATTGAAGAATCGCTTCCTGCCATAATTGTTGGTACCTGGAAACTTGTATCTTGCAGGAGGTTGCCAGTGGGAAGTCAAAAGTTCATACTTCTTGTCATCATTCAAATCGCTCACACACTGGTAATACGGGCCGATGTCATTCCTGAGGTTTGATGATGATATGTTCTCACCTAAAATTCAAAACAATATTCTTTTTAATTCCAGTCATAAAACCATCAATTTATGATTAATTTCAATATAAATTGTAGAGAACATCTTGTTCAAACTTGTTTTGTACTACATTCATGACAATAAATGAATGGGATATTTTTTAATTAACAGCAACAATATAAGAAATCAATTCTTACCACATGTCGTGTCTATGTTCTGTATTTTGCACACTGGATCATCTGCGTCATATCTGATTTCATCAAACTTCCTTTTCTGCGATGGTCTGTCACCTAAATCATCTAAGATGTCAGTTGAGCAAGAAGTTACTGATGGTACTTCCCTGAAAAGAATGACCAATAATATGAATAATGATAAGGTGACATTGTGAGACCCCCAGTAGGGAGGAGTAGAGTTGAATATATTATTCTACAATTTGACTGATTTTCCAAGCATAAAATAAATCATTGTCTGATCCGACTTACCGACTGGTATTGAAGAAAGTCCCGATCTTTGCTTGTACCTTCTTCATTTTTCTGTAGACCTCGACGTTCACTCAGATTCACTTTAGCATATAAAATATTATAACACAAAAAATACAAAAAATATACTTATTCAAAGTGAAATTAGAGCTGCACTGCAAAACACCTGTTACATACCAAGATGGCGCTTGAAAACATTTTTGAGAAATTAAAAAGTGTACGGCGCATGTGCGAAGTATAAGTTCCAATGCATTTTCCAGCAGAAATCGAGCAGAGAGTATCGTTTCAAGGCAGTCTCGCTAGGGGGCGCTATTTTCAAAAAATCTGACCAGTGCGAAACGATGCCAAAATTTATCTGACCGATGCCCTGGTATCGGTAAGCACTGGCCTGGATCCGGGCCTGCTAACCTCTTAGAAACTGTTTTAGAAAGAGAGTAAGTATATGTGATCTTTCCAAGAAAGATCAGGAGAAAAGGAAACAAAAAGAATGTTAAGAGAAGAGGAAGGATTGAGTTGTGTATTGTTGAAGATAATGGTATAGACTGTGACGAGCAGCCAGATGAAGGAACTGAGTTTTTGAGGCATTGAAAGTCACAAGGTTTTCTCTGCCCCAATCAGAGATAGTAGAAAAATCAGAGGTTTTGTGAAGCGGGTGGAGAAGTGAAATGTGGAATCATTGGCATTAGAGTAGATAGGACAGGTTAGTTAAGGTTACGAGAATAAAGCTACAATGAAAATTGGATTTTTTAGCACGCAAGCTTTCGGCCGATTGTATACCAAGGTGTTCACTTGATGAAGATTTTAGAATAGTTCGAAAGCTTGTACCTCGCATGCCAAATGAAAAAGTCTCACTTTTTGCAGTTAATGGACTCCTGTGACGATATACTAAATACCAGGTGTGTATATAAAGTAACGCAAATGAAGAGACAAATCCAATTTGAATTATATTAACGGAAGTGAACGTGGACAGGTAATATTTATTACATGTACTTTATAACACTGTATATTCGATGGTAACTTTGTAAAAGGTGTTGAAAGTGTTTTTACAAGTTAAAAATCAAGTTGGAACTAGTTTAAATCAGTTCAAATCGGATTTGTCTCTTCACTTGCCTTACTTTATACGCACCCTGTATTTCCTAAATTCTTGCATACTATGCAACGTACGCAGATTTCTCTAAATCTTTGATAAAGTGTGACCACATAATGTTTACTTAATTATAATTAAGTAAAATGAATGATTTGGATGTAATAACTAAAGTAGGAAACTGGGTATAGGGCCTACCTCTTTTAATAGGCATATACCAAGTTGTGAAAATTCAAGGAATACCACAAGGAACATTATTTGCATCATTACTGTCAACTTTATTGCTTATACTAGGCATAGATAATGGAATTAACGAGTATAGTAAAGTGTTTTTAGCTGAGTACATTAAAGTATCAAAATACGTGTATCTCGGACAACTGCTGAAAGAAGATCATGATCTTAAGTCCAAACGCCATCGTCGCCGAAAAGCAGTTTGGGGAGCTCAGGAATCTCGGAAGCATCATGGAGGCAAATCGTATACCAATTTATTTGAAACGGAAGGCTTTTAGTCAGTGTGTTTTACAAGTCATGACTTACGTAGCAGAGACTTGGGTAATAACGAAACAGCAGGAAAGAAAGTTGAGGACGACCCAAAGGGAAATATGCTGGGGGTGACGTCACCTTGTAGGATAGGAAGCGAAATGATTATGCGAGAAAGGTTGAGCTGTTCGTTAATTATGGCAAGTTAACAATATCTGTGATGTCTAAAAGCTTTGTTCGTGGTTTGGATATAACCTGGTTTGTGAAGGCTCTTTGCCTTCTCTCTGTAAATCAATGATGGCTCTCCTGATTGACGGTTAGCTTCTAAGAGGAAAAATCTGTTGATTCATGATAAACTCTACCATTTGTAAGGCCAGAATTTTGAACTATTTGCCCAACAATTTGAACGCAGTCTAATCGTCCAGTTATGCAACCACGGGCAAACCTAAGTGGTGATATATTACGAGCACCAACTACGGAGGCATCTTTCACGATCTACGACACATTCTGTTTGTATGTACGTGAACGGTCCTTGCCCGTAAAATACAGGGCGTCCCAAAAAAATGTATACACACTTTAAATACTTATAAAGGCAGTGTTTATTAAAATACATTTCATTTTCAAAATGTAATAGAATCTACAGACATTATTTAATTGTTTTGTCAACGCCTGTTTTCAAACTGACGTCCGTTCTGGTCCAGGCACTGCTGATAACGCGAAGCAATGGAATCGCAAACATCACGAAACATTTCGTTTGGTATTTGTGTGCATTCTCGTTCAATGGCTGCTCTCAATTCAGCGACTGTTGCAGGTTTTATAGCGTAGACTTTGTCTTTTAAGTATCCCCATAAAAAAAAGTCTAGTGGTGTGAGGTCTGGTGAACGCGGAGGGTATTCTACGAAACCCCTTCGTCCAATCCACATCCACATCGTGCCAAGTACCACTCGCAATACTCCACTCTTCGGTCCGGATCATCATCTTCATTAATAGCATGGACTAATCTTGGAATGTAACTTTTCCATTGACAGCGCTTCAAAATGCGTTGGACAGACGATTCTGAAATTCCTACCTCACGACTCGCTTGCCGCACAGATTTTCTTGGACTTTGGTGATACGTTTCCAGTACTCTTTCTTGCTTTGTGGGGCTTGTCGATGTCCGTGGTCTTCCGGAACGCTTCTTGTGGACATTCTGAACAGTTCCATCGGCTTCAAACTTATCTCTAATTCGAGTGATGGTAAGTCGCGTTGGTGGATCTGTTTGAAACTCCCTCCTAAACTGTCTTTGCACTTCAACTGCGTTTTCACACTTCCAGTAGCATTTTAGAATGAATTTCCTTTGTTCAAAGCTTAGTCTGACTGCCATTATTAATTCTAATGGGTTTAACTTGGAAAGAAAGAAACATCAATTGAGCTATCAGCTGTTAAAGTGTGTATACATTTTTTTGGGACGCCCTGTATATAGATTTCTCCAATAATTTTTTGGGCTCATTTTATCCTAACAAGGTCCTCTCTCTCTCTTTATATATATATTATATATATATATATATATACACGGTGAACCAAAAGTAGGTGGACAGTAGGTTGAATACGGTTTGTGTTATATTATATTATAACTATGGTGTTCATTATAACTATGGTGTTTGTGTTTTATTATATTAAATATTATAACTAAATTTATTTAAATTTTATTTTGTATTATAGTATACAAAAAAATTTAATATGTATTCTCAAAATAAACGTTATCATTTACTGTCCACCTACATTTGGTTCACCCTATATATATATATATATATATATATATATATATATATATATATATATATATATACCAACTTACCTGTCAACGCAAGACTATTATTGGCTGCATTTACAAACGCTGATATGATATTATATATAAAGTAACTGCAATCACTCTGCATGTTAATTTTAACATAAATTCCTATACAGTGTCTCGAATCGGTTGTAAGTAACAATGGCATGAATAGACATTTTAGATGAAGATTCTTGGCATGAATTTTGCTTAGCACTTTTCACAATTTATTATTGTATATAACGTTTTCTATAAATGGAATATGACTCTTTTGACCTGTATGAATAATTCTCTCTCTCTCTCTCTCTCCAAGAAATTCAAATTTGCGTATAGCTTTGAATGTCTGATGTCAGATGTTGCAAGATAGCCGCAATATATATATATATATATATATATATATATATATATATATATATATATGCGATGAATTTCACAATTAAACATGTGAAATGAATGAATGATGCAAATCCACAAGGAAAAAGAAAAATGATTCCAAGGCCTTTCGTGTATTCAGAAGTACACCTCGTCAGGGAATGACGAGGTGTACTTCTGAATACACAAAAGGCCTTGGAATCATTTTTCTTTTTCCTTGTGGATTTGCATCATATATATACACAGAGTATATATATATATATATATATATATATATATATATTAATAATGGCAAATAACGAGTTATAATAACATGATTATCACATACAAATACAAATTTAGAAACTTAAATATTTCATAAAAGAGAGAGAGAGAGAGAGAGAGAGAGAGAGAGAGAGAGAGAGAGAGAGCGCGTAACATAAAAGCTTTCTTTAAGAACGCTAATGGCATGGTGTTGTTCTTAACTTCTTTGGCCACGCAAAGCAGGTTTGACTCGTGGAACATTTTTCAAAGTTGACTTTAAAAATTACCTTTCATGACCTTAGAATTTCTTTTTTTTATTATTATTATTATTATTTTTATTATTATTATTATATTATTATTATTATTACTGTTGGTTTAACTCGTGTGGGAATTTCACAGTAAATGTTAAAAAAAAATTCATTAAAAATGTTAAATATTCGTGTTATATATTATTATTATTATTATTATTATTATTATTACTATCATCATTATCCTGTAATAACTCAGTCATTCAAGTGGAAGAGTTAATTAAGTAAACTTAAGTTTGAAACGATGAAGAGTCGGTGTAATGACTCATTTTCTGGTAACAGTTATTGTTAAAAGTTACATTACTTCATAGCTGTAAATTTAAATATCCTCGCCTCCTTTTGAAGTGCTTTCTTAGGAACGTTTTCTAACGTAAATGTAATGAACTGGAAACATAAAACTGAAAAGATTTAAAACCTTAGATTTGTAAGTGATTTTACAACTCTGCTGGGCTTTTTTAACCCGAGCCAAAAGTAATCAACCAACCACATTCAGTTTACCTGGGACCGTGATAGAGTGAGGATGCGCGTCGGTCTTTGACGATGAGGAACTAACCTCTCGTTTTTAGTTCTTAGGTTGCATCGATTATCTCGCTTGTTAAAATTTGTTTTAGTTATGAATGGATATAAAAGTAATTAGGATTTAATACTGCCGCGTAAGAGTCGTGTAACAGTTTGACCTATATTTTCCTGGTTGGAGTTTTTTTTTTTTTTTATTCGAAGTGAGTGTGTTTTCATACATAGTGTTACCTGCTGCCTCGGAAGAGCAGAGCAGGCTCTGAAGTTGAGGGCCTACTCATTCAAGATAGGAAGAAATCTTCCCTCCTAATTGAATCATGGATGATTTGCTACACAATTTAGTTACATTTTTAGCAGTAACAATTGCTTTGTTTAATCGCGTAAGTATTCTATTCTACCTTGATATTTTCATGCTGGTTCTAATCAATAAGCAGGTGTATCAATTCTTCCTTGTCACTAATTAAGAGATTTTATTACCACAGTAAATAG
The DNA here is from genome assembly GCA_023014485.1 of Bathynomus jamesi. Taxonomy (NCBI): domain Eukaryota; kingdom Metazoa; phylum Arthropoda; class Malacostraca; order Isopoda; family Cirolanidae; genus Bathynomus; species Bathynomus jamesi. Next base: position 793,900 of record JAJOZX010000440.1, on the reverse strand, counting down.
AAAACGTGAGACCGTCCTCCAGCGTAATGAGTGACTTTAACAAAGGCCTAAATTTAAGTCAAGATTAAAGAATAAAATACTATAGCAAGGTATACTTTTTGGTATTTTAATATTGGCAAACGAAGCTCAGTGGTTTATTTTCATTGATATATTAAGCCTCGTGATGTCAATTAGCCAAGATAAACAGACGTAGTGTTAAATCAATTTTTAAGACAAATTATAGACTGGTTAAAATTATTGACACATTCTTAGCCTAATCCAACTTGAATGAAAACAATATTAAAGGACTGCCATAACGGTATATATATATATATATATATATATATGAAAAATTATTTCACGAAAGTGACACGTGAAAAGTATTTATGATGAATAAAACCACGAAGGAAAAAAGAAACACAAACGGTGTTCCTGAGGATGTCATTAGACGAAAGCGCTTGAGCACCCGTTTGTGTTTCTTTTTTCCTTCGTGGTTTTATTCATCATATATATATATATATATACACACACGAGATTATACCTCGTAGCAGTTCCGTGCGTTGGTATCTCTTCACACGAAGGTCAAGCGAGATCAACGCTTATATATATATATATATTAGTCAATATATAAAATTAGGCAATTTATAAATTGACTGAAATTCAGGCAATGTATCAAATTGGTTATACACACAAAACCTAATCTAATCTAACCTAAATTGTGGTAATGCTGCATATGCATGCCCACTGGTATTTTTCAATATGTTGCCTAAAAATTCATGGATAGGTTAGATTTAATTAGGTATTAAGTAAATCGAGCATTTGACACATTGCCTAAAATTTCCGTCAATTTAGGTAAATCTCTAGGAGCGCTCCATTTTTCAATATTAAACATACACTCATATATGTGTGTATCATAAAACATACCATTTGAAAGCTCACATTTTTCCGAGTCTAAAAATGTAGTAATCCAAAAGTATCAATAGCAAATAAAAAGTAACTAGGTTTAAATATAAAACCCTATACCGATCAATTTGTGATGCGTGATCTTTACGAGGGGAGGCTCCGCCCCCGTACCCCCGAGACCTAAATTATACAAATGATAATGTAATAACATATTCATGTTAGGTTGGCGTAACAATGACCAAAAATACCATCTTACAACACAGACTGAAGATTTATAACTTAGCCAACCTTTATAATGTAGTTAATGACGTCACGCGTCAAACAATTAATTACTTTTTATTTGCTATTGATACTTTTGGATTACTACATTTTTAGACTCAGAAAAATGTGAGCTTTCAAATGGTGTATGTTTTATGAGTGTATGTTTAATATTGAAAAATGGAGCGCTCCTAGAGATTATCCTCAATTTATAAATTGCCTGATTTTAAACATTGACTGTAGCATATATATATATATATATAAGGTTACAGAATGGTGTCTGAAAATGTAAAAACTTGTCACTTTCAGAGAAGTTTCCGCTTATGGAAGCGTGCCTGTACATCTGTTGTGTTAGAGATTATGAATTACACTGGTCAACACTCATTTTATTGCCAATCATATTAGAGTGATTTTGGGGTAACTTTGTGGTGCTGATTCCGAATATGACATCGGTTTTGCTAGATTGGCTCTAATTTATGAGATAATTGGTACCCCATTGAAACACGTAAAAATGCAAAAAATTTAATGTTCAGGCGGAGCCTACTTACAAATCGCATTGAAATTGTCTCAAATCATACAAAAGTAAACACATGAAATACATAATGGCATTTTATTCGGTCTCACCATCTAGAATGTTCCGGTAGTTTCCCATATGCACGCGTTATGGTTACGTTTCCTATTAATTGAGGGTATTCATTATCTCAAGAACTAGAGCCAAATCGGAAAAACTACTTTCATTTTGGAATTCAGCAACCCTAAATTCGTACGAATTTCCTTGGCAACGAAAATTTTTTTTTTTTGTTGACCTGTGTTATCCAATCAGGAACCATGTTTCATTTCTTCCAAAGACTAACCAGTCAGAGGAGGAAAAATATTTTTACACCTTAAATCTGATACTATTTCGTTAGAATATAACTACTGCATATAGTAGGGATTCCCAATTCCAATATCACAACTTAACCTAACCAATCGTCAAGGACATACAGTTGACTTAACCAGGCATTATATCCCATAGAATGAATTGTTTGTTTTATTTGTCCTTTAAATTTTTTGTTTTAATGTAACTGAATTTGTAAATATCTTTGTAGACCGCACGCTACAGTAGCACCCCCAATTTTTTAGGTCGACGGACTACTTTTTGCCACCATGCTTTCCCAAGTACCATCATTCAGGAAAGAAGATGGTACCACCTAACCAAAACTATTGGGAGTGGATTGTGGCAAGGTTGGCAGTCTTCCCCCCCTCCTCCCAACTCACTCGTGGTTCTTCATAATTTTATGAAATTAAATTTTTTTTCTAAATCGTTGCTTGTCTTACTTTAATGTTGCTATATGTTAACTTTTTAGATATTAAATAAACCTACTAAACAACAAATAATTTCATATAGAGGCAAAAATTAAAACAATAGCTAGTTGGTACATCAATGATTACACAACGCTATATTTAATTAACAGCCTATATAGAAATATTATAACACATTGTTCATTACTAAATTACCATATCTATTATATAGACTCATTTTTGTAACATAAATTTTCTAATAAAATACGCACCAATCGGGCCAAAAGTAGTGAAGTGGTTGAAATGTTTTTTATAAAAATGGACGGAGTCTTAGGAATTACTGTAGATGGGTGAATTATTTAGTTAGGCCTATACGATTAGTGAAAATCTGAATATTATTATTAGGCAAGGATTAGTGAAGCAGCATTCGCTGACCCTAGAGAAAGTAGAGTACGAGTTAAATGGCTACACAATGAATATTTATCAGAGACTAGATAGGCAAGGGGGTGATTTGGTCTTCTATGTATATTAATAATGAATTACTTCAGAATGATAGTATTAAATTAGACAACAAGGTAGAATCAGTCTGGGTTAATATTTGTGTATCGAGTAAAGAGTACATTCAGATAGTTGCATTTTACAGACCTTCAAACCAAATGTAGGAAGTTGATAGTATGGTTCAGGAAATAAAAAGATTTAAAGATAGAACATTAATTATGGGAGATTTCAACCTGCCTCTTGTAGACTCGAACTTCTTAGGGAATAATATACGGAAGGCACCTTCTTCATTGAGTGCTGTAATGATAGTTTTTTTAGGCCTAACGCAGTTTGTAGACAAACCGACTTCTAGAGACAAATAAGGATGCACCGATTAATCGGTATCGGCAAGTAGATACCTTTCAATTACCGTTTCTTTTGGGACAAGATCATTAAAAATGCCTTATTAAGTTATTAAACCAAACAATTTATTCTCCTTCCAGTAGCGGATCCAGGGTGGGTGTCACTATGCGCACATGACACCCCCCATGACGGTTTCAAAATAATAATAATATGTTCAGTTACCAACACTAATACCATTACAACTTAGTTAATCATTACTAAAACAAAAGTTACTTAGGAATTGAAATAAAAAATCTTAGATTACAATGATTGAAAACTAACTGCTCCCCATGCTCGGGGGTCAGTTTGCTTATGCTAGTTTCATAGATGTTTCCCCCTATGCTGAATAATCGCTCACTAAAAGCGGATGAAGCGGGTGCGCAGAGGTTACTTTCTTGCCAAATCAGCCAAGATGATTTTCCTGTCCTTCAGATTTCAAATACTTGTAGTTTTGCCACCATTTAAAGAACATTCCTTTTTGCGCAAGTCAGGCAAGTGAAATTATTAGCAGCCTTTTTATTTATTATTTAAGAGGTTTATTGGAGCCACCTTTAGCCCCCACTTTCTACTTCTTCAACCGAGCCCAAATAGATTTCAACCTCGGAGATTGAAAGAATTGTTGGGTCTCGTCTCTTGACTTGGGTAGCAAAGTTAGGATCCGAACTCATAGTGCGGTGAAAGTTACCCTAGTGTGGAGTCGGTCATTCTTATTATAATTAATTATTTGTAAAAAATATGGCTATAAAACCAGGTATTGGTATTGGTGCATCCCAAGAGATAAAGCAATCTTAGATTTGGTTCTCTAATGATTATAAAGTTATTCGAGAACTTAGAGTAGGAAAGTCATTAGGGAATAGTTTTATACGTTTTAAAATAGAATTAAATACGGATCTAGTCAACAATGATCATTTAATTCTTTGCTTCTGAGAGTGACTACAGTAAATTTAGGGAGTTGTTAGGGTCAGTAAAGTGGGATTGATTTTTTGATTGCCACTTTAGGGAATCTGAAGGTTTTTGATAAGATTCAGATAAAGCATGATTGATGATGTTAACCAAGTACCTAATTAACACATTAACTATTTTGTTAGATCTATTAATTATGCAGAGATGCCTGAAGATTGGAAAAAAGCAAATGTTTTACCCATTTACAAAAAAGTTAGTAAAAGGGAGGTAGGAAATTATAGGTCTGTTAGTTTAACATCATTGCTAGGAAAGGTACCAGAAGGAATTATAAAGAATAGTATTCAAGAACATTTGGAAAGTTTTAATCCTGTTTCAAGTTCCCAACATAGATTTAGACAAGGAAGGTATTGCTTGTCTAATTTCTTAGACATTTTATAGTTTATAATTGTTCAGGTCAGGCATTAGGTAATAGTAATAGACTATTACAGGATTTTTCAAGTAATAGTAATAGATCATAATTTTTTGGCTGTAATAGTTAATAGATAATAGTCTATTACTTTTCTATTACAGTCACAATGGACATATTGTGTGAACGAAGAACTGAAAAAATGAACTAAATCTACTCTAAACTAAAATAAACATGTATTGTGGCAAATTTTTCCTTCAATAAAGTAAAATTTATGAAGATGTACAGTTTCTGAAATTGTAAGGATTTGGTTGAAACAAATATCTTTAAGCTTAAAACACACTGTTTCTAATTGCATTTAAATAGACATAAAGATCCTTTTCAAATGAGTGAAGTACCCCACATACAAAAGTAATAGTAATAGATGACCAAGTAATAGTAATAGAAGAAATCAAAAGTAACAGTAATAGACCCCATATCTGGTTCAGGTAGACCAGGGGTCACCAACCTGGGTGGTAGCACCCACTAGTGGGTAATTAAACATTTATTTCATTATTTATTTTATCGATTATGTTGATTTATTCTTTTTGATCTAAGGTGGGCGATAAGCTTTTTTAATTTTCAAAAAAATGTAAAAGTGGGCGGTGAACAAAAAAAAGGTTGGTGACCCCTGAGGTAGACAATGAACATGATGATATTTATTTGGGTTTCAGACTTTCAGTGAGGCATCTTACGAGGTTCTACATAGAAGACTTCTATATAAATTGAAATAATGAAAACTTTAGTTATGAGATGCGGGGAAACTGATTAGTTTATTCAGGAAAAAGATCTTAGCATTAGTTAGTAGTGGTCTAAAATTTTCTAAACAGTGCTTAGAGGCTAGAAATAAGGCAAGTAAAATGCTACGTATTAAGAGGAATGTTAGTTACAAGAGTAAGGAAGCCATCTGTGGATTATATAATTCTCGTTCGGCCTTACTTAGACTACCGCATTCAAGCCTGGTCACCTCACTATACTATAAGCAGGATATACGAATAGATATGCTTGAAGTCGCGCAACAACCAGGGCAACCAAGCTTATCGCTAGCTTAAGAAGATTGGAATACAGTGAAAGATTAAAGGAATTGGGTATGTTTAGTTTTGACTTTTGAGAGACGTTGTTTGAGGGGAGATATGATACAGATGTTAAAAATGTTTTCAGGTTTGGACAATTTAAATGTAACTACCGTAAATAACGTTTTTCTTATTCGGGTCTGATGGAAAAACTCGCGGACATAGTGTAAGATAATTAGAAAACAGACTTTTAGACTGGATCCACGAAAATACATTTTTAGTCGTAAAATGGTAAATTTTTGGAATGATTTGCCATATGATGTGGTAAATCCTTACTTAACTTTAAGAAAAAATTAGACTCTTTCATGAATGAAACAGAAAATTTGTAAATAGTGTAGAAATGTACTGTATATTTTAGCTCAAGTAAGGAGGCTACTCCAGTAGCTTTGTAAATAGTTTAAGGATAATTAGCTGACTTCAAACTTATATATATTTTGCAAAAATTTTATAATAAAATATAACTTTAGATCCTTCATCTGACTCGGATAATCTTGATAAACCCGAGTGGCTTCATGTTTTCCAAATGTAATTTAATATGCCAGCTAAGAGAGCTCCGCGTACCCCACACAGGTTGGGAATCGCTGGTATATACAATGGAAATGCGTCGACAAATTTAACCTATCTATAATGTAGGGAAATTCCCACAAAAGGAACCACGGGTATCCTCACATTGTTCATGTTATAAAGAGCTTAAAAGCTTTTGTCCAACTTCATTTGGGCTTCATGCATAGAAGAAACTGAAATAATAAACTATATTGCTATTTACTATCAGGATACAATTATATATATATATATATATATATATATATATATTATATATATATATATACACCGTAAGATGGGGTAACTGGGCCCTACTAAGTTTAAGGTAAATTTCGTTATATAACAGCATTAATTTTTTCCATAAATTGTAGGTATCTACCTATGTATAGGTACCGTACCTAAAATGTATGGAAAAAAACAAAAAATAATAACTAAATTTACCTTAAACTTAGTAGGGCCCAGTTACCCCATCTTATATATATATATGTGCGTGTGTGTATGTGTAAACCTTGAAAATGTTTCGCAAGAGGCTAGTGTTGAGGTAGTGAAATTTGTTCCACTTCTTGCGTTGGCTTTAATGGAGAGAATAGTGTTAATAATCACGCGGGAAGATATGTCTGTAAAATATTACGTCACTAACGTTTGTGTTATCGCCATATTTACCCATAAAATATAGGGATGATAAAGAAACGTGGGTAGCCATATTTTCTGTTATGTAGGCTTTGTATCTCTTGACCTTAAAAGTTTTTAATTTTTCCATTCTTAGACTGTAATTATTGTTTAATGAGAGCACCCTAGCCTACTTCCATGGATTTCATTCCTTATATTTTAACCGTATGTCCTTGAGCTCTTCCAGAGGCCCAGGCACAATTTTGATAGGCTCATAAAGGTTGGGTCATGCCTTCGTCAAACCACTATGGTCAACTGAAAATTACTGCTGTCTTCTACTACTAATACCACTTGCAGTAAGCTAGTAGACGTATTAGAATATGTAAGAAATGTACTAGTAATTTAGATATAATTGTTATTGACCCCGTAGAGGCCACACACTCACTTTCTATAAAGTGAGATCTTTATGTAATATTGCGTTAAACTGGGACATCAAAGGGCCTAATAAAGGCTTATTTCGGCCTGTGCAGAGAATTCTTTACAATCTCATTAAATCTCGTCAGCAGAGCCTATTGCAAGCACTAAGTATAGTCTAAGAGAGTAAACCTAGGCCTGGTTACGTTAGGTGCATATTCTTACTATCCAACCTTTATATTGATTTGAATATATATATATATATATATATATATATATATATATATATATATATATATATATATATATATATATCGTAAAGAACGACGCTTTGTATAGGAGAATTATCCGCGCAAGATGAGAGCGAAAGAACGAAACAAATGAAAAAAATGAGGTACCCACCCGGGAATCGAACCCGGGATCTTCCGATTGCGTGTTTGCAGTTATAATGTATATATATATATATATATATATGAAAAAAATCCGTGACATGACAATTGAGCGAGAGCAAGCAAATAAAAACTGGATAAAAGAAACAAAATAAGCTGGAACAAATATTTATTAAGGATGTTAAAAATAATGTAGTTAGGTTAGGTAAAATAAGCTTGAACAAATATTTATTAAGGATGTTAAAAGTAATGTGGTTAGGTTAGGTTATTGTTTTGCGCTCTATTGTCTTGGCGCTCAATTGCCGTGGTAGCGAAAAAATCGCCCCCACTAAGGTTCAAACTCACTACCCCTTAAGTAGAAGGTGAGGGCTCTAGCCACTAAAGTGCGACGGGAAAATTTAACACAACCTTGCCATGTATTTAAACCTAGGAAGCGCATAACGCTTTCGCGTCCAAAGGCATTTTACGTGTTAACCTTTGCACACTCGAGCATTTCAGTCAAACAATCTGGCGCAAAGCTGGAATCCCATAAACGGAGTATCATGCATGAACACGCACGATTTTTCATGATGAAATATATGATAGGTTGTGTTACCTTTTTCCCTTCGTAGTGTAATGGCTAGCGCCCTCACCTTACTCAAAACGTGTGGTGGGTTCAAAAACTCAGTTTCTTCATCCGTCTACTCGTCACAATCTTCCACGCGACTATTCCCTTACCTTCAACAATACGCAACTCAGTCCTTCCTCTTCTCTTAACATTCTTGGTGTTTCCTTTTCTCGTGATCTATACGCTCTTTGTAAAACAGCTGCTAAGAGGTTAGGTGTTCTGTACCGTCTCCACAGTTTCTTCTGGATCAATCTTCCTCAATCCATCTTTCTCCCCTGTCTGTGAACTCTAATGTTCAGTGTTGCCACTTTCCTATCTCCGAATCAGACCAGATCGATGTCAGAAAAAGACCAAAATAAACTAAATTCAAAACACAAAGAACTAGAAAATAAACCAACCTTTTTTATTAACCTATGGGCAAAATAGGGACGTGAGCTGAATCAGTTTCATCAGAATCATCTTCCTCCTCCATTGTTTTTTCTTGTTGAATGTAGGCAAGCTTTGTTCCAATGTTCTTAATAACACTTTCTGGTAAATCATATGTATGGCATGCTTTTTCGGCTCTCTTTATACCGGCTCGAATGCTGAGGATTGCATTTAAAAGTTCAGCCCAGAATTGTTGAGTATCAAGAATGTTGGCCCATTTCACCAATGTTAAGTTGTTCCATTGAAGATCTGTTTGGCTTATATCATTAGGAGACACACAGCACTTCGAGTACATCTGTTATGCGTTCCTTGGACACCTTTAGTGCATTAGATACTGAAAAAAGCGAGATCTTCTTTAAGATGTGGATATTTTCTGGCACTCTCTGTCTAATTTCCATCAACAGATGAACCACAAATTTTGTGCACCTTCGTCTAATAACGTTATTTTCTGTATCATTAAGATTCAGTTCTCTAGGCTTTTTTCAGCTTCATAGCCTAAATATGGCTTTGGATCTCTGTTTTCTTCAATGATCCAGGTAAAAGGGTCAAGCTTTTTCATTGGAACCACAATCTGTTTCAGAAGGCTTTCTGCGAGAAAAACCTAGACTTTCCAATAATTGTGTACGATTCCAAATTCCAATCATTTTTCTGAAATTCAAGCCGCACTTCTCCAAAGTTGATTTTAGCACATTAACCATGGCATCAGCTGTGCATTCTTCAAGTATGGCTAACTCAAGAAAAGTTAACACTATCTTCTTTTTTGAGGTGCTAAAATATATTATAGCTATTCCTAAATATTTAGTAACACTAATGTCTGTAGATTCATCTAAAAGAATACTGTACCCTTCATCTCCAATGTCATCCTTTAACTCGTTCAAAAAATATGGATACAAAATATTTTTCATTAGAGCACTACACTTTGTACGGTGAAATTTCATTTGGCGAGCAATATTACTGTCAGAAAATGATCTCTTGCACAAATCAGTTAAGTGATCGCATGCATTCAAAGAGCAATGCTTGGCAATAAATAATGCTTGTCTTGTCTCAGCTATGCTAGTTTCATTACTTACGGATTTTTGGGGAAAATCTAACTTTTTCTGACTGGTCGATGCGAACGAAGAACTATAAGCAGTATTTCTTTGTACTAATATGTTGTTTGATGTCTGCATATCTTGCTGCTCGAAAAGAGATTTTGCAATATTTACAATATGCCTTGGTCGAATTTCCCGGTTCCTCTCGAATACATTCTTTACACATAGGATTTCCTAAATTTCTGAGCATACGTCTGCTTTGGCATGTTAAATTTTTTTATGGGTTGTAATATAATTCAAATTCTTACGAAGAAACACGTTTTAATAACTATTAGGACTTATTTTTACATTATATAAGATACAGTACGTATTCTAACACTTCTTAAACAACAACTGACAATTACTGCACATCAGAGCTGGGCACTTGCGGTTTTTTTTGCGTTTTTTTGCGGTACTGCGGTACTGCGGTACTACTACCGCACTACCAAACCGGTACCGCATAACGCAGTACCGCAAAGGATCGCTGAAAGTACAGCAGTACCGCTACCGCATTCAAATTTCCCGCGGTACTTTCCGCGGTACCGACCAACACGGTAGTACCGCAGTACCGCAGTACCGCAAAAAAAAACGCAAGTGCCCAGCTCTGCAGTGCACATCGAGATGATCGAGTACCGACTACCGACACGACACATGAGTAAAACGCGACAGCAGACGAAAATGAAGATCTTACTTACATACGCAGACGAAACAAACACGTCAGTCTGTTTCAACCCATGATTAACATAAAATTTGAATAGAAAAATATAAAAAAAATGTTTAACATGAATTGATTACTGGGATGAAGAAAAAGACTAGATTAAGACTAACTGAGAAAGACAAAAAACTAAGTTTTAAAACCATAAATCAAAATCGAAAAAAATAAACCAAATGAAGCCATAATAAACTAGATCTGGTCTTAAAAAGACCAAGTTGGCAACACTGCTAATCTTTCAAACGCAGTGTCCAGGCATCTCGGAAACCTTGGATCTTGATTTTGACTCTCTTCTTCCTCTAATGGTGGAGGGGGGCTTTTCTGCCGGCGTTCGCCCTTGAGGCCCCCCCCCCCCCCACCTTCCTGCATAAAAAAAATAGGTCAAAGGTTAACCCGATTTCATTTGAACTAACCAAACTTTGAACACAATTCAACTTATCGGAATTTGGTCGTGTCTCGCAGAAAACTAACTCGAGTTTCTTCTTGAAAAGGGAAACTAAGATCGGTCCTGTATTAAATTCAACATTTTCTTAAACAATTTCTTTTTGTAATCTCGCTAAAATTCTTGAGAATGACAGGTAACGAGTCATTAGGTCTTTGGCTCCGTCTGTGTCCCTGAAGAAATCTCGGGCCTGTTAAAGAAATTAAGTTGAAACTCTTTTCTAATGCACACTTATTTATAAGGTGTATTGAAGTAGGAGGTCGAAGGGGGAACTTTAAAGTTAGGTGACGGCATAGAATAATTATTGATCAAACTAATAGAATTTACGAGTCCTCCAAATTCCACACTTTTCCATATTGCTCGTATTAATTGATTGAATTTTGCAACAAACATGGGCTACGCTGTGGCCACGCCGAGCATCGTTTCCCGTTAGATCATTGAAATTAAGCGACGTTAAATTTGTCCAGTAGCTAGACGGGTAACCGTCCTAGCTCTGTGTTCAGACGATATACTGATCTGTGGTTCGAATCTCGCGTAGATCGGTCGGTCCTCTCCGTCACATGATTTTTCCCGTTACAATTCCAAACCTTATTATTGTAGAAAACGTGGAAATTATCAGTTCCCGTGATGTTTAGAAGTAATTCAAATTTTTACTCAAATTAGTCAACATTTGTATGCAGTGAGAAACCGACTCGTCTGCTATTAATACCCGGTTAGGGCATAGGTTATTATTAAGGGCCAATTAGGCCAATTATGGTAGAATTAAGTATGGTTCATGGGTTTCTTTAGTAATGATGTTTGCCTGCTGTACTAGGTAAGTTATTACTGGCTACATTATACCGTAGTCTACCATGCTGATACATTGATTAGCCAAAGAAGGCCTACAGGTAGGATTATGGGAGTAGGCTAGGCCTAGTACTGTGATTTATTTTGTTTCATTATAACAGGGATCTGGGTAACAACTAGGCCTATTTTGGTCATAATAAGCCCCGGTCATTCTCATACGATAACATTTATTACAAGACTAGCTTACGTTCTCCTATGTTAGAAGGGCTAAACAGCTGGCAATAATAGGCCAATGCCTTGCGAATCTTCTGTAGGTCCTTATTTCCGTTTCCGAAGACTGCCTTTTTAGTAAATCCAGCCCAATCCTCATTCTCGGGTGCCACAGTACTTCACCACTTCCGGGCGGAGAATCGATTTTTGAGCTCCTCATGGACTGAATATGTTTTGAACTTGCCTTGCGGGATAGGTAACGTTAACCCAAGTTGGGTTAGGCCTGGCTGAGGTTATTAGAAGATTCTATAATGTACTGTCCAGGTTTATGTCCCAGAAAAAAATATATATATATATAAAATAATATATATTATCGCTCAAAAGTTTGAAAACGCCTGTAGGTTCCTCGTTCGTGTTTCACACTTGAATTTACCTTGAAGCGCTTCTGCCTCAAGGGTGCGCTGATCCCACGAAGTCCGCTCAGCGCCACCCGAGGCAGGGCCACGACGTAGTCGTCACCCTTTTTTCTCTTGTTCATGCCATAGGATCCTCTATCAAATCGATATATGGATCTGTATTATATCTAGAACACTTAATATTTTAATATTAATACTAGTGTCGAGGTTGGTCTTCTTTCAGAGTAAATATAAAAATGGCACTTAGAAGATATGTAAATGATGCTAAAATGGACAATAGATAATGCCCGATTTGTCTGGTATTCAGTCGCCGAAATTGTCCCTGTTTCACGAAGAATAATGTGCATGGGTATGCACTATGCACCAAGAAGAGCAGTGACAGAATATAAATTGCATCAAATAAGCACAATAGTGAGCGGAAAGTAACACTGAAACAGCGTGATAAAACAGCATTGTCATGAATTGCGAAGCGTGACCAGACCGCCTACACCTGCAGCACCAAATCGTATTTGTTTATTTAGCTTATATTTTGACGATTGTTAGGTAAGCTCTGGACAGATTTTGATACCGTTGTCTTCCGTTCACGATCTACAATTTATTTCGTCAGTGTTGCTTTGTGCTCACTACTGTGCTTGCTTGTACCTTTTCTTTTTTAATTACTGTCCATAATATCCTAAACTTGGAGGCTATCGTCCTATTGAAACGTGGCCAATCTTGGCGTCTTTGGTCACTCAGGCACCATTCTTATTTTAATTAAGGTAATTTAAATCTCTTCTGAGGGCCAATTTTATATTTACTCTGAAAGAAAAGCGAAAATTAACCTCAACACTTAATAAAATATAAATATTAAGTGTTCTAAAGATGTACATATCTACAGATCGATTTGATACGGGATATAACGCCTTATGAAGGAGAAACGATAGGCCCAAGTGGCTTTACCGTACGTTCCGAGTGTAATGTAAAAATATACAGGCGATCCGAATTTTTTAGCGATAGTATATATACATAATTCAGTAGCTGTGCATAAAGTTTTTTCATTTGCAATTTTTAATATTTTTAAGCCTCATTTCTTAAATGAGGTGTCTCCATTTGAAAGGTCATTAAAGTTGGCATTTTGGTGCTCTTAACGTGCGTCATGTTAAAAGATACTACTTTGTTTTAATAAAGAATCTAAACTAAATTAAGCAACTCCCTAGCCTAATGCCAGACTAGTTAAATAGCTTGGCTGAGACTCTGAGTAGGCCCGCCTTCTGAAAAGTTAAAAAACAAAGACATAACTTTATTTCATGGTTATAAGTTACAATAATTCTCTTACACCGGTTACTAATGGTGAAAATGCTTTAGACTTTGGATATTCATCCAGTCTTCAAAGTACAATCATTGGTGTTTATACCATATTTCCAGTAGGCTTAGGCCTAGCTTAATTTTATAAAGCTACGTTTTTTACGAGTTACATAGACATACGGTACCGAAGATATTAATTTATCGGTACCAGGTACCTGATTGAACCTTGTTCGCATAGGCTTCATCATCTTGTAGGCAAGTCGAGAAGTGCGCAGTGATGAAAATACAGTATCCAGGCACCGTAGTAGCCTAGGTCTATACCATAACAATATGGTTTACCGTATAGAGGAAATGTCTGAGCTTTATTTAATTTTTCAAACTGATACTCAAGCGAGTCACCTCTCATTTCTTTTACGCTTCTCGTTTGACCTTTATGACGGGTGTTCTTTGATAACTGAACCACCTTGAATCGCGTCTCGCTTACAAATCGCCTATCCGGAAATGTCAATTCCAGCCTAGGCTTACTTTTACGTACCATACAGTACTTGTAGTACCTACCACTTTTGAAAATGTTAGCCTTAAAAAAAAACGTGACTTTTACCTTTATTTCATACCTTGATTAGTTTTCAAATCCCGAGACGCTGGCCAGAGGCTGTTTTATTGGTAAAACCTGCTGTTTTTATAGCCTTTATTTCCGTATAGCCTAGAGTCCTACACTAATGTGACAAACTTTTTTTTGTCACACCCAAGAATACGTAGACTATCTTACCGCAGCTTTAAGCTCTTTTGTCCAGAGACGATCTTCTTAATTCGTAAGCCTTTAGTAGAGGTAGGTTAAGCCTAGCCAGAACCTTTCGCTTGTAATGTTCAAATGCTAGGTGATGATTTTCAATTTATTTTTTGTTATCTCTGTTGCGGTCAAACGGGTGGAACCATTAATAGTTCTTAAGATATCTCGCTTTCTGTTGACCCCCCCCCCCCCCCCCCCTTTTATACTACATAATAAGACTAGTAGGCCCGAATCAGCCTACACTTTGATTGTATAGTTTCAGTAAAAAGTTCGCCTAAAAACAAAATTACTAACTGGTAATATTCTGATTTTGTTTGTATGTTTTAGCCTTTTTTGTAACATTCCCTTCCCCCTCCCCCATCATTACTGATTTTTTTATGCTTTTTAGAAATTTTGTTTTTAGGTGAACATTTTTCCGAACCGTACATCTAACCCCAATTATAGAAAGGTTTATCCCTGCTTATTATTGTCAACCTACGGTACCTCATGGCAATAAAAATTCTTTTGCCTTCTAAAGTTACCTATAATTGAATCAATCCACGTACGAATCCTTCGTTGTAATCGTGTAAAATTACCTTGAGGCAGATTAACTTCCATATTATTCTCTTGGCATCAGAAATCCAGTTTAAGTTAGGCCCTGAATTTTCATTAAATGCATTTTTTGTTTGTCCGTGCATTGGCAAATACCTTCCAGGAATGGACTAGCTTGCTTGCACTTTTTTATTATTATTATTATTATTACTACTACTACTACAAGTAGTAGTAGTAGTATCATCAATGGCAGCTCTATACGATGTTTTAGAAAGATTTCCAAGCGGATAGGCCTTATAGATAAAATCCTTATGGTATGTCTTGCTTACGTGATATAAATAATAAATATCATATTTTTTATGCCCCTCGGTAGTGTAGTAGTTAGCATAGCTGACTACGAATCCATCGGCCCCGGGATCGAGACCCGGTAATGGCAGGCGGCGTGCAGCAAAACCCAGCTGTTCATCCTTCCCCACAATAAAAATTGGTTGGTAGATAAATGGGTACCCTGGATAGCCTAGTGGTCAAGATGCTGGCCTGCTGATCGGGAGGTCGTGAGATTGAGGACTTTGTAATTTCTGACCGGCGTGGTTCGGATTCCACGTTAAACTGTAGGTCTAAGGTGGAGTGACATTCGCCAGAATGAACAATTCTTTTGCGGAAGCAAAACCAAGGTAACCAAGATAGGTCTTGTATGTTTGGTATTCAGGTACCAAATGTTAAGTTGCGTTTATAGCATAAGGGATTAAGGTAATAAAAACCCATGGAACCTTTGTTGTAGCGACTTCATGAATGCCTAGTCATCCTAGGCCTACGTGAGGTACTGTATCGATCGTATATGTTAGAGTGCCAGGTCCTCTGTCCTAAACCTAAACACGTGTCCCGATTAACGAAAGATGGTTTAAGGTTCTTGGCCTATGATTTATTCATCCAAATCTAAAATGTCATTCATGAACAGTTCAAAAATTATTTGCAGTTAACCTCTGACTGTTGAAATGAGAAAGTTCTAATCCTAATTTACTTTTGGGATACCGAAATTTATTATTTATTAATATACGAGAAGTTTTGCGAAAATAAACAGTTAAGAACTTAAAATGATCAAGTGTGTCTGAGATCTAAACTTAGTAAAATGTATTTAAGTCAAGAGATGCATAAGTAGTAGTAGGTAGCTTGTCTAATTCTCACTGTAGTGTATAGTAGGGATGTACCGATATCGCTTTTTAGCTGATAACCGATACAGATACCGATATCGGCCGATAACTGATATCCAGGTAGGGTTTATTAGTTTGGCTTTTTTTTGTAACATATTCATAATTTATTTTGTGTTGAAAATTTGGCAAAGCAATAATCCTTTTCATTAAAGATGGCAATACTGCATTAGATGTCATAGTTTTGTTTGTTATACAATTGGACTGCGAGCCTATGCTGGGGTTAGTAAATGTGTTTTTAACCAGCTAGCTAGGTTAATATTGTGAGCTATGACTACAAGATAGTTTTTTTGTTTTCTAGGCTTTATACCTGTTTCTCAAAGGATTTACACTTGTTTGATTGGCTGTTTGAAAAGAAAATTGGGTAAAACTTAAAAATAAAGAGTTATGTGGAGTGATAAAACAATAAAATATTGGAAATTTCATCCTCTAAATAGTCTTTTATTCATAATTTTGGAAAATTACTTTTGAAATATCGGCTGATATTTTTAAAAATCGGTCAATACTAGTGATGGGACGATTAATCGGAATCGAGCATTTTTCAGGAATCGGAATCGGAATCGAGAGAATTGTACCATGATTTCCGATTCTTAAAACGATTCTTTAACTTTTAATTGAACCAGTTTTGCAATGTAAACTTTAAAATTTAAATGAAAGAGGATAACAAATTTCACTTTTATTGTATTGTAGCTATACATTAAAACATGTATATTAGGGTGTTTCATACCTATAGGGTAAAATTAAGATGAGCTTGGAGTTTTAATCCACACGTTTCTCCGTATTCTAAAGAACAAGAAAACACGTTTGTGCACGTTTGAACCAGATCGCGCTGCATTTAGAGGTCCCCAACTTTGACGACTTTTTGTCAGTTCATTTCTCGCCTGCCTGCAGTGAAGACGGTTTTTTCTTCGTCACTTGAGCGGTTCGTGTTGTATAGCCTATTGGACAACTATGGAGGTAATTATATATGCTACTAATTCTCTCATTTTACTGTGGTATTGAAATTTATTATTATTTAATTCTGTCATTTTACTGTGGTAGTGTATTTATTATTAATATTACATGAAATTAATTAGTCTGTTGCATATTGGACAACTAAGCTGGTAATTATTTATGATACTAATTAATGTATTTTACTGCGGTATTGAAATTTATTTAATTAATGAATTGTCAAAGAGAACGTAGTGTACACGTATCAGTTTTATAAATAAAGAAAAGCAGTAACTGGGACTCGAACCAGTGTCATAGCCGTTTGGCGGCATCGCTCAAGTCGGCGTACACAGCACGCTATCCACTCCCTAGATGGTGTAGTGGATAGCGTGCTGTGTACGCCGACTTGAGCGATGCCGCCAAACGGCTATGACACTGGTTCGAGTCCCAGTTACTGCTTTTCTTTATTTAATTAATGAAATTAATTACGATGTGAAATTTTTCTGTGGAATTATTTAGTTTGTTTTCTTTTCCAGGTGTCTACCAGAGCGAAAACAGAAGTGTTTCTTATTGGCCAGACGGATGCGAACATCACATCAAGTGGCCTTCCAACTCAGTTGCAAGTACTCAAAAAGTACTTTTACCACCAAAAGGAGCAAAAATTTGGACGTACTAAATGCCTGAACCTGTGCCTGGATGCGTGTCTCATATTTTGGGAGAGAGCGAGAATCCCCATGATGCGTCGAGATTCGGCCTTGAGGAAGATGGAATCCCTTCTCAAGGAATACGACCGGCTTGTGAAGCACAAGTCACATAAGCAGAGTCCTTCCGAGTGAAGGAGGCGATGTTCAAGGAGGCAATAGCGAAGGAGATCATGGACATTGCTCATTCACAGGCTAAGGAAATGATGAAGAATCAGGAGGACATCCACTTTCTCGACATGCAGCGTGAAGATCCAAATTCCTGCAGCATGGGCCCTGTTGACATGAAGCTTCACTATAAGGAGATTAGGAAAAGGAAGAGGCTGGACAAGATTAAGGAACAACAGGAGAAGGCCAGGAAGGAACAAGGAGCTGCAGAAGATACGGGGGCTTTAGTGATTTCAACTTCGTCAGAGACTGACTCAGATGTCGTTGACCCAACCGTGGAAGTTTTTCCATCCTCCTCCAAGGGAAATACCAAGAAGCGACGCAGGAATCTGATCTCACAGGATGTGACGACTACCTACGATCGGCTGAATATTTCGTACCGCGATTCAGCTATGTCGTACGCTGCAGCGGCTAAATCACTAGGTTTTGACTTGGATGAACTGTCCATTTCTGCCAGTACCATGTACCGCACACGCAAGGCTCTCAGGAAGGTGGCTGCTGAAAGTTATCAATCCGACGAAGTTTGTCCTGGTCAGCCTCTTGTCTTGCATTGGGACGGTAAGCTCCTACCTGACAATGAGCAATGGAAGGAGAGCGTTGACCGGATCGCCGTCCTCGTCTCTGGCGACGGCAAGGAGAAGTTGCTCGGCGTTCCTAAGGTGACGTCCGGAACCGGCGAGAAGATAGCGCGAGTTTGCTTGGATTTGGTCAAGGAACCATCGCGCTCACCAAAGAGTTCAACTGTTCTCTGACGAAGAACGAAGAGCAGAAGCAGTATTTGCTCAAAACTGTGATGCAGCATAGGGCGAAATACCCGAATAAACCAAGAAGGATTTCATGGACAAATGATTCGCAAGAAGTGGTTATGTTTTTTGTATCTTTGTGAAAATGTGTAGTGAAATGGTACTCGTTTGTTGAATAAAAATTCATTGACAGATTTTTGTTTAATTTTTTCCGTTTATGATCTGCCAGAGCATCAAACTGGGACCCGTAAACTTTAAACTATTGAATTAATCTTCGGTTTATCAGTCTCCTCAGCAAATGGAACAAGGGATCCATGTGGATTAAAATTTTTCCAAACTTTTAATTTATGAAACACCCTAATGTATATCCATGATGTGTAATCAAGAAGATTAAAATGAATTGTTACAACTTACAGTTGATTTTTATTTTTAAACCAATCTATTATAATTTATATTACCATACTCATAATGTAAATAGTTAATCTTACCAGAGTAAAATATGACAATTTCCAGAAAAACAAGTATAGAATTATATTTAAAAATATTGAGAATCGGAATCGAGACTTTTTAGTGGTATCGGAATCGTTAAAAATTTTGGTATCGTCCCATCACTAGTCAATACCGATAAAAATCTACCGATATAACCTATACCGATATATCGGTGCATCCCTGTGTATAGGAATATTCCTCTGACCTAGCCTGCTTTAAAAAAACCACAGTGCCTTGCCGTTACAAGCATAAGTTTTTTCTGTAGGCTCTCTGATTTCTCAAACCCAAGAAGGCCAGTGTGGAACCGCACACATAACGATTAGTGTGTGACCTACGTAACCCCACAATGAAAACTATATTTATAGGTTGAATTAAACAATTTATTGTTACTGAACAATAATAAAAATTAACTTGCGTACAATAAAAGACATTTCCAGAAAGAACAACTACTTTTATCGTAATTGGGCACGCTGGCTTTCCAGAGTTTAAAAAAAAAATCCATTGGCTTTGTTGGTGTATAGGGATTGGTTGTGGTGGAAAGGCTGTTGGAGACGACTCGTAAAACATCCTGCATCATTTACCATCCATCGTAAAGATTTGAAAATGTTGGTAGGCCTGTTCATCTGACAAGAACTTTCCATCGTTAATTGTAACTCAAGTGAGAGCCGGATAGAAAGAAACAAATTACTTTAAAAACGAGTTTTAAAGTTGGAAAACCAAGTGAGGATTAACATTTGTGAATTTCCTTTCCCAAGGGACATTTTTCATTCAGAATCCAAAATCCAATTCAAACAAAAGAATGGGGTTATATATGTAATATAAAAAAACCCCTTATTTTTAGTAGCCTCATCCCCAATAAAACCCAATTCAGGAATCTAAAGTACTGTTGGAAAATTTAAGGTAGTGAACTAGATCAGTATCGTACAGTTTCTTACCCAAAGTATAGCAGTCCTGTTTTGCAATATGGTAGCCACGAGAAAAATACTGTTTTATCATCATCCTTTGTAAAAGTTATTAAAAATTTTTGCCATTTATTTATTACTTTTGAATTTGAAATTGTTTTTCAAAGTATTTGTTTAAATTATTTTTGTTTGATCTAAATAACATTAAAAACTGTTGAAATATTATTCATTTTCCGTTAATGATGAAAGGTAATTGAGAACAACAATGAGCAATCATTTAAACACAACACAGTGTATAAGCAACCGGTGCGAGCTAGCAATTTAAAAGATATCTTTTGAAACCAGATATTTTGGCTTGATTACTTAGATGTCTGCTAGAGAGTTTAACGTAGCCAGCCACTGCAAGAACGGTGGTGGGGCTGCAACACAGGGGATGGGGGTGTCAAACCCTCATTTAGTGCCGTCTGCATTTTTAATACCATGCAATATAGAAATACCTTTAGTATTAGCCTGCGTATGAACCAAGAATGAAACATAGATGTTTTTCAAAGGCCTCGATTCTAAACTACAAACTCGAAAACATCTGAAATCATAATAGGCCAAATTTATTTTTATGCTCTTCGGTGGTGTAGCGCAGCAAAACCCAGCTGTTCATCCTTCCACACATTAAATAAAGTGGTTGATAGATAAGTGGGTACCCTGGGTGGCCTAGACGCTGGGCTGCTGGTGGGGCATGGTTCGGATTCCATGTTAAACTGTAGGTCTGAGATGGAGTGAAAAGTTTGACCTTCGTCAGAATGAACAATTCGAACGGAAGAAAACCAAAGGTTACTATAAGGCCTATTTCCTCCATACTCGAGGGATAAACGTGCAGACGAAACGTGTGTTCGGAAAACATGACAGGCTAAACTCTCAAAAACCTACTTTGTAACTTTTTGATGGTCTGTTCATAATATAAACATCCGTCCCAAGTCTAAACGTTTAAAATTTAATTTCGCATACATATATGTGACACACTGGACAGATTTTATAGGTAGTCTGACTTTAACAGTCACAACGAAAGTCAATCCTATTTTACAGTTCAAGACTCAGGCGATGGGGGAAAAATCGGTCATTTAATTTTAAACTGATAGTGTGACACTTTTTGTAAATTATCGTACGGGACGTCATGACCATTTCATACCAACGCTTCCCTTAGATCAGAGAAGTTAAGCGACACTGGGTCTGGATGGCAGTAGCCTATTATTACCTTACTCCAGCCTGTCACACTGTATGCATGTCGCTAAAAGTGTTGCTGATAGTATGTATGCCCTCTAGGTTAATAGGCCGTATTGAGCCTTCAGGTGAAATGAATTTACTTTCTAAAAAGCTTTTGTAAGGAAATTGCTTTCATTCCTCACAGCACAAGTTGGAAACACTTTCTCTAGGAAATAAACGTCAGATCAAAGTTTGTTAAAACTTAGTTTCTTAATAGGTAATAGGTAGGCCTGCCATTTCTGTTTTCAAGAAACTTAGACGTATATAGATAGTCCTATCTTAATTTGTAGTGTAAAAAATGTGCGCGCGGTTATTCAGTCTAGCCTACTTTTTATTTGCATCATTTTCAATGTACAAGTTTCAGGTTTACCCAAGGCCAAGACCAATAAAAATTTAGTTGGCTAGTAGGCCTAGTGAGATTAGATAGCATTAGGCTGTCACAAAAATAGTCTACATAGGTTGAACTACTTATGCTGTAAATGTACAAGGTGTTCCATAAGCCCCATTACTCCCAGAGATACTATATATATATATATATATGCACTAGAATCACAAAATAACACGTGACCTTATTAATAAGCAAACAACCACAAGGAAAAGGAAACACAAAGTCCGAGCGCTTTCGTGATATATTCACATTATCAAGGAGGAACAGAAAATATTCCTATTTTCTGTTCCTCCTTGATAATGTGAATATATCACGAAAGCGCTCGGACTTTGTGTTTCCTTTTCCTTGTGGTTGTTTGCTTATATATATATATATATATATATATATAGGTTCAGGGGTAAAGACTTATGGGGCACCCTGTGGTTTAAGCCTATATGGTGTAGATTCCTATACTATATCTAAGTACAATACCGTATTGGACTGTTTTTAGCGGAGGTATAGGCTACGTCTGTACACTTTGCCGACAGTAAATGTTAGTCTTAACACCAAATTTTTATTTTTTTTTGTTAATGTAACCTAGCGTAACAAATTGTGTGTGAGAGTCGGGGATAGGTTGGAAATTTGACGTGCGTAAGTGTCAACAAAGTGGTAAACATTTTTTTCTGGTAAATTTTCTTTGGGTTGGGCCAAGGTCCTAAATCGCTAATCTTGAATACCTTGTAGTGAAGTGGACAGCCTTGTTTTTCCGTACACTTTACTTGGAAATCGTATTTAAAAAGAAAATTGATACATCCCGAAGCTGAGTTGGAAGGTAGAACCTTGAAGAAAGAGAAGTTTGTTCACCCAAACATCACCCTACATGCATGTTGTCTGTACATAACCCAGCCCTATATTCAAGTTAAAATGGTCCTGCTCAAAGTTGAGACACTACCGTATAGGCCTAATAAGTCCAGTTTTCATTGCCAACCTTTTATAAGCTGTTGCATCCTGTAGGTTCCGTATTAGACCCAGGCCTAGACTAATGGGTTCTGCACATTAAATTTGCACAAGGTTTTAGTGAGATTATAGGTCTAACCGAAATTTGCCCTATACCGCAGGAGAGTAAGTTAAAAGCTGTTAATTTATAGGCCTGTTGAATCACGTTTTAATTATATAAGTGGAGTAAAGGTTTTTAGAGCAAAGCTTGTCCTTGTGACATTTCGGATGACTGGTTACAAACTAGGCCCTGCATTCATACATTGTACCTACATGTAGGCCCAAAGATGTTAGAAATATTTATTCTTTCTTCCTTGTTTAGGCTTAGTACGTAACTTAGAGGTCAGATCTACCCAAGTAGGCCTACAATCCCAATTAACTGAGGTAAATTTTAAGGAAGCGTCCCGGGAAGTTTTTTGGATATAAAAAAATGGGGACCTTTCCTTAAGATTATCCTTAACTGAATTTAAAGGGTACGATGCTTTTCTCTTGTTTAGCCTACCTAGACTAGTAGACTGTATCATTCTACAAGTATCATCTTATTAAGAGGTTTGACTATTTACCACACTATTTTTTCACACTGAACGCTATTGTTGTCGTGTTAAATCACGCTAATGTTCGTATATTTCTTTGGGAACACTTTTTAAAAGTGTTCCCAAAGAAATATACGAACATTAGCGTGATTTAACACGACAACAATAGCGTTCAGTGTGAAAAATAGTTGAATAAAATCCTTTCTAAAATTTAGAATGGATTTTATTCAACACATGAACCAATCAACCAACTAGCAGGTGTTATTTCACTCTGTTTGCCAGAGCGATTTCCCAGTTCACCTAGTGTTTACGTCACGAGAAATTTCCTGTTTATCTTCAACATATATATTCAGGAGAGTAAAACAAATTTCAAAATAATTATTGCTACGTGTTCTGGCATTCAACGTAATAGTAATAAATGATGCCAATATATATATATATATATATATATTATATATAATATTTAGGAGAAATCCAATGACAAGGAGAAATGTAAATGCCATGAAAAGTCTTCTTTAATGCAACGTTTCGAGCAATACGCTCATCTTCAGGCTGTTTAATAACAATGTGAAATTAAAATCAATATTGAATGAAAAACAAAACAGAAAATTTCTATAACCTATTCATGAAGACAAATTTTAAAGACTGAGAAAAGAGGGTTAAATTCTAAGTTATACAGATTTACATATAAAAATTAAGAAGCTATTTTTAAATACATATAGTAAATGTGAAATTAATACACTGGAAAAATTAACAATAGTACACTGGAATAATGAAACTAACTACCTTACACTGCAGTTTCCGAGGCTATGGGAATAAGTGGCCGAACAGGTAAAATTTTAAAAACTAAAGAAGTTTCGAGGATTCGCGAACACAGCATAGAATGTAAAATTGATGTCACTTTAGACAATTTTAAAATTCTTGGTTGTAATACTTGTCCCAACTCACTAAGAATTTTGGAATCGCTTTTCATCAAAACATTGTCCCCGAGTCTAAATGTTGACTCATCTGCCGTCCCCCTCAATTTGCTATGATCCCTCCTCCTTCCCCAATTCCTTATAATCCCCCCTTCCCCAATCGCCCTCGCCATCTCTTGTTTTCCCGTATTGCCTCTGTTCAATTCAGTTAGCCTCGGAAACTGCAGTGTAAGGTAGTTAGTTTCATTATTCCAGTGTACTATTGTTAATTTTTCCAGTGTATTAATTTCACATTTACTATATGTATTTAAAAATAGCTTCTTAATTTTTATATGTAAATCTGTATAACTTAGAATTTAACCCTCTTTTCTCAGTCTTTAAAATTTGTCTTCATGAATAGGTTATAGAAATTTTCTGTTTTGTTTTTCATTCAATATTGATTTTAATTTCACATTGTTATTAAACAGCCTGAAGATGAGCGTATTGCTCGAAACGTTGCATTAAAGAAGACTTTTCATGGCATTTACATTTCTCCTTGTCATTGGATTTCTCCTAAATATTAAATTGAAGCTCTGTAGAAGCAACCCGCATGATTATATATATATATATATATATATATATATATATATGTGGACGGAAGACAACAATATGAAGTTTAACACCGAGAAATTTCAGCTGTTACCGTACGCCGTACGGTATGGAAAAAGAGACCTAAAATTCATGGAATATTATACCCCAAATGGACAGGAAATTCAGAGAAATTCTACTGCAAAAGATTTAGGGGTTGTAATGACTGATGATGCGAAATTTGAAGCACAAAATAAGAGCAGTAAACAGAGCAAAGAGAATAACGCGGCAAATATTGAGAACCTTTGAACGAAGGGATAGGAATGTAATGATTCCTCTACTGAAAACACTGATCAAGTGATCATACCCAAATTGGAATACTGCTCGGTCCTAACATGCCCATATAAAAAAGAAGGGATTCAGAGAAGCTTCACAGCCAAGATCAAGGGGTGCAAAGAACTAAATTACTGGGAAAGGTTACGCGAACTAGACCTATATTCACTGGAAAGGAGAAGAGAGAGATACATCATTATTTACACTTGGAAAATAATGGAGAAACTAGTTCCTAATCTTACTCTGAACCCTTAACTCCCCAAACAACAGTGGAAAGTAGAAAAGGAAAACTGTGTTGTGTTCCCAAATTAAAGGCGAGACAGGGAACATCCTTAACCCTGAAAGAAAATAGTTTTGGGAGAGGACCAAAACTGTTTAATCAGCTGCCCAAAGACCTAAGGAACACGAATGGTGTTGCAGTAGACATCTTCAAAAGATTAGACGCCTGACTCAGAACAATCCCCGATGAGCCGGGCGTACCTGGCTATGTGAGGTGGAGAGTACAAGAAACCAACTCACTACTTCACCAGACCAACTCGAGAGGAGGGGCGACAAGCTTGACCTTCGTGGAATGAGGAATCATCGCGCGGGGAACCTTTGAAAGGTATATATATATATATATATATATATATATATACCGTATATAAAATCTCAACTCCCAGTTATCGGATCTTTCAAACTATTCTCCCCCCCCCCCCCCCCCATACTCTTTTCAACAATCACCACTCCACTGTTGATCTTTTCAACTATATCCCCCCAAAGTTTAAATTCTGCAAATTAACCAAATTAAGATAAGAAAACAATAACAACAAATTTATTATTTATTGCAAACATATAATAAATAGGGAACAGTTATTTGCATAGGATAAATTTGAATGCCCGGTTAGGTCAACTGTACGCCCTTGACGAGTGGTTAAGTAATATTTTCGTTAAAACGCGGGATATTTTTGCTACTCGCACGAAGGGTAGCAAAAATAACTGAATGCCCGGTTAGGTCAACTGAATGCCCGGTTAGGTCAATTGAATGCCCGGTTAGGTCAATTGAATGCCCGGTTAGGTCAACTGAATACCCGGTTAGGTTAATTGAATGCCCGGTTAGGTCAACTTGTACGCCCTTGACGATTGGTTAGGTTTAGTCGTGATATTTTCGTTAAAACTAACGAAAATATCACGACTAAACCCAACCAATCGTCAAGGGCGTACAGTTGACCTAACCGGGCATTCAAATTTTATCCTTTGTAAATAATGGTTCTCTCTAAACCGGAAATATGATAGAATATGATAGAATTTTCAAGATGTGTATCTTATATACATAATCTTAAAAGTTCTATTATGTAAATAAGATAAGTAAAACCTGTTAAATTATCTCCCCCTTAATATTGACTTCTTAAATTATGTCCCCCCTCTCTGAAGCTGGGGAGGAAATAGTTTAAAAGATCCCAGTTACCAGATGTTGAACTTACACGAATTCCGACATCGGTAAACTTGATTTTGTTTAGTTTTTATGCGATTATCCCAGTCACCCACGCAGTGAAGGTTGTGAAGGACCAGTACAGGCTATTATGTAGTTTTTACAAATGTTTGCGTGGATATTGGGGTATTCGAACTCGCAACAACCTTTAGCTTCATCCCGCGCACTATCCACTTATCCAACAACCTGGACGAAGTAACAAATAGAAGATCAGTCCAAAGGTTTAAGACATTCATCAAAAGCAGCATTTCCAAAATTTTTTTTTAATTCAACCACCCCTTAGGCCGGCCCCGCACAGGATCGTCTTGAGTCGTCACGACCGAAGTTGTCAGTCGTGAGTCAGAAGACGATCCTGTGTGCGGTCGGCCTTATTCCTAACTGAGTCATTCCTTCACGCCTTCTTATTTCAATCGCAAATAACAGTTAGGTAATATATTGGTACTGTAATGAGTGTGAAGTAGCATTAAAAGAAAATGTTTCATTTCTTAATGTATTAAAACATTTGTCATGTTTTCTAAACAATTTTTAAGTAAAAAAGTGACAAGGGAAAATGACGTCTGTACATTTTTAATCAAATTTAGATTCGTGACTTTTGAGAGTTAATGGCGTAAGCGAGCATTAATATTTTAACTCGAAGAAAAACAAGTTTTCATGGTGGAAAGTTTAAGTGAAAATATTTTGTATTTGTCGATTTGTAATGTTTAGGCCCTAATTCTGATGCACGTCCAACCCTCGAAATCAAGGAACAAAATTTTTTGAAAAATGCACTTTATTACTTTCCCTTGTCACCTTCCAGCGTTGTTATATATCGGTTATATAGTAAGTGAAATTATTGAAAATGCCCAGCTTTTAACTTTCTTTTCCTTCGCTAAACTCCTAGGGTTCCCCGAGGGTAGTTGCGTCACGCAGTTTAGGAAACACTAATCTAAAGGACGGTTGTAATAAACTGATTTAATTGTGTGAAATTAAAATATTAATATAAAATAAAATTATTTAAAAGTTAAAGGATTAAAAGATTGAAATGTAAATCATTGATTAGCAACATTGAAAGAGATGTGAACTGCGCTTGAGGCATAATGCCGGAAGCATAAGGTCGTCATTCACTCTTTTTTATGAATAGAGGCGTCTGTTCAGAATCTAGTTTTGTGAAAGAAATTGTTTAGGATTAGTTTTAAGTCTCTCTCTCTCTCTCTCTCTCTCTCTCTCTCTCTCTCTCTCTCACAGGGTTCCGTTTTGGGGCGGGGCCACTGTTGTTTATCATTTACATAAATGATATCGACGGTGGCATCGTCAGTAGGATCGCCAAATTCGCTGATGACACGAAGTTTGGGGCCAATGTTAGGACGCCAGAGGCGATCGAGCAACTACGTGCTGACGTAGGATAGGAGAGTAGTCCGAAAAATGGCAAATGCCGTTTAACTTGGGTAAATGCAAGGTGATGCATATTGGCTACGCCAATCCCAAGTCGGACTAGTCCATGTTGGGGAGTAATATCGAAGCCACTGATTTGGAAAAGGACTTCGGTGTGCTAATTAGCAACGACCTTAAGTTTACGAAACAGTGCGTAGAGGTGGAAAAGAAAGCCCAGAAGTTGTTGGGTTATATCAGGAGGCAATTTCGATTTCGGAACAAGGAGATTGTGCTCTCTCTGTACAATTCTCTGGTTCGGCCGCACCTGGAGTATGCTGTGCAGTTCTGGTCGCCCACCCTCAGGAAAGATATTGAGAGGCTGGAGCGAGTGCAGGCGAGGGCCACAAAGTTAATCCCTTCCGTTAGGCATATGGGCTACAATCGACGGTTACGCGCCCTGAACTTGTTTTCGCTGGTAACTCGGAGGCTGCGCGGTCAACTGATCGAAGTTTTCAAGCTCTTACGCGGGTTCAACGATGTCGATTTTAGAAGCATGTTTAGTTTGAATGATAAACCAACTCGCAACAATGGTTGGAATTGGATTTGAAACGGTTTAGGACTAGTGTGTGTGGGAATTACTTTACGTATAAGATCTGTGACACGTGGAACAGGTTACCTTCAGAAGTTGTGAACAGTTCTTCTGTGGATCTGTTCAAGAAAAAGTTAGACCGAATCTTGCACACTATTTGAGGGTGTATGAATTTTTCCCTGGCACCCGTTGCCATTGGTACCTCCTCGGTATGGGCCGCAAGGCCTTTTGAGGTACTTCTTTTCCTTGTAACTCCTTGTAACTCTCTTTATTCCGAAATTCTTTTTCATTCAGAATGTCTGCATGCATGCCCGTATGCTCGTGCTTGATTCAAGTCTCGGTCACACTATCCAATAGAATTCAGAAAATCAATGTAAAGCAATAGAAATTAGGGTTAATATGCAGTAAATGCCATGACCTGCATTTCTAACCTAACCTGCAGGTCATAGCATTTGCTGTATATTAGCCGAAATTAGTGCATCTGAACCCAAATTAAACAAAAATAATAAATAAAACATATTCACGACACAGTATAAGCTTTTGGATCACCTGAAGACTAGAGCTCCTCACGCGAGTGTGGGCCTCCAGTCTTCAGGTGGCGTACACGGAGGGGGGGCCCTTGGTCTTCAGGTGGATATAAAAAATTTATTTTAAGCAGTGTATGAAAGCGTTATATATATATGCGGTAGCTATAACTAACACACATTTTTGGTAAAAATTACTTAAAATTAATTGAAACTTATGGGAAAATTTTTGAATGCCCTGTTAAGTCAACTGTACGCCCATGACGATTGGTTAGGTTAAGTCGTGATATTTTCGTTAAAACTAATGAGAATATCATTAACCGGGCATTCAATTAACCGAACCAGTTGGTTAATTTTTTACATTCACTTTTGTACTCGTATTGCTTTACAGTACCAAATATAATGAATTAGTAGACTCTTTTTCACCTATAAAAATGGGGACTGTAGTCTTCAATCTTCGGGTGATCCAAGCTTTTTTATGGGGTTGTTTAACCTTCTTCGCAACATTTAAGGTCATATGACAGGGGGGACCTACAGCTTTACGTGGGATCCGAACCATGGATCACTACATAATCTGGACGCAGAAGACGACCTCCCATCCAACTACTGTAGACCGTCTCTCCATTCCCATGTCGTTTAATTTTGTTGATCGACGGGAAGCGGCTTTACAAGCCACAACGTACTCTTAATAGGCTAAAATATTTTCCTTTTTCAAGTAGGCCTAGTTAAAGGGTTAAGTTCCAACCTGTATTAGGTTTTAAAGGATATGCCGGGTGTTTTGTATTTTTGCTTTAATATATATTTCCATGTAAATTCAGTGCAAAACACAGGCGATGCTACTGTAGTATGCGGTCTACCTTTTAATTATAGCTTCTTATCTTCTTCTTATTTTATTATTAGGTTAACTGTATGCCCTTGACGATTGGTTAGGTTAAGTCGTGATATTTTCGTTAAAACTAACGAAAATATCACGACTTAACCTAACCAATCATCAAGGGCGTACTGTAGTATGCGGTCTACCGTTAAGTATGCGGTAGTAGTATGTTTAACTTTTAATAATTCCTTAATGTGTAAATTAAATTATAATTCCTTTCAATTCATTTTCAATTCCTTTTAAATATTTTGAACGGTAGACCGCATACTACAGTAGAAACTTAACGGTAGACCGCATACTACAGTAGAAACTTAACGGTAGACCGCATACTACAGTAGAAACTTAATGGTAGACCTGCATACTACAGTAGAAACTTAACGGTAGACCGCATACTACAATAGCACCAACACAGGCTTTGATCTGAAAGGCTTAATATACAGAGTGGCCACAGAGTCCCTTTACAGTGACATCACAGCATATCTGTATGTTGCCCTTGTTTTTCATGCAAAGGGATTTTGTGGCCACCCTGTATAGTTCCTTGTAAGGTAATAAACTGGTAGGCTATAAAAGACCGGTACCTATTTAGACTGGGCTACGTCGTAGCCAATGTCATAACACCGCTTCCCGTTGATCAGCAGTTAAGCGACATTGGGTCTGAGTAGTAGTTGGATTGGAGACCGTCCTCCGCGTCCAGATTATGTAGCGACCCGTTGTTCGGATCCCACGTAAAGCTGTAGGTCCCCTCCGTCGTACGACCTTAGATGTTGCGAAGGAGGTTAAACAAACCCAATCATTATCATTACCTATTTAGACCAAACCTATAATTAAACAATAAGCTTGTTGGGAAGTGATAATTAAGTTCTATTATTTTCTCTTACAAATACCGTACATGTTTAGTATACACGCTAATTCGGTCATCGTTCGTTGTGTTCTTGTTTCAGACTTTGTCTCGACACACTGGAGGTATGGCTTGTTTAAGAAAATTAACCTATTATGCTATCACAACAAACTGCATAATTTCGTAAAACGTAACTTTATCCGACGCGACGCGTGTTGGGTACTGAATATCCTTCAGAGACAGGGTTGGCGAAGAACAATATATATTCAAATATAGTCATCTCTTCATTTTATTATCGTAAAAACAAGAATGTGGAAGATTGGAGTATCATTTCATTGCATTTTGTCTTAGAGTCTTGCCAATTTAAAAATGATAGTTTAGTTTCAAAATGTGCCGAGACTTCGGCTGTACTGTCGGTCCTTTGAGCCTGTCATCTAAATTTAATCTTGTATAACTTATAAGTGTAGCCGTGTACAGTACATCTTATATGCTTACGTTTTACCGGCTTATATTAGGTTATAGGGCTTATTTATAAGCATTAATAAGGGTAATAGATACGTTAACTTATTTAATGATATGTGCCTATCAGTTCAATAGGCCAAGGTCTATAATAATAATAATTTTAAAATAGCTATAGGACCTAGTCCAAATAGGATCTTAGCTGCTATCTTTCTCATAGTATTACCTACAAGAAATCTTTTTGGCCGTTACCACTTGTCATAGGCCTAGCCTGTAGGCTATTAACCTTTGGTTAGCTTCCGCCCGAATTGTTCATTCTGACGAAGGTCAAGCTTTTCACTCCACCTTAGACCTACAGTTTAACGTGGAATCCGAACCACGCCCCACCAGCAGCCTAGCGTCTAGGCCACCCAGGGTACCCATTTATCTACCAACCACTTTATTGTGTGGAAGGATGAACAGCTGGGTTTTGCTGCGCGCCGGCTGCAGTCACCGGGTCTCGAACCCGGGGCCGATGGATTCGTAGTCAACGACGCTAACCACTACACCACCGAGGCGCGAAGTATTGTACTGTTTATGAAGTTAGCACTTAACATAGACGAAAATAGTGCGTTGAGGCTATTGCAAGCTTTTGTTAATATTCAGAATTTTAAATTAGCTTAATTAACGTCTTTCCACCCGTAGGCATTATGTTCTACCTTAGTCACTGCACACCTGCTTCTAAGGAATTTAGAAGTATATGAAACTTTAAATTAGGTTTTGCAAATAAAGCTTGTTAACCCTAGAAGGCCAGTGTAGGACCACACAGAGCGATTCGTGTGATCTACGTAACTCCCCAATGGAAATTACATTTATGTTAGATTAAACAATTTATTTTTACTAAACAATAATGAAAATTAACTGGCATACAATAAAATATATCATTTCTAGAAAAACAAATGGACTTTTATTTTTATTAATAGGCCACGCTGACTTTCTAGGGTTAAATATAACTTATAAGCCTTACCTATTTACGATTTATTTAGAAGGACTCCTAGTACTAACTCGCATATGGGCCTGTACAGTACTGTTTATGTGGATATTCCTGTATGGACAGGTTCTTATAGGCGCAATATGAATTTCTCTCGCGTAAATAGAACCTGCGTGATATGAATTGTTTGGTCAGGACGTTAGGTTATGCACCTTGGTGGTGTAATGGTTAGTATCGTTGACTAAGAATTCACTGGCCCTGGGTTCGATTCTTGGTGAGGGCAGGCGGGGCTCAATTCCCAGCTGTTCCTCCTTCCATACTCGAGATAGAGTCCGGGAGAAGACTTTGTAGCTTTTGATTTCCTTGGTGGGTGTCGTGGTTCGGAGTACATATTAAGATGTAGGTCTAAGGTAGGGCAACAAGTTTGACCTTCGTCAGAATAAATATTTGGGTGGAAGCAAAACTAATTTATATATATATATATATATATAAAATATATATTGTAGGCCTCCCCATGTCTTTTTTCCGGAAGCCATGAGCTTTGTGATGTTTGTTATCAAAACGTAACATGAATAAAGGCTTCAAGGTCGTAGTTTTTATACCATTAATACCGCATAAGTCTGATGCCTACAGTTAGAAAAGGGGAATTGGCCTCGTGCCATTGTTTTGAATGAAAGTGGAATGGAGCCAACAGAATAAAAAAAATAGGGGTCTCCATATCCTGCATAAAAGCCTTCTTTTTCAACTGTGTTGACAGACTTCTTATTTTTAGGTTGCATAATTAGTGTACGCGAGACAGGCAGGCTTCCTGCCTTTCATGTCACAACTATGCTTATATCGGCTTTTTAGATAGACCATTGTCAATACCTTTTAGTCGTAGATCTATAGATAAGCTAGTTCTTTATTTTGAGTCCCTTAACATCCTCAATAAGCGTAAGGTCGTGTAGTCTACCGTAGTTTTAAGATCTTGAGCTTACTAGCACTACTATTCTACCTACGGTATAGGCTTATAGGAACTTTTTATATGTATAATATACATTTTCATGACTTTTGTAGTTCCAGTATTGTTCATCATATACACTAATAGGCTAAGTTAGATAATCCATAACAGACGGTAATAATAATAACGAGATAACAGGAATTTACATTACATCATGCTTTTATTCAAGTCATTGACGATTACAGAAGACTTGAAGAATCATCGCTTGATTCGTCTCTGTTACTCCGTCTCTTTGTCTGTTCTCGTCTAGACATTTTGTTTTGACAAAAAATAGTGAACGCAGTTTTAACTTCTTCCTCACAATAATTCTCACACGAATGCTGAAAATTTCTAATCGCTTATTATATACCAAAAGTTGACAGTAGCTGACAGCTCCCGTCACTAACACTGAAAAACGGTAATGTCATCGTATAAACAAGTAGGTCAATTGTCAGTCACTGTGAACCGCATACATTATTTTTCAGAAAACAGCGATAGTATTTGAACAAAACTGATATTGATTACGTTTTGGTTTTATTAAGTATAATTTATTCTATACAACAATGAAATATAGTAAATAGGGGCTGAAAGCGGCGACAGAAGTTTGTTTAAAGTTAACGATATATCGATCAATGATTATAATGTTTTGTATCGTCTAACTTCCCCTTTAACGTGACGGAGGGGACCTACACCTTTACGTGGGATCCGAACCACTTCTCTCATCCCCACACACACGACGGAAAACCCAGAGAGACCACTTAATCATTAAAATACAAGTCCGACCCGTTGTAGCAGGCCATATTACATACCCGCCAGTTTATACCCTGGTCTATTCTGGCCTAGGCCATTTTAAGCTCCGGGTATAAACTGGCCTAGGCCAGATACCATCCCGGGGGTTGTTCTACACTCCCCCAGGCCAGAATACACCCATTACAATTTTAACAAAGAGTCACAAAATGTGAAGAAAAGCTTAATTACTTTATTAACATTATCTTATTGACTTACGACAGGTAAGGCCACAGAGAAAGGCCTGCATGTTATTCTGGAGCACTAGCATGTTCTGAAATAAGTTCATGAAATATATCATAGTCACCACTATTCTTAGTCAAGTTATCAACAGGCTGTAAACATTTAATCCTGGTTAGGTTAATTGAATGTCGTTAGGTTAAGTCGTGATAGTTTCCTTAGTCGAAGTGGCTTCAGGATCAAGGAAAATATCACAACTTAACCAATCGTCAAGGGTATACAGTTGATCTAACCAGACATTCAATTAACCTAACCAGGATTAATTGTTTACAGCCTATTGATAACTTGACTAAGAATAGTGGTGACTATGATATGTAAAATAATTTGAAACTTTTTAAAGTATTGACACTAACTTCTATTTGGAAGCTCATTCCACTCATCCACCACTCTATTCCCAAACCAATGCCTCCCTATCTTTTTAAAACAAAATTTGTGTAATATTAGTAAGTACCTTTCAAATAAACTTTCATTAGCTGACACCAAAGAGAGTTTATTTTGGCTTGAGGGAGTGTAAAACAGCCTAGGCCAGTTTATACCCGGGGTGATATCTGGCCCAGGCCAGTTTATACCCGGAGTATAAAGTGGTCAGGGGGTATAATTTGGCTTGTTACACCGTGACCCGAATCCAGTACATTCAATTTAACAATCTGGCTCTGTATCTCCAAGCTATATGAGGCCCTCCTAGGAAGAAGTGGCTAAGCGACAAAAGTTTAAAAAACGCCAGAAAGCGCAGTTAAAAGGTGTACCGTACCAATTTGAAAGTGACATTACATCGTCTTGACGCAGAGGACGGTTACCCATCCATCAAATTAAAATCACTTGGTAACACACTTGCTTTAATAACAACTGTGAAGCAAGTTTAGAATAAGCCGTAACCGGTAGGCATACTACTGTTCTAATAGTTTCTTCTTATTCTTCTGCAGACGCTTGGTGCTGATGTTGTGATACAGATCCCAAACGATCGTGTCAGGGACCAAGATGGGCGTTACCGTCTGGATTATTGGCCCCCTCAAGGGAATCCACCTCCAAATACTACCTTTACCCCGGAGGAAGTTGCCAATGGTGTTGAACTGACAAGGGCTTTACCAGGGACCAAATATGATTTTCACCTTTACTACAGCAACGACACAATCAAAGATTGGGCAACCTGGACAGCGTCAATAACGACAGGTAAGTTGTCTGGTGACGTAATTTGTAAGGACTTCGAGAAAGGAAGGAGTGGCCAGTACCAGAACACGAACAATAAATTAGGTTGTACGAGGAGTGATAAAAAGTATCAATAATTTTATTCCTACGGACAAATGAATGCAAATAAGAAATAACCGTTTACATATGTGAGTCTTCCTGCCCTCTGGCGTCTGCAGTCTGAAGCAAAATCTGCTACCATGAGTCAGTAGTTGGTTGGAGCGCTTAAAGGGAGGGTGTGTTTTTGCAGTACGTCTAAATCTCGGAAATGGAGCAACGCGCGTTCGGAGACGAACGAAATGATTAAAACAGCTTTTGGAAATGATGCTCTCAGTGTAGCTAACGTTTACAAATGGCACAAAAAGTTTAAAAATGGAGAAACATCGCTTGAAGACAAGGAACGCAGTGGCTGCCCTTCCACTTCTCATTACGGATGAAAATGTCCAACAGATTCGATTTGGTACGAGCAAATGTTTCTCCATTTTTAAATTTTTTGTGCCATTTGTAAACGTTAGCTACAGTGAAAGCATCATTTCCAAAAGCTGTTTTAATCAGTTCGTTCGGCTCCAAACGCGCGTTGCTCTATTTCCGAGATTTAGACGTACTGCAAAAACACACACACACCCTTTAAGCGCTCCAACCAACTACTGACTCATGGTAGCAGATTTTGCTTCAGATTTCAGACGCCAGAGGGCAGGAAGACTCTCATATGTAAAGGTTATTTCTTATTTGCTTTCATTTGTCCGTAGCAATAAAATTATCGATACCTTTTGATCACTCCTCGTATTTGCTTTGGGTGGATCAGAGGTGAAGGAACACAAATCGCAGTATCTCTCAGGATCCGTAACTCAGTGTGTAACATCGTTTTCCTGTATGCGATGTGAGTACACCGAGGTCAGAGGTTCAATTCCCGATGACGCTGGTAATAATAACACTGCCCAACACCAATTTTGCTGATTTAATTCTAACACCTGTTTTTAGGTAACTTTGGTGTGCTGATTTCAAAAATCACCTTAGTTTTTGCCTATCACGTCAGGTTTTCGAGCAATCAAATACGGAGATATCGCATTTTGGCAGGGTTATGCCCAATTTTTTTTCTTTTCAAAAAATATGTTTTTACATACTCAGAATCAGCATGGAAAAGTAAACAATTGTGCAGGGAGTGAACTTTAATATACAATGGTAATATTGACAAAGTGATTAAAAGTGTTTAAATAAGCAAAAAATGAATCCATGATCATGACGTCACGCTCACACCTGGGAAATCACAGATACCCAAGATTTTAATATGTTGTACATGACCTTTAGATTTAATGCACAGATTTGCGTATTCCACAGATAAAATTTTAACAGCAAAACAGCTGTTAACAGGTCTCAAAAATCATCAATTTTGATAAGTGCCCTTCATGGATCACCCAAAATACGCATATTGCATTGCACATTGCACGAAAACCTGATGTGATGGACAAAATCTAAGGTGATTTTTTAAATCAGCACATCAATATTATCCAGAAACAGGTCTTAGAATTAAATCACCAGCAAAAAATGTTTTTTTTGTTGGGCAGTGTAATCCATGAATTGGCGCAATGGGCTGCATTAGTTGTCCTAAGCACCCTAGCCAGTTTCTGGCCTTCCTCGGTATATTAATTAACCCCTTAGTATTATATAATATGCAGAACGGTTTTTGACCCTTGACCTTATAACTCGTTTATACGATGTCATACTCTAAAAATGAGCAAAGGCATCTTATGAATCATGAAACGTACTTGTGGGTTTTCCCCCCATAGGAAAGGTCTTGAAGGTTCCACGATTGGGATTAACCCGTTAACTGCGCGAGCGCTCAGTTACGAGTCGAGCCAAAAACACGGGCTACGCAAAGAGATATCTCAGTTTAAAGTTTAAACCCGTGTATATACGGGGCTGGGCAGAAATGCAGAAGCGAGAGCCCGTGATATTACGGGTTGCGCAGCAAACGGGTTAATGAAGCAACGGAACCACATCTCGTAAAGGATTGGTTTTACAGTTTATTTATCTAAGTTCATCCGATTAAATGGTGTTTCCACCATTGACGTGTTACGGTAACCCTTTTCAGGTTTAGAGAGTGAAACATTTTGACAACATTCATGAGGTTAAAAGTCAGCATAGGCTTCTGCTTCGGTTTGGTGTCTACTAAGAGCCTATTATAATAGTTGGTTTTCTAGGGAAACTCGGGACTATTGATGAAGGAGAGAGGTGTTCGTACGATGCTGAATTTGTTATGGCTTTATGCAGGGTTGGCATATGGCATATAGTGGTATGGTAGAGAAACATAACGATATACGTATAGAAATTTCTACATATAAATTTTTAACAAGACAGAAATTAGTGTGACTAGATATAATTGAAATAATTAGCCATAAGATTGTTCTTTGTATATATATATATATATATATATATATATAGTGATGTGAGGCAAGAATATTCTCGTTCTCCGAGAATATTCTGAGAATATTCTCCAAAATATTATTTGCTGAGAATACTCGAGAATTTTCTTTTTTCTTAGTTTTAAAACATTTTTAGATTGTTTGGCAGCTTTTTAGAGTAATGAGAGTAAATACGAAGGTAACCAATTCTAATTAATTTCTATATAGTTTTGAAAAAATCAAATAAATAAAAAAAATATTTTTTTTCATAAAAAAGCTATTATACTGAAACACTGAAATTGAACTCTTAATTACAAGGGATATTTTTTTTTTGTTTCAAAACTGTTTCGTATGATATATTTTATTAATTTCCATATAATTTTGAAAAAAATCACATAAATAAAAAAAATATGATTTTTGCATAAAAATCATTTTTTTTAATTTATTAGCTATTATACTGAAAAACTGAAATTGAATACTTCATTACAAGGGATATTTTTTCTTTCTAAACTGTTCTGTGTGATATATTTTATTAATTTCTATATATAATTTTGAAAAAATCAAATAATTAAAAAAAATCATGATTTTTTCCATAAAAAAGCTGATACTGAAAAACTGAAATTGAATACATAATTACAAGGGGTATTTTTTTATTTCCAAAATGTCTTGTGAGATATATTTTATTAATTTCTATATAATTTTGAAAAAAATCAAATAAAAAAAATCATGATTTTTTCATAAAAAAGCTATTATACTGAAAAACTGAAATTGAACACTTAATTATTACAAGGGATATTTTTATTTGTTTCTAAAGTGTTTTGTCTGATATATTTTATTAATTTCTATATAATTTTGAAAAAATAAAAAAATAAAAAAAATCAATTGATTTAATTAGGTGATTAAATCATTTTGTTTTAATCACTGCCATCCCCGGTAAATACTATACTTTGAATTGAAATACAGTCTTTATACAATGATTCAATAAATGTTTTGCATTAGTTAATTTATTTATTTCTTCACTCATCCTATCATTCACTTCTGACTTAGAATTTCTCCATTTTGACACGAACTGAAGTTAAGTTGTATCGGAATAGTTGAAAAACCCCTCGCATGTTCTAAAAAGGAAAATTCTTAAAAATTCTCGGTTCGGAGAATATTCTCGAGAATATTCTCCTAAAGATTATTCCCGAGATAATATATATATATATATATATATATATATATATATATATATATATGGTTGTGTAAAATGAGTAAAAAAATTTTCTATCTAATATATTTTACATAAAATAATATTTGAGATTAATTTTATTTAACCTATTTTAGCATGCTACATCTTTACTAATGTTTGCAACAATTGACGCTATATAATTATATACTGTAATTAAATTAAAGCACTTTTGAAAAAAAAAAAAAAAAATTAGTATACCCATTTTTCCCCACCAGTCGGGTAAACTGGGCACTAATCTAATTTACATTACTAATCATTTTTACTCTTTCTTAAGGTTAAATGTGTATATATAATTATTTTTAAAAAAAATGTAAACAACTCCATTTCCTTACAAAAGACGTAAAAAATGTAAATAACAGTTTACTGTAATGAATGAAATGAAAAAACACTTGGCTTACAAATGAAAAATACAGTTAAAAATGACATACAGTAACAGTTTACTGTAATACATGGAAAAAAAAACCATTTGAATTATAAATGTAAAATACCCTACAAATAAAAAAATATTACAAAGTAGCAGTTTACTGTAATAAGCTACACGGAAGAAAAGAATATAAAAAAAAGAAGAAAAATACAGTAGCTTATTGTAGGAATATTTAGATAAGATAAATGGAGCCACTTATGGTTAAAAAAACTGCATAATAAAATGAGATAAATTGGTTAATAAATTAAAAACCCCTATTTTACCCCTTTTCAGATTATTAGTACTAATTATAAAATAAATTATAATAGGTAAAAATCAATTATAATACCTTGTTTGTATCATGTGGAAACTGTATTAGGATATGGGTTTAAAATTAAAAAAAATCTTTTTACTTACCTGTACAATAAAGGTTTCCAAGTTTTCTATTTCTATGCTTGAAAATTTTTAACTTTTCCACAAAATTTTGGATTTAAGAATGTTGGAGAAATGAAATGCTTTTTTATTATCTCTATTAATTGTAATTTATTATGGAAAAGAGAAAACTGAAAAAGAAAAATTACAAATGCTTGTTTGTTGAAGTTTTTGTGTAATATACCCATTTTTACCCAACATACCCATTTTTCCCACTTGACTCTATCTATCTATCTATCTATAATTTATTTATTTATTTAAAGAAAATATAACATGGAAATTATCATTTATTATTCACATTTAGAACACATGTGTGTGTGTGTGTGTGTGTGTGTGTGTGTGTGTGACATTTTTGAATTTTTCTCTGGGGTCACTCAAAAAATGACCTTTACAGCAATCACCTTCGAACATCTCTCAAACTCAACACAAATAAATGTTCACCCATCGATACCTGTTCGAAGCAGTCACTGGGGTCACGCGCATCGTATTTCAACGCGAAAATATACCCAGGGAATAGAGTTTGAACACTCGCTGCCATTAATAAATAATAAGTTCCATGTCACGGGACTTTTTGTTACACCCTGTATAATAGTGTATATCCGGTAAGCCAAATTGAAGGCAACGAAATATGACGATGCAGTCATGCCGTTGCAATCTCTCTCGCAACTCGTTTTCCGATTAAGAAAACATTAAAGTCGCTGAAGGGGGTTCTGTCTTATATACATCTGCGCTTGTTTCGAAGATGAGACCATCAACACTACGACCGAAACAGGAAGTGTGCAAAGTTTGAACAAGGAAATCGAGAATAGTCACGATAATAATAATAATAATTAATAATAATAATAATTTGTTTCCTGTTAATAAGTATTATCATTATCAATAATAATATGTATTTTTGATAAATCTTCTTCAAATTTCTAAAGCAGTTTTCAACCGGGTTACATATTAAGAGTTCAGGGGTACACGGCGAGTTGACACAATACGTGTTTTTCTTCTTTTTTTAATAAGTGCATTTTTCGAAATATTTCAACAATGCAAATTGATTATATATAATATATATATATATATATATATATATATATATATTAGTGAAAATAACCACGAAGGAAAATTAAAACAAGAAATAGTGCTCAAGCGTTTTTGTCTAATGACATCCTCAGGATGTCATTAGAGTTATACGAAAGCGCTTGAGCACTATTTAGTGTTTTAATTTTCCTTCGTGGTTATTTTTATCAAATATTATTCACGTGTTAACTTTCGTGAAATAATTCTTATATATATATACAGACAGTATATTGACTTTCTGAAGTCACTATATATATATTGTATGGGGGCACACGAAAACTACCTTAACTTTTCAAAAGGTACGTGGTGGAGACAAGGTTGCAAATTCCTGTTCTTGAGAATTTCTTGCACATTGAAGAAATTTCTTCAATTCCTGGGAAAAAACCCGAAACTATCGATTTAGATGCATATATTTTAATATTTCACCCATATACTTGAAGCATCTTCAGAAAACTGATTACAGTACAATTTTTCAGGAAGTGCAGAATGGCGAAATTTGTATGTATGTAACATTCAATATTTACACATTTTATAGATCAAGATTTTCCTGAAAATTCAGTATTCTTTATTATGTTGCTCCACACTTATTGGAGTTTTATCAATTATTAAACATACTTAAGAAACCTTCCATTCTATTGTATTTATTTGTGGTTTAGTTTCTCTAATTAGTAATTCTGCCAGTCTCAAACTGTGAAAACCATTCGTTTTAATGGTGTTATCCGGGTTTTTTATGGTCTTTTTTCAATGTTTGTGAATTTTGCTCGTGTTTGTGGTGCAACCACTGTAAGAGGAGTTACATCCTTCCGAACATCTGAATTGGTACATCACGTACGTAGTTTCACTCTGAGAACACTTCTTTCTCGTTGAAAATTATGTCGACATTCGTTTAGGTTTGTAATAGTTTCTAACAATGAGGTTTTTTTTTTATTATCTTTGGTCAAAAACAGAAAAGAAAAAAGAAAACTTATGCCGACATATTCTTCAATGAGAAAGAAGTGTTCTCAGAGTGAAAGTACTAACTCCTCTTACATTAGTTACACCACGAACACACTGCACTTAAGAGCACTTCAGCCGAGCAAAAATCTATTATATTTGTGACGGTCGATCTGCCTGCGAACTTTGTTACTTATGGCCGGCCAAACCATTGACCAAATTGAATGAGACTTTGGGGATACGGTAACTGAGGCCGGGGAAGAACATAGGCTGTGTGGCGTCGGCCTCTGAGGCCGCTTGGAGGCAAAATTTGGACTTGCTTATGAAGTCAAAAGTTGTAGAAAATGGTCGATTTAGGGGGTTCGGATGAGGTCAGATGACCTCCACAAGGTCACTGGAGGCCGTTTTGTGCTGATTTTATGGAATTTTCAGAATGTTTTCGCTTTTTTCCTCTTTTTCCTCTGAACTTTCTAGAATTTTCTGTAACATTCTAGAATGGCATTACATGGTGCAATAATGGCATCTTTTGCTCTGATTATGTCAGAATTTCCATAAAGTTGTTTACTTCAACTGTTGATTTTATTTGTAAAAGCTATGCGGGTCGCTCCGCTAGTAACGAATATTTGAAAAAGACCATAAAAACCCCAGATAACATAATTTTAAAGAATTTTTCAATATTATATAAAACAAATGGTTTTCACAGTTTGAGAACTTAGCGGAATCATTGTTGATTAAAGAAAGTAAACCACAAATAAATATAAAATATGATGAAGTGGATTGTTTCTTCAATATTTTTAATATAATTGAGGTAGAGTCTGTTAAAAAAATTATTTCGAAAGCTGAAATCGGATACTAAGATTTTGCAAAGAAATTATTAAGACAGTGAAAGTTTAATATTTACTTTAAGTTCACGAGGAACTTTTGTGAAGCTTAATAATTGATTCCCCCCCCCCCCCCCCTAATTACTGGGGCTGAAGGCCTCAGCACAGCAGGTGTAGCTAAATGGACCCGTAGGGCCCACTTTAGCTAGTATTTTTAATTAATAAAATTGAAATAAGTGTGGATCTACAGAATAAAGAAAGAACATTGAACTTTGGAGAAAATCTGGTTAATCTGTAAAATATTTAATATTGAATGTTACGTACATAATTTTTTAATCAGTTTTCTGAGGAAGCCTGAAATATATGGGTGAAGCGTGTATATATAATATTATATATATATATATATATTATATATATAAAATAAAGTGGTGGTTTAATTTTTTCAAGAAGTGTCTTGAAGAAAATTTCTCAGTGCGCGAGAAATTCCTTCAGAAATTTGGAGATTTTTCAAAATACATTGAATTAAAAGCTGACCTTAAATTTCTTAATAATAATAATAGATTCATGCCAATAGATGGGTAAGACTGGGCATTAATTAAATGTTTCTATTTTCATTTTAAAATATTTTTCTTGATATTTTCATAAGTCCTGTGAGCCCAGGACTAGTCTAGGCATGTAGGCGATTTTGCAAAATTTGGCGGGGGGGGGGCAAAAAAAACCTCCATTGAATCTCGATCGGGCAAATCGGTAATTCCTTGTATAAAAAAATGAAGGTAAATTTTATATTGTAGTTAAAGTGAAAAAATATTTGGGTAAATTAATATTTTAAATTCATAAATGTGAAAAGATACCAAGCCTGATTGCACGTAATGTAAGACTGTATTGATCGTTCAAGGTTATTGTTTAAAAGGAAGAATTGTGATGCGTTTTGTCTTTTGTCTTGGGGCAGTATTTGCCAAATTGTGCAAACTGGAGTCGTTAAAAAGTCAGAGTTTACAAATCTGGAAAATACCGTATGATTTGCTTATGTGGCCTATGATTTACCCTTTATATCATTGTTAATCATATTGGTAAAATATAGATTAAATGGTTCCACTTTTTTTCCATGTTACGGCCTAGGGGTCGTAAAAGTTTGAAAGATCAATCGTGATTGGCCGATATCAACCAATCACGGCTCTTTTCATTCCTCGTAATTTTGTATTTTTGCATATAAACTCAGAGTTGTATTCAACTTATAAAATTTTACTGAACCCGTGGCTGTAAAGTAATTATTTTTTTAATTATCTGTCTCTAATGAGGTTAAAGTTATTTAACACAATAAAACTGTAAAAGCTTATTTAACACAATAAAACTTCAAATGTTATTTAACACAATAAAACTTCAAATGTTATTTAACACAATAAAACAATAAAAGTTAATAATAAATAATCTATTGCTTGTCCGAGAGTCTTTTGAAATTAATTTTTTTCTATTTTAGTATTGCAAAGGAATTGTAAAACATTAATTTTAGCCAGTGTTTTTTGTATATATGTTAGGAATTAAAACTATAATAATCGCTGCTATATTTTATTCCACGTAAAATAATTTCTGTGTGCGTGAATGCGACAGTAATATAACCAGGGTTGGTTGGCTTCATTAAGGCCAATTCAATCATCCGCAGCTTTTTTTTCTCAAAAAAAAAAAAAAAAAAAAAAAAAAAAAAAAA
This sequence comes from Bathynomus jamesi, assembly GCA_023014485.1. Classification (NCBI taxonomy): domain Eukaryota; kingdom Metazoa; phylum Arthropoda; class Malacostraca; order Isopoda; family Cirolanidae; genus Bathynomus; species Bathynomus jamesi. The sequence continues at coordinate 749,582 of JAJOZX010000440.1, read as the reverse complement.
CCGACTTGAGAAAACCGAATATTTGGGTGGGGGGGTTTCAAAACTTGGTTTTTCCCCTCTTTTAATTAAGAATTTTTTTTTTTTGATGATGCAGAACAACTTTTTATCATGTTCAGCTTATGACCAAGAGTTGAAATACCTTAGAAGCTATTTATCTTTTTTGTGCCTTAACTCACGTCACTGTCAGAGAGCTTCAAAAGACATTGAATTTATATCTATAAGGCTTCTTTTATTTCCCGCATAGACTTCAAAAGAAAGCATCAGAAAAACTAATTATGGCATATAGAGCTTTGGCCAAAGGAATTGCATCACCGTATAACTTTTTAAGTTTGGTTCATAAAGTTAAATGAAACTCGCATTCCGCTTTACAGTAATGATGTGCCGTTGATGTATTGAATTTCGTACCACTTTGTAGTTTAAATATACTTATAAGGTGACTACAAAATAATGAAAAAGTATAACATTAAATCTAATAAAACAAATGATAATTATACCAAATCTTTGAGGAAGCTCACAAATCTTGACAACTGTTACTAAATTCTTTATCAGTATCGTACTCAAAATATATCAATGATGGGATCACCTGAAGATCAGGGCCCCCACCCTTCTCCAGTTAACTTCATAAGGCTAACTAACGAAAATATCACGACTTAACCTAACCAATCGTTAGGTCAACTGTACTGCCCTTGACGATTGATTAGGTTAGGTCGTGATATTTTCGTTAGTTAGCCTTATAAAGCTAACTAAAGAAGGCTGGAGGCCCTGAACTTCAGGTAATCCCAATGATGTTATAAATAATTTCGGATCACCTGAAGATCAGGGCCCCCAGCCTTCTTTAGTTAGCCTTATAAGGCTAACTAACGAAAATATCACGACCTAACCAAACCAATCGTTAGGTTACATTATTTCAGTGAAATAATGTAAATTCAGTTGAAGTGATGAAAAAATTAAAGCCTATAAATTCCATAAGGCTGCTATCCTCTCTATACAAAATATATTAAAACCCATTAACCGCCATTTTCCCTTTTAGGGAACCAACATATTAACAATACAATTTGAGTTAGAACTTAAAAGTGGAATTTTTAAATTTAAATTTTAAATTTGTATATTTTAATTTTAATATTTCTTTATCAGATAACTATTTCATATTTATTTAAAGTATTTGAAGCTGAATATATCAAGAAAATACAAAAAATAGTCTTGGCCCTCAATGGGCCGAGACTATTTTAATATAATTGCAGTACTTATAAAATAAGACTAAAATAAGACTAATGAGCAATGTATTTGATAGATATTTCTCTGAAGACTGTAAGTCAAATATAGTGTGTAATCATTGATTAACCAACTACTGTGTTTTGCCTCTATATGAAATTATTTCTTGTTTAGAAGGTTTATTTAATATTTAACCAGTCAACGTATAGCAAAATTTCAGTAAAAGAAGCAAAGCCTTAGAGAAAGTAGAGATACGATAGGAAAAGCAAGCATTACATTAAATTGAAAAATTGCAAACCGTTTTATACCATTTGCTCCAAAATTTAACTTAATCGCTAAAATATTCTCGTTTTATTTTCAATTGTGTCAAAACATACCTTTCGATTGCGTTAAATCTACCTGTTAGTTCAACTCGCCTAATCTAACCAAACCTAACCTTTCGTAATATAAAAGTAAATGGATCTCTCTTTCAAGTGACAAGCGAAACTTTTAACACATTTTGACGTAAACGCTCTTGCCTGAATGCAACATAAAGTTTACGTTCGTGCGAGTCAATCGAAAATCGAGGTGAACTATCTTTTGTGTTCAGCGTCGTCATTGTAAACTTTTACCCAAGTAGAGAAACCTGTAACTTTGTGGGCGTATTTTAGGAAATTATAAAACCATCCTGTTTTTTAACGAGAAGATACCAATGTTCATCACTACCTTTGGCTTTTCTCTCATTTCACTAACATCCCTTGGCCCCTCCTTCTTGCATAAAAAAAAACTAGATTTTTGCTTCCAACTCAACCTTGGAAGATTCCGGTGCTGTTCCTCCATCTCCTCCTCCCTCTGACTTAATTATGCCTGAAATTATAATCTCTTCCAAAGATGTTTATTCTGCTCTCTTTGGCTTAACTCCAGGAAGGAATACGGTCCTGATGGTGTCGCTCCTGTTATTGTCAAGAACTGTGCCCGTCCCAAGGAAGTGTGACTGGTCTCGACCCTCCACCGATCGTCCAGTTGCTTTGATTTCTTTCCTTTCCAAAGTTTTTGAATCTATCCATAATAGGAAGATTCTTAAACGCCTCTTTTATCACAATCTTCTTTCAGATCGTCAGTATGGGTTCTTCAGGGGACGCTCTACTGGCGATCTTGCATATCTCTCTGACTCTTGGTTATCCTCCTCTTGGGATTTCGGTGAAAACCTTGCTATTGTGTTATGCTAGACATCAAAGTCTTTTGATAGAGTCTGGCACAAATCTTTAATTTCCAAAGTGCCTTCTTCGGTCTCTAACAGTTCCTTCATCTCTGATTTCCTTTCTGTTAATAGTGGTATTCATCAGGTTTCTGTCCAATTACCCACTACCCACTCTTTTCCTTTTATTTATCAATGATATATTAAGTCGCACTTCCTGTCCTATCCACTTTTATGCCGATGAGTCCACTCTTCACTTCTCCACCCGCTTCTCAACAGACACTCAGTGCTTCGTGTGGACGGCTATGGTGCACTTGACCTTTGATTTTCTGCTCTCAATGTTTGGGACAGAGAAAAAACCATGTGGCTCTCAATGCTTCAAAAACTCGGTTCCTTCATCTGTCTACTCGTCACAATCTTCCACACGACTATCCCCTTACCTTCAACAATACACAACTCAATCCTTCCTCTTCTCTTAACATTCTTGACTTTTCCTTTTCTCTGATCTTTTTTTTGGAAAGATCACACGTACTCTCTCTCTAAAACAGGTTTTAAGAGGTTAGGTGTGTTGTACCGTCTCCGCAGTTTCTTCACTCCCACTCAGTTGCTGTCTCTGTACCAGGAGTCTTGTCCGCCCCTGTATGGAGCGCGCTTCTCAGGTGTGGGTTGGCTCAACCCACACATCTCTACTTGACTGGATGGAATCAAAGGCTTTTCGTCTCATCAATTCCCCGCCTCTTACTGACTGTCTTTAGTCCCTCTCTCTTCGCCGTAATGTTGCCTCTCTCTCTCTTTACTATCGCTATTATAACGGACACTGCTCTTCTGAACTAACTGCATACTTCTTCCTTTAAGGAGAGCACCCCGTACCAGATTTTTAACACATTCTCATTCCTTTTTTGTCCAACTCTCTAACGCAAGGGTTAATCGGTATTTTCAATCTTTCTTTAATCTTATCGACCGGTCATTCTGGAACAATCTTACTCAATCCATCAATCCCCCTGTCGATGACCAGAAATCTTTCAAACGCGGAGGGTTCAGGCATCTCGGATATTTTGGACCTTGATTTTGGCTCTCTTCTTCCTCTTTGGGGGAAGTGGGGTTGTTTACGCTGGCATTCGCATTGTTTATTGAAATACTCTTGCAAATAATGGTTTCCATGGTAACTGGGCGTGGTTGGTGAGCATAATTAAGTCTGAAACTGCTTCGTCTCTTTGTCTTTCATGGTCCTTTTCGGCGCATGCCGAGGGCAGGACTGAAGCAACCACTGTTTTATATATATATATATATATATATGGTTGGTAGATAAATGGGTACCCTAGGTGGCCTAGTGGTTAAAGACGCTGGGCTGCTGATGGGGCGTGGTTCGGATTCCACGTTAAACTGTAGGTCTAAGATGGAGTGAAAAGCTTGGCCTTCGTCAGAATGAGCAATTCGGGCGGAAGCTAACCGAAGGTTATATATATATATATAGAGTGAACCAAATGTAGGTGGACAGTAAATGATAACGTTTATTTTGAGAATACATATTTAATTTTTTTGTATACTATAATACAAAATAAAATTTAAATAAATTTAGTTATAATATTTAATATAATATAACACAAACACCATAGTTATAATGAACACCATAGTTATAATATAATATAACACAAACCGTATTCAACCTACTGTCCACCTACTTTTGGTTCACCGTGTATATATATATAATCACTGGCGTCGGAGGGGGTCAGGCAGGTGAGGCTGAGCGTGACCTGTTATTTCTCTCCTAACGGTTTGCTCCGATACACTGATGTCTCGAGACCTTCCCAGCTAGCTCATTGCGGACGTTTGTGGCAGTCAAGCGACGATCTCGCAAAACACTCAAGACGATGAAACGATCGTCACGAGCGATGTGCAGCGCGATCTTCCAGATCCTGGTCTTCGGGTGTACTCTCCTGTCTTCACATAACGTTGGTAGACACGTCGAACCGTTGTTCTTGGAATTCCTAGCGCATCGGCGACGTAACGCTGCCTCCGACCATCTTCAATTAGGGCGACGACTCCCGCGACGTTCACGGCACTCAAATCCATTGTAAATGTCCAATTCTGAAACCCAAAAGAATTAGAAGTCTATCTGTTACCAAAAGCAAATGCCTACTCCCACTAGTGGAAGAAAAAAGTGGCACTAGATGTCTAAGAGCAACTGAATGTCATACTGTCGAAAATTCGTTACAGGTACTGTGTTCGCAGCTGACGTTGTTTTGTCTCGTTATTTGGTTGCCTCATAGACTATATTTTCAAATTTTAAAACTTTTATAAACAGAAGCTTGCCCACTTTTTTGCTTTTCGCGATATTCCAAGTAGACCGATTTTTCTGCCGCTCAGTATATATATATATATATATATATATATATATATATATATATATTATATATATATCTATATATATATAACTTGAAAGTTTTGAGCCTGAGTATCCACAAAAGCTTGGCGTCACCCCTGATATATATATATATATTGTGAAATTCATTCCATATATATATATATATAGAACGGACACGTTGTGAAATTTTAAATACAGGTATGAAAAGAAAGTACATAAATTATTATATGATAATAAAAACCCACTCTAATAGACAGAGTTTATTTTCACAACAGTTTCGATGCCCACTGGCATCCTCTCGGGTGGATTCGTTTTTTCGTTTTTCTGTATCCACCCGAAGAGGATGCCAGTGGGCATCGAAACTTGTGGAAATAAACTCTATCTATTAGAGTGGGTTTTTTTATCATATTTTGACCTTCACGTAGAAAAAAGTGAAGTTTTTTGCATTTACATAAATTATTATTTTGAATTGTTGTCGTAGGCAAAGAAAACATAGAGGTCAAAGGTTAGTGTGTTATGGAACAAAAAATATTGACACATTCGCAGTCGAAGAAAATTTAAAATGTCAGAATACGTTTTAGACCGGCAAAAGGCTGTGATGTTTGACACATTTCTGATAATAGTACAGTAATAATAATAATAGTAATAATAATAATAATAATAATTCAATATTTTATTTTACAAATATACACACAGAGTTTAGATAGAAGAGTATATTTTTATTATTACAACACGCGTAATGTATACAGTTGTGAATTGCCTTTAGCGAGTGTACACGCCATTACAATCTGGGATTTACTCTTCAGGTATAATTCTAAAATTTTTATATAAAGACTTAGACTAAAGGGAGTTTAAAGGAGTTTAAAGAATAAGATCTATTAATTTTAAACATTACATTTCAGTATGTACGGTTGGAAAGGGGTTTTCATTGTAATAAATAGGTTATTACACGTTTGGCTGATTGATGTCTCTGTATATGTATGCTTAAATTTGACAGGAAGACATTTCTGTATGGATATTGAATTCCATTACACAACAGTTATAATTGTGTGTGTGTGTGTGTGACATATCTCGGCAAAAAAAAAAAATATACACACACACACAGTATATATACAAAAAAAAGGCTTGCATGTACAAACTGTATAGTCAAAATGTCAATGAAAGGAATAATAATATTTATTATTATTGTTGTTGTCATTATTTCCTTGTTGAACGTTTGCGGTAAGGAGATTCATTTATTTTATATTTTTACTTTGTAAGATTAAAGCACGTTGCGTAACTGGAAGTTTTTTAGATTTTAATTACTTTATGAAAGTTGAGTGAACATCATTGATTTTAATTCATTCGATAGTTTATTCCATAATTTCACCACTGTAAATACCAGTTTATATATTATTTGCCTTTGAAATATGTTCACTCTCGTATCTTGTTTGATGTTCGTGGTCTATTTGATTTTGTAGCCTATTTTCAATTGTTATTAATGGGGGCAAATTGTTTAGTGACTCTGAACATTTAGGAGGTTATCCATAATCAAATCTGTTCTTAAATTTTAATATAGGTATATACAGAGGGTTGCCAAAGTAAATAGATACCTTCGGTTTTTCCATAGATTTTGATTTGATAATAAAAGTAAATAAATAACAACAGATTTATTGAATGAATATAATTAGAATCGTGTTGCTATTTCCATTTGCATTTGTAAGGCTAACGTACGTTCTGGCATTCCATTGATGAACTTTCCTATTTCTTGACAACAATCATCGTGGTGTCTATTTACTTTTGTCAACTCTCTCTCTCTCTCTCTCTCTCTCTCTCTCTCTCTCTCTCTCTCTCTCTCTCTCTCTCTCTCTCTGTCCTTTAAATTTTAATATACTTAGCTACCGAAATATTTCCGAAATATGAGCAAAATAACCACTTTTCATTATTTTTCTTATAATTCTATTTTAGTCTTATGATTAAAGGGTGAATCTGCAGTCCTACACTGTAAATATGAAAGTTGCTGGTTGAAGCATTACGGTCGAAATACCTGAATGGCTGTTTCGCAATCTTAATGTTCCGAGTAATAAAGGATTCCTAATATCGATTGTATGGGTTCCTTTCTTCATATAGGTCTTATAGGGTTAAAAAGAGAGCCAGTAAGTTCCTGGGTAGTGTCTATGCTGTTCCCAATTTGGAACCAAATTTTGAAAGGAATCTTTCCTTAACCCATTTTGACACGTAATACAGAACCACACGGTTAAAAACTTTAATGTTATGTGGAACTTTACTAATAGAGTGTAGGGTTGAAGAGTCAAACATTCACTTAATGTTATCTGCATTATATATATATATATATATATATATATATATATATATATATTATATATATATATATATATATATATATTAGGGTGGTTTTATAACTGTGATGTCGAAATATCTGTTATGCCAACCCGGCATTTGATGCCACTAGCTTAAAAAAATGATACACTGAAAAATGTTTTGAGATCAGAATATATTTAGGACTTGCTCAAAGCTATTTTGTTTTTTTGATAAGATACCGGTATCCATCCATTTTATTGCTATTGGGACACATTTAAAAAAAAGGAGCTGTTATGTGAAAAGCATGCTGTCCATTTTGACAAATTAAATTATTAAAACATTGTAATAAGTGTTCCTTTCACACAACAGGTCATTAGCCCCATCCCCGCTAATGACTGGTCCACAACCATCCGTGTTGGGGGGATATTTTATTACAAAAATAATTTGTGTATTGTACAAAAACAAAACATTGGAATTTCTCCATTGGCAATTTACATGGCATATATTAGATAAATGCCAGATAATCATTGTTGCTTGGTTCGCATGATGGCAGACTTCTTCGTTGGTGACAAGAAGACCTTCCGGTGATCTTCAACGACTTTTAGAAGGAACTGCTTCCGCTCTTCGCTGCGCGTGAGAGATGCATTGAACTCCTGGGTGAGTGTAACACCGCGTTCTGCAAGGTCGTTGATCACTTTCACCGACCGGACAGTAGCCTGGCTCCTCCTGTATGATTCATGGACTGGCCAAAGTGTTGGATCCTCCTCCAAGAAATCTTGAGGCAGTTCAATTATTTAAAAAAACTTCAGAGTTGACATGGTGACAAAATCGTGTAATTCTTTCCCACGTGCCTGGCCAACTGGAGAGAGCCGTTTAGGGGGCTCCTTAGACCCGATTTTGTTTTTCAGGGCATTTACCATCTCCCTCTTCTCCTCTGCTGCAACACTGTCATCGAAGAAACCGAAGCCTACCAATGCTTCTGATAGATACCAAAGATGGCGGTTGAATGCTGTGCTGACACTCTTAGATATATCTTTATCAGCATAGTTAGCACGGAGGAGATTCAGATCGTTTCTCGGAGCTTCTACTGAAGACGGACTCTGAAACCAGCATTTGACATAGATGGCCGTGTGACAAAGAGGCTTACTTCCTGGAGGTGGCTCCACACCATATCACTGCGGGATGGCCTTCTTGATGATCCCTGTTGTTGCTGGAGGGGAAACTCCTTGGAGAAGAGCCACATTTTGATGGCGTAGATAGCGCGAGCCATCCAACGAGCTCGATGTATTGCTCCTGGATATCGGAAATGGATCCCGCGTGGAGGGACCTCTCCAAGGAAGATAATCGTCAGCTCGAGGAGCTCACGGTAGTAATCCGTGGCTGAAATTTGGACAGCTGGTCAACAACAAATGCAATGACTTCACTCGTATATCCATTTATCACAGGGATTAGGTCTTCTTCATCCACTGCCGAAGAGTATGCTGTCTTACCGAGGTAAGGCCAGTAGTCCCGGAATATTTGGAGATTTGGAGCTGGAGACATCACGAAGGCTGAAGACAGTCTCTAGGAGTATCTCCGAGATGTGATGTCCGCATGCCAAGTTCAATAAATTCCTTCCAAGCTCAGTTTCCAAACGAACACAAATTCCTCCCTTTGAAACCAGTGTTGGACGCGGTGGTGTCAAAGCAGAGCCCCTTCACTCTTTCCCTCAGTCCCCACTCATTTATCGTCTCCACGATGGCACTCCCAATTGCTTCCGACTTTCCCGATTGAAGTTTTGGAACTGCCAGCAACTTCACCACGTCTTGTCCAGATACAAGAATCGGGAGACGGTCCACTTTGTCCCGACCGGGACCAGAGTAATCCTCCATGATTTTGCCGTCCCAATGCAAGATCAGAGGAACTGCTGGGGCGAAGCTTTCTTTCATCTCATGAGCAAACTTCTTCCGATGTTCCATCCGCTCCTTGCGGATAGTGCCTCGGCTGATCATCAGGTCTTCTACTTCGTGACCGAAATGTCTCGTAGACGCTAACACTGAAAATATATGCGCTGCTTGCCGGTCAGTCACATTAGTCCGATCTAGTGCAGCTGCCACTTCAGGTGTCACCACACTTACAGTTCCACGAAGTCGAGCTCGTTTAGGAGCACGCGTTTCTGATGGTGTAAGCTCTTCCTCCACTTCTGACGAGTTGCTCGACGAAGACAACTCAAGAACAGCGACGTCGGTTGCAGCAGCACTTGCTGGAGCCGCGTTTGCCAGCCCGCTTTGAAGCTTCCGCTCTCCTTCTTGCAACACGTTCTTCTTGCAGAGCGAGTTTTCTTTCGACTCCAGCCATCGTGCCCCTCTGTCCTGTCTCCCGTTGAGCTTCCAGGAATTGTCTGTCCTCTTCAATTTTCATCAGCTGCATGGCATCCTGGTGGGCGATGTCGAAGAGGTTGTCTACCGGTTGATATTTTTCGTGAGCACTTGCCACTCAGTATGAAGCTTCTTGGTGTGTTCAACATGTTCAGCAGCTTTTGTAGGGACTCGAGCTTTCATCCAAATTGGAAGCAAGAGATCATCTGTCTTGGACACGCTACCTTCAAGAGTAAATTTTTGCTGATTGTGAAAATGGAATTGAACAGCCAATACTTGTCGGCGAGATGGGAGCTTCGATGATGTAAAGTTCGCCTGAGTAACACCAACCAACCAGATGGCACTGGCCGCACGTGTTGTCATCGACATCGTCGTTCCTGAGAAGTTGAAAGCAGCACAAATTTGTTAAATACCTGCGTCGCTAATATTGTGTTGCAATTTTTTAACGCTGCGAGCGTGATTTTTTTTATTAATTTTTTTACATTTAATTTTTAATTTGTTTTTTTATAAACTTTTTTATTTTTATTTTTATAAAAATATTTAGTTTTTTGTTTTTTGCCTCAAGGACAACATAATAATAATGGGCTATTGTAGCAAAAATATATATATATAGTACGCATTTTATTGATTCCTATTTAATATCAATATATTTTATATTCGTAAAATTTCAAATGAGTTGAGCAAGTCGTAAATATCGTTTGATCATAAAACTATTCCTGCTCTACAGTTTCTATCCCAAGTGGCACTAGATGATGGGTTGGCAAAGAAAAAAAAAAATTGGAATAGAATTCCACCTCTTGAGATAAAATCACCCTAATATATATATATATATATAATATATTTTACAGGGTGTCCGAGAAAGGGGTGAAATAAAATCAAAAATTCATCTCTCATAAACAAATTAACGTTAGCATATTAGCATAAACGCTTTGCTGCATTTAATAGCCAGATTTTTAACGTTTGTTCATCATATATTTAACCCTTTAAGGCCGGAATTTTTTGAAACGCTAAATTTGAAATTTGAAACGCTACCAAATTGTACCTGTCGTCCTTAAAGGGTTAAATTTAATTATTTGATTAATAATCACTTATTACCAGTGTGTTCAAGACCTTGTCTAGCTTATATTCAACCATATCTTTATGGAACCATTATTTACTCAATTATTTACATTTATTATTTTAATTATTTCAAATTACTGAAATTAATTTAAATTAACGAAGAAGCTTTATGGAACGAGTATTTGCGATAGCTTCTCTTCTGCCAAACGGCAAACAGGCAGTAATTACCACCGGAAGTAGTAAACCTTTCATAAATATGCGTAAAGATAAGTTAGATAAGGTCTTAATAATGAAACTTCAGTAAGTAATAATTAATATAAACTTGAGTCTGACTATTAGATGTCGCAAAGCATTTCTGCTGGTCTATTTGTTTTAGACCATTTTTGTACACCCTGTATATATATATAAATTATTTATTTATGATAATGTGAAATCATGTAAAAAATAATTTAAAATTTTTTGTTATCTAAGGCCTGAAGCCGAGGCGGTAGCTCTGATTTGAAGCAAAGATTGTACTTGTCCAAGTTTTTAATATATTCGAAGAACTAGCCTTTAACATACCGTAGGCCTTATTGTTATTTTTTGGGGTGCCTAGGGTATGTTAAAGGCTATAGTAGTAGTTTAAAAGTATGACATGTTTAAGCCTTTTACATTAGAATCTTGGTCTTAAAGGAAATTTGTATGGACATAATTGAGTGTTGGTAGTAAGGGTTAAGGAGAACATGGAAAAGTTGGGGAATTTCTAAATATAGACCCATTTCGCTTTTAAAAGCGCAGTATGGTATCCTGTTGATAATTGGTATCTTTCACTTCAAAACACAACAGCAGGCGAATTGATTTCCCTTATACAGTAATATGCTTCATCACGTCTTCAATAAAAACTGCTCTATTATAAATGTGTAAAAAAAAATAGTCATTACAGTTTATATTATTCTGTGCCACATTATAATTGCTTAAGGATTTAATGCGAAAGATGAAGTCATTATTATAAGACAAAGAGCTCTTTAATGACGGAACCACCCTAGATTTAAAATTTGAGAACGCAATAGGCTTCAGTCGGAAGACAAAGAAAAGCGTTTAGTTTCATAGCCTTATCGTTCAGACGGGCCTCTGTATGAACAGTAATTTCCTTTTGCAGTTGCTGTGGTGAAAGTAGCCTCATGATATCGTAATCAATGTTCGTAAACCCTTACGCAGCAGCACCACTTTCAACCACTGAAGTTGAGAGCATGGCACGGGTTCAAAACCGAATCACTCTCCGCATTTGAGAAGTCTAAGAAAGCCTGTACCAAGCGAGTTTATATATATACACAGTGGCGCTTATAAGTATTCGTACAGAGAACTATTTCATTTTTATTCGGCCTTATCTTTTGTACCATGCATTGGATAGTTATGAAAAGTTTACCGTTTGTTTGGAGAAATTTAACAAGTAAAAAATTTAGTTCAACTCAAAAAATCTAATGTAAAACATCAAAGAATTTGAGGAAAATAAAAGAAATGTTAAAATGCAAAAGTTTTCGTACATTTATTTACAAAATTATTTAATATTTTTTTCGTGTCCTGAAGAATTTAAAATTTTTATCAGTAGTTGGCTGTTTATTGATTAGAGACTTGTCAATTCTGAATTTTAAAATTCTCTCTGTGAATCTTCTTGGAAGACGGATGACTGTATAAGCCAAGCAATGGGTCGTCGTGGTAAAGAGCTGTCTACAGATCTTAAGAAATCTGTTATTGCCGCACACGAGTCTGGAAAGAGTTATAGGAAGATAGGAGAAGAACTTCGAATTCCATTTACGACTGTTGCTGCAATTATAAAGAAATTTAAAGCTTTGGAACAAACTCTACGAAGGTGTGGACGACCTTGCAAGATTTCAGAATGCACAGCTAAGATGGATTGAAAGAATTGCTGCTGCGAATCCACGAGTGACTGGAATAGAATCTTGAATTCGAAGAAATATCAGGAAATTATAGATGTGTTGTCCTTCAGTTCGAGAGTTGCGAATAGGTCGCAAATGGGTACTGCAACGAGATATATAATGATCCAAAAGATAAAAGAGCACCATAAAATGGCTTCAACAAAAGAATTTTAAGCTTCTCGAGTGGCTCAGTCAAAGCCCAGATCTCAATTTAATCGAGAATTTATGGTTTGATTTGGGGAAAAAAAAAAAAAAGCTGTCCTCAAGTTAAACCCTTCGAATCTGAATGAATTGCAACCATTTTTTTTTTTTTTTTTTTTTTTTTTTTTTTTTTAATGGGCGAAAATTTCTACTGAGAGATGTCGAAACCTTGTAGAAAGATGTCCAAAACGAATCACTGAAGTCATTTAAGCAAAAGTTGGACACATGATAACACAGACAGTGGAGTAAACAGCAACAGTATACCTAGTAACATCCTTTGCGGACGATACAAAGATCAGCAGAAAAATCAGCGATGCAAATTAGGGATGAAATAATACCGACAATTTTTAATACTGGTATTTGAACAATTATTTTACTGATACCGATTTTATGCAGAGAATAATTTATGAGTGTTTTGGTGTCACCCTGCCAAGTGCCAACCCTCCCACAAGCCTGCAGGACTTGTAGTACTCACCACATTAACGACAATAAAAACTGAAGTTACTTTGTAAATTCTGTCACCGACACCAAAGGGAAAATACCATTGATTGAAAAAAGTTTGAACAGAGGCTCCTAGGGAAAGGCAGGAAAAAGGAAGGACTATTTATAATGATTAAGTATATCAGATAACCAAAGGTAAAAGGGAAAAATAACAATTTTTCAAAAAAAAGTTTATTAATAATTTTGCATATTTATTTCTTATTTTGGTTTTGGAAGTAAGTTTTGAGGAAACAAAGACTATCTAATGATTGTTCAGAGAGATTTGATCTTAGCTTGGTCAGAAATAAGCCAGCAGCAGAAAAAGCTCTTTCTGATTCTACACTAGTGGGTTTAATGGAAAGCAATGCCTCGTACAGCTTCTCTAAATTTTCACTTTGTGAAGAAACTTCGAAACTCTTAAATTCATTAGTAGGATCAAAGTTAGTTGCATTGCTTCTCAATGGTACCTTTTCTAATTTCTCTATTTCTTTCATGTATTCGCACATCAATGGATCATCTACTTCATTCTTGTCTTCAGTAACATTCTCTGAGTAGTTAGATGCTTGTAAGTCTTGGTCTTCGCTTTCTTCCTCGAAACCAACTAAATTTTTTTCAACGTTTTTGAACGTTTCAGTACGTATTTATACGATTTCAAATGTTTAAGGCGAGAGTTCTGGATGATAGTTTCCCTTTTCAGAAAAACGGACACATCATATAACGTCAATAACATAATATTATAACAAATGATAAATTGTGACATACACTAAAGACGCCCCTCAAAGATATACTGCATGTTTAAGTTATGTATGAAGATAAATCATTATTTCTACTTACATTGGCCACAAAATCCTACAAAAAACAAATCTTTGTTAACTTGACATTTGCTGATTGCTCCCACAATATAGACAATAGGCAGTTCTTCAATATCGAAAACCCGGTATCGATAATCACGATATCGGTATCGTGTGTCTTGTCCAATACCGGTATAAATACCGGTTTTTCAATACCGGTTTTCATCACTAATGCAAATGAAGTGGAGGCCTTGCAGAGGGACACGAACAAAATATACAAATGGTCAGAAGACAACAATATGACTTTTAACACCGAGAAATTTCAGCTCTTGAGATATGGTGGAAATGGGGAACTTAAACAGACTACATATCATGCTCCAGATAGACAGGAAATTCAGAGAAGCACGAAAGCGGTCGACTTGGGGGTAATAATGACTGATGATGCCAAATTTGAGACACAAAATCAGATAGCAATAAACAAAGCAAACGTTCAAAAGGAGGGACAAGACAGTAATGATTCCCCTGCTGAGAACACTGATCATACCAAAACTTGAATACTGCTCAATTTTGACGTCCCCATATAAAAAGGAAGAAATTAATAAACTAGAAGAAACGCAGACATTTCACAGCCAAGATTCATGGCTGCAAAGAACTCAACTACTGGGAAATACTACGTAAACTAAATCTGTACTCCCTGGAAAGAAGAAGAGAGAGGTACACCATAATCTACGTATGGAAAATGATCGAAAAACGGGGGATCAATGAAAGAAAGCCACCCCCAGCCTCCTTTAGTTAGCTTTATAAGGCTAACTAACGAAAATATAACGACCTAACCTAACCAATCGTCAAGGGCGTACAGTTGACCTAGCGATTGGTTATGTTAGGTCGTGATACTTTCGTTAGTTAGCCTTATAAAGCTAACTAAAGAAGGCTGGGGGTGGCTCTCTTTCATTGATCCGAAACTGGTACTAAACACAATTACCATTCAAACAACACTGGAAAGTAGGAAAGGCAGGATGTGTAGTGTTCCCAAATTAAAGGCCCGACAAGGGACCTCCTCAACACTGAAGAAATATAGCTTGGTTGTCTTGGGGCCAAGACTTTTTAACCAGCTTCCAAAGGACCTCAGAAACGTTACAGGGGTCAAAGTTGAAGTCTTCAAAAGAAGACTAGATGCCTGGCTCAAGACAGTACCAGATGAGCCGGGTGTACTTGGCTATGTGCGATGGAGACGCAAGAGAGCAACTCGCTCCTCCACCAAGCCAGACCTAGAGGCGGGACCACCAGCTTGACCTTCGTGTGAAGAGAAACCAACACACGGAACCAGGTCCGGCGCCAGCCTATTTGGCGCCCTTAGCAGGACTGCAGCTGGCGCCCCCACCCGCCTCTCACTTCACGATTGGGTTTGCCCACAAAGTAATCAAGGTACCATATTGAAGAAACTATTTGCCTTACACTGATCTATTTTAATTTGCTAATACATACATTTATTATAAAATTATAAAATCATTTCACAGTTCAAAAAAGTGTCATGACCAATCAAAACAGCGAGTAAAGCGAGGCATATGTCGTAACAAATCAGAACGCTCAAAAGTGCTAAAATATGCGTGCAAAAAGGACATATCTACTGTTTTTTCCAAGCAAGAAGTGCATATGTCACATAAAAACGGTTATTCGCTTATTGACGACTCCCGGAACTCATATTAAGCCGTAAATAAGCCGAGTCGCTTATTGACGACTCCCGTCTGTGCGCGCAACAATTTTAAATCGCTTATTTACGACTCCCGTCCCTAAAGGGTTAAAGGTCGTGATAGTGAAAGTTCTATAATGACCCAATAAGATGAATAAGTTAATTATGTAAATATCAGTCAAGCTAAATTGGTGTACATACGTCGTACAACCTTTCATCATTTGTCTATGCTTCTCATTCCTTCATTATTTTTTTCATGTTGTTCTTACATAATACTATCAGACGTGCACAGGGCGGGAGGCGCTGGCGCCCCCCAGATCTTTGGCGCCCTTAGCATTTACTAACCTCGCCTAATGGAAGCGGCAGCCCTGCACGGAACCTGAACGGGGTTAACGAGGTTAACACAAAGTACTAAATTTTTATAAGTTAATGTATGAAAACTTTTGCTTTTAATTTTTTTTTCCCTCAACGTCTTTGATGGTTTACATTTAGATGTTAGAATTGAACTATTTTTTCTTATTTGTTAAATTCTTCCAAACGAACTGTCAACTTTTCATAACTATCCTATGCATGGAACAAAAGATAAGTGAAAATATAACTGAAATAATTTTCTGTTCTCGAATACTTATGAGAGAGAGGAATGGGGGTGGCTAATACAATCGGAAATTCAGGGAAAATGCCATTCTTCACTCTACATCATAAATGATTATACTTAGCACAACAATAATAATATATTATACTGCGTTATTCTTATTAATATTCTATATTTAGAGGCTTTTTGCGTTAATAATAATAATAATAATATTAGTTAGGGTACAGTTGTGTAATTATAAAATGACAGGTTTGCTGCAGTCCACTCGTCTTTGTAAAACGTGTGTAGTTCTAAGGAAACTGATTTTATTAATGACTCCCTCGCCATGGAAAGTGAAAGGTGTCACGTGACCTTTAGTCAGTATGCAGAAAAAGGGCATTAAAACCACCTCTGACCTTCGCTTTCTTCATTCTTTTCAGTTCCTCCACCTCCGAGTAATCTCAGCATCTCCGTCAGATCGGGAAAAGTTGCGCAGGTGTCCTGGGAACCTCCTCATACGGGGGGATACACACAATTTAAGCTCAAGGTATGTAAAATCTATAATGTTATTGGATTGTTTAACTTCCTTCGCGACATCTAAGGTCGTACGACAAAAGGGACCTACAGCTTTACGCGAGATCCGAACCCACGGGTCGCTACATAATCTGGGTGCAGAGGACGATCTCCCATCCAACTACTACTACCCAGACGATTTTTCATCTGTAACTTATGCGTAAGCATTCGACCTTATTCAAACCGCGCTTACAATTTTCCTCCACAAATTTAAATGTATTAGGCGTCGACGTGAGACCTAATTCTTTTTCTTTGTTTCATGAATTTAAATTAAATATGCATAAATTCCTTCGTAACTGCATCCAAACGTACATTTTTACCTACATTCCTTATGATATACAGCCACTCTCTGACTGTCTAAACACTATACATATTTATATGTAGTCATTTCATTTCTTAGTCTACAGGGTGTCCACAATGTCTTGTCACCCCAGTAAAATACTAACTGATTTTGGTTTTTCTTTTAGACCCATTTGAAATGAGAGATAGCAGCAACTATACGATTGAACAACGCATATTGGCTAGTACCTGGGTCCATGAGCGACCACGTAATGGCAAAACCATTGAAAATATTCGTGCAGACTTCCGAGACCGATTCAGTGGTGCAGCTCCTCCAAAAAGGAGCTGCACGATTGAATTGGTCCTTTTTGGAGGACCTGCGCGATTGAATCGGTCCTGGAAGTCTGCACAGGGCCGTTTCTAGCCATTAGGGGGCCCTAAGCAGTATACCCATTTGAGGCCCCACCCCTCCATCCACCAACTCACGCCTTACTACATCACCTCAGCACACACATACAAGAAATGGCTGTGTTAATAAAAAACAATTTATGAAACAATTTTAATGAAACATTTATGTCCAAAACAACAAATATGTACTTTCAGAAGACAAACAGAAAAAATAATCTTCATGAAATTTCTGAAAATTAGCTTATACATTATTTAGAATAAATGACACAGAACTATGTATAAAAAAATAATGCAATTATCAACTCCCAAACAATTACTAACTCTACGATACAATCGTGTAATAGCTAACAGTTATACAGAACAGTTTGTATCTTCAAAATTTTTTGCTTCCTAGATTTTTTCTGGGCGAAATCATCAATAACATCATCATATGAAATCTCCCTGCCAACGTCCTGGTTGACGCTTATGATGCCAAGGCCACTGAGGCGATCCTGCCCCATTGGTGATCTGAGGTAGTTCTTGATTAGCTTCATCTTAGAGAAGCTCCTCTCGGCTGACGCCACTGTCACAAGTAGAGTGCAGGCAATTCTTAGTGCAACCCAGAGATTGGGGTATAGTTCCTCCAGTTGCTTCTGATGAATGAAGGAGAGAAACTCCAATGCAGTCATGTTGTGTGAAGGTAAAGTCGGCAAGTTCTTAATTTCGAGGGCCAGTTCTCTTCCATTAATGTCAGAGTCAGCTCCAGAGGTCAGTATCTTAGAGAGCTTTTCACACTTGCAGGACAAGTCTTCTTTGTTCATTGTGGTGAAGTTTAGGAGAACCCCAAATATGTCCCTCACATCATCTAATGTTTTGAATCTCTCATTTATTGACCCGATGGCACAATCCACCACCACATTGAAAAATTTGACTTCCAGCCTCTTTAAGGCTTCTGTAAATGGTTCGTCAGGAGTTTCGTAAGCAAAGTGCTTTTTTGTGGATCTGAGCCTCTTCTCCTTCAGCACAGCCTCCACATTCATTTCCTCACAGATATCCCTAGCTACGACTTGTGCTGCAACAAAGCCTGTGTTTCTGTAGCTGGTGAGTAAGTCTTTTGTTTTTGTGAGGAGGTTGACTGCCACATCAAACTGCATTGTAGGAGACTGCAGAATTTTGCTCACATGGTTAACTGCATGAAGAATGTCATACCATACTACTGTGCAAATCTGAAAGCGATAAAACCCTACCTCCTCTGCAAGTGCTTGTGCTTCAGTCCTGGCTATGGCATTTGTGGCATTGTTTCTGACTTCCAACAGGGCCTCTCTGATGTTGTGGCTCTGGTATCGCACAGCCTCAATGCTCTTAAGCCGGCTCTCCCACCTGGTTTCACTCCAAGACTTGAGTGTTATGTTCACGTGCTTCTTTAGGATTGTCCATCTCTGTGTAGAAGAGGTTGTACAATTTTTGTACGTTGCCAAAGAAGCTGATGGCATCTGTGGAAGCTTTAGCTGCATCAGCCACTACAAGATTCAGAGTGTGAGCCCCACATGGAACATAGAGTGTACGACAGTTCTTCTCTAATAACCTTGCCTGAACACCTTTGTTCTTGCCCTTCATGTTCGCTCCGTTGTCATATGACTGTCCTCTGCAGTCATCAAAGTGAATATTCATTTCATCTAGTCTCTTCAGAATCAGAACTGATAAACCCAGGCCTGTACTTTCTGAAGCCTCAAGAAAGCCCAAGAAGTATTCTTTTATTTCTGGTACTTCACCCATTTTAACAGTTCTGATAATAATCGACATCTGTTCTTGGTGGCTTATGTCTGGAGTGCAGTCTAAAATGAGTGAGTAATATTTAGCTTGTTTTATTTCTGCAACAACGGCATCCAAGATCTTCCCACTAATGGATCCAATGAGCTCATTTTGAATGATGTTTCCTAGGTAACTTGAATGACTATATTGGCCACTTTCGACTCTGCTGATGTGTTGTTTCATCACTGGATCAAATTTGGCAAGCAGCTCAACCTTCTTCAAGAAGTTGCCATTGTCTCGATTGTACAATGTAAAGGAAGACCCCCTGAAAGCAAGGTTTCTCTCTGCCAGTGATTGGATTATACTTACAAGACGTGTGAGAACATCTCGCCAGCGTCTTCGCTCTACCTACATTAATGACATTTCAGTTTGGTCAATGGTCCTCCCAGTTTTTAGCCGCAGTTCCAGATCCTTCCATGTTGCCATGTTATATGCATGTTCTGAACTATTTCCATGGCCTTTCAGAAGCGAACCAACTTTTATCCAGTCTGAAAGTCCATCCGTAATTAGTTTGTACGACTTCCTTGAAAACACCTTGCAGCAGAAGCAATAAAGAGCATCATTCCTTCTAGAGTACATCAGCCAGCTTCGCTTTATTTTTTCCCCATTAATTAATGTTCTGTACATGTAATGGTGATGAAAGCTTCTACCGTCCTCTCTTTTAGGGAATGTGAAATCTGGACTGATTTGAAATGGTCCTCGAGACACCAGATCTGTCTTCAAGGCATCTGACAGGACAACTGGCCAGTCATACGGATCAAGCGGTGGAGCAGATCTTGGTTCTTGTTGCTCAATAGAAATGCCTGTGTGTGGTATTTGAAGCTGAACAGAAGATGGGCCACTTGTTGGTTCATGAGGCTCTACTTCTACTGGTGTTTGAGGTTGCATAGAGGATGGTCCTGCTGTTGGCTCATGATGCTCATCAGGCTTTGCTGAGGATGGCTTTTCCAAATATTTCAGTAGTGCTCCTGAGAAGAACATAACATAACATTACATATTCTGTTAGATTTTACTAAAATACTCTTTCTTATCTTGTTTGATAATTAATTGATCTGTGTGAACAGAATTTGAAGTGATGTGATCCATTAAATTTCACATTTCGAAATATTATAAGTATTACAGAGACTAGCTTACTCTACACGATTCCTGAGCACTTGCCTAGCTTGATGGTCTGCCTAACGTAGTTGACTGAACTGTAATCATAAGAATATACAAGTGGCACATCTCACCTGTGCTACTGGAAAGCTGCTCCTCCTCTATTTTCTTCTTTTTCCGTTTTTCAGCTCCTGATGGATAATGTTTCATTTTCCAAGATGCACGAAGTCACATCTAGTTAACCACAACTAATCTGCTAAATAATAATGATGATAATAATGATAATAATAATGTTTTACAATACTAGACAAATTAAGCATTTCGGAAAGTATAAGCATATAGTAAGAATAAAATTAAATAATATAGAAATAAGATCTCTCAATAGTTATTTACACACAACGACCAAAACGTTTCGTTTGTCTCCGTTTTATCACATTTGTCTCATACAAAAACTTTAATTAATACGACAATAATAATAATAATAATAATAACATAATAATAACAATAATAATAATAATCAGCTATATTCCTATTCTTGCCCACTGAGCTATGACCTGGGAGCCTGTCTAGGGGCCCCCTAGTAGCAGCGGGGCCCTAAGCGGCCGCTTAGTCTGCTTATGCCAGGAAACGGCCCTGAGTCTGCACGAATATTTTCAATGTTTTGCCATTACGTAGTCGCTCATAGCCCCAGGTACTAACCAATATGCGTTGTTCAATGATGTAGTTGCTGCTCTCACACATTTCAAATGGGTCTGAAAGAAAAACGAAAATCAATTAGCATTTTACTGTGGTGACAGGACATTGTGGACACCCTGTAGGTTGTACTGTGTAAGAGATTTTCCCCTTCATTTCGTTGAATGTTTTCGCATGGGCGTGTCTCGTTAAGGGCGCCTCCAAATAAATCTCGTCGAATTTTGTTAACGAATTTGTGTCGACGTTTCCACGTATTATTGTCCTCGAGTGGAAATAAATCTTGCTAATTTGCTTACGAGGGTAACTCGTGAGAGGAAGTTGTCGTCCATAATTGAAACGCTTCAAATTTTTACCGAGATTCGGAATGAATTTTTTTTTTTTTTTTTACTTCAAAAGCATTAATTACATTTTAGTCGAATTCAGTTTAATGCACTTTAATTTATTTATTCGCTTTGCCATTTACTCTTTATCCTTTGTTCACTTATTCATTTATTCATTGCATTTATATTTTTTTTAGTAACTAGGTCCCGATAAAAGTAGGATTAAAAAATGGAACAGTTTTGGGGATTGCCATTTTTCAGAAAGGACTTTGATTCAGCCACTAATTAATTATCTTTCGATCCTCAGGTGATACCCTTATCGGAATCAAAAGCGAGCGTTCGAAACGTCGTAATAGCGGAAGGCCAGCTCCCTTTCAAACTGCGTGAGCTGACACCGGGTGCCTCGTACGAACTACAGCTCTACACCTCTTTCGAGGGCAAAGATAGTGGCGCGTACATTTCTTCCAACTTCACCACACGTAAGTGAATGGGCACAGAATGAGATATGATGTACATGTACTTTAGTTACACACGTCACTTATTGTAGGGTGAGGGATAAATAACCCTCACCTTATCCAGCATTGAGAAAGTGGGGTGCTGTGTAGTTTGAAGGTCCATTTTTGGGCTGGGTGTATATCTTACGTGTTTCTTTCATTTTACTTTTAAATTAGATTGTGAAACACATTTATTCTATTGTAAAGTATGAGACACACATAGACCTTTGTTTTACGTATATCTGATAGAGATTTCAAGGTCAAGGCTTCATATGTACCATATATATATATATATATATATATATATGTGTGTGTGTTTGTGTGTCGTATCACGTTAGTTATTGAACAGGATCTTCATAAAGGTATTTGTTTTACTCCTTCAGGTCCAAATGCCCCGGGTAGATTCATCGTCTGGTACCGGAACCAAACGACGATGCTCGTCTTGTGGCAGCCTCCGTACCCTCCTGGCATCTATTCCCATTACAGGGTATGTTAAATGCCATTTACGATTATATTATTGAATAATAATCTCTTGACTTATTCTTTTCTTCATCATTTGCTTCTCGTGGTGAAGAATTGGTTTCATCTCTTGTACGAGGTACTGCGTGAAGGAACATTCATTGTGCTTCCGCGTAGCACCATCGTCTGGGCACCACACCCACATACCTCATACGGACTGGTTCGGTAGACGGTATATTGCATTATAGGGGAAGGACATTATAGCCCTCAGAAGCGTACAAATGTACCCTGACCTATACCCTGATCAACCTCGTGATGGTGGTGTGGGGCCCCTTTGGGAGTACGGATAAAAATACCTCCACGAACGTTTTAATTGATTTCGTGAAATGCCTTCAGGAAACATTTGACCCTAACTGCTTGGAGGCATTTAGAAGCGTTCAAACGCAGTAGTTTTGGGATGAATTAAAGTTTTCTCAGAAACAAAAATGGAAAAATTCTCTTAATCTCATTAACTGTACAATGGTTTCGTAATGAATTTTCTCGCAATATTGCTTTAGAAACTGACTAGAGTTTAATTCAATTGCTCAATAATACAACACACATCGAAGAGAAACTCCCCTTTAACTCCTTCACTTATAAACATCTTTGTTTTCGCGTTTTTGAATTAGATATGTCATAAATAAGACAAAATATGGAATATAGTCACAGTATGAATATCACACTTAAATATAGTTACAATATTTATAATTATTTTCTGCGAGGTGACCAGTGTACCGTTAACGTATTTACTATTTTGGTAATTATGACTTGTGACGTATTTTGGGTAATTAAGACTTATTTTTTTTAATTGTTTCTGAATATTGTTGTCATCACGCTTATATATCATATTTAAGTGGTTCACCACCTAAAACCAATGTATTTAGTCAACAAGAACATCACATAGCGTACTTTCGGTACATTAACGTAATTTTAACGATAACTGGATGAAATAAAGGGTTAGTTTATCCACGAATGGTTCCTATATGTAGGCTCTTCTGCCTGCCTATTCATTGTAATGAATTTAATTATTTCATGACCAATATATTCCATACTTAGGATACTAACCGATCGAAACCAAACATATATGGGTACCAGTGATTATGAATGATCTTTCCGATTTCAAACATTTATTATAAAAAAAACTAACAAAGGTACAGCGAAAAGCAAGATATACAAATTTATAAAGAATATTTCAGGAGATTTTTATTTGTAATATTGAACACGTCAGAGATAGCCCTAAAGTTAACGTGTTTTGTACTCTTACCGCTGAGAAAGTGTACGGTCCATTCTTCTTTGCTGAACAAACAATTAACGGTATCACTTAACCACGATATGCTACACCTGTGGCTGATGTTCCAGCTGCTAGAGGACAAAGCTGATGTGTAGTTTCAACAGGATGATACGCCACCCCATTTCCACAGTGAAGTTACAACATTCCTGAATGAGCAGTTGCCTGATCGTTGGATCGGGTGTCGGGTGCCTATTCCTTGGCCGGCTCATTCGCCCGATCTAAACCCCCTAGACTTCTTCCTCTGGGGCTATGTCAAAAATAAAGTTTTTATTCCACTAATGGCAACAACTTTGGAACATTTGAAGGATTAATCCATTATACATTAATCTAATGTATTTATTGCTACATTTTATGGGATACACCTTATAAATGTTCAAAATGTCTGCCTCAGTTTTCAATGCACAGACTTGCTCGTTCCAAACAAGAGTCCACTGCCCATTGAATCATTTCGGGATGTTCTCGTATGTAAGCAGCAACATCGATAATCCGACGCAAGAGTTCCTCTCTCGTTTGTACTTTGGTCTTGTAGACCATCTCTTTCATAAGGCCCCATAAAAAGAAATCTAACGTGGTTAGGTCCGGAGATCTCGGGGGTGGCCACGATATTAGACCATATTTATAAGGTGTATCTCATAAAATATAGCAATAAATACATCAGATTAATACTCTCGTTTATTTTTTTCCGTACACCTTAAAACGTCCGTAGCTCAGCAACTGTTGGAAATAGCACCGATATTGTATTATTTTTTTTACTTGATATCACCCCCCAAAGTATGGCAGACCAGTTGTGAAACACCCTTATATATATATATATATATATATATATATATATATATATATATATATATATATACAGGGTGGGCCGTAAGTTTCCATACATAGGAAAAATAAACATTTTTTTATGGACAACCATTTTTATTTATATAATATGCTCTACATGGTTGCCATTGTTTTGAAAACACATTTCAATACGTGTTCCCCACTGTTGATGAACACGCATTAGCACAGTTGACGTTATGCTTGTAATGGCGTTGGTGATACGTTCCTTTAGATGATTTATGTCTCGTATCTTTTCCTGATACACCATGGCCTTCAAGTGCCCCCAAAGATAGAAATCAAGGGGGGTGAGATCTGGGGATCTGGGAGGCCACTCCACAGGACCACGCCGACCAATCCAAGCATCCGGAAACTGCTGCTGATCCAAATACCACGCACGTGAAGACCATAATGAGGTGGAGCTCCATCTTGCTGGAAGTAAACTGGGAAGTTACCTTCCTCGTTTAGCAGGGATGGGAAAATCTCTTCTTGCAACATGTTAAGATACCTTTCGGCATTAAGATTTCCACTGACAAAAATTGGTCCAATAATTCTGTCACCCCATATCCCGCCCACACCATCACTTTACCGGCACCTTGCATCTTCGTCGGACTCAGCCAGTTAGGGTTAGCATTACTCCAATAACGTATGTTTTGCCGATTAACCTCTCCATTGACGTAAAAATTTGCTTCATCAGTAAACAAGATCTTACGTCAAACGCATATTCTTAGGGTATCTGAAACATAAAAACAAACGTTTAATTTTTCCTGTGTATGGAAACTTACGGCCCACCCTGTATATATATATATATATATATATATATGTAAAGAACGACGCTTGTATAGGAGATATTCCGCGCAAGACGAGAGAGAGAGAACGAAACAAATGAAAAAATGAGGTAACCACCCAAAAATCGAACCCGGGATCTTCCGATTGCCGGTCAGATGCGATAACCATTACACCATGGGCCTCACTCTTCCAAATGCCGTAATTCTTCTACATACTCGCAGAAACCAATGCCCCAAGGGGGCACCTCTCGCATGCCGTAACATTATATACATTTAACTGCAAACACGCAGTATAATTAACGTAAAGAACGACGCTTGTATAGGAGATATTCCGCGCAAGACGAGAGAGAGAGAACGAAACAAATGAAAAAATGAGGTAACCACCCGGGAATCGAACCCGGGATCTTCCGATTGCCGGTCAGATGCGATAACCATTACACCATGGGCTTCACTCTTCCAAATGCCGTAATTCTTCTACATACTCGCAGAAACCAGTGCCCCAAGGGGGCACCTCCCGCATGCCGTAACATTATATACATTTAACTGCAAACACGCAGTATAATTAACGTAAAGAACGACGCTTGTATAGGAGATATTCCGCGCAAGACGGCCCATGGTGTAATGGTTATCGCATCTGACCGGCAATCGGAAGATCCCGGGTTCGATTCCCGGGTGGTTACCTCATTTTTTCATTTGTTTCGTTCTCTCTCGTCTTGCGCGGAAAATCTCCTATACAAGCGTCGTTCTTTACGTTAATTATACTGCGTGTTTGCAGTTAAATGTATATATATATATATATATATATATATATATATATATATATATATATATATATATATATAGGGTGTCCCATAAGTCCGGCATCATAGGAAAAATAATAAAAAAAGGCAAAACAAAAGCTTTTATTTATAGAACGTGCTCAATATGTCCATCATTGTTTTCAATACACAAATTCAGACGTGATACCCAGTCAGCAAGCACACGGTGAATGATGTCAGGAGTAATGGTGTTACATGCCCCAATAATACGCTGCCGCAAATGTTCAACACTCCTAATTTTCTCTGGGTATACCAGCGCTTTCAAGTGGCCCCAGAGATAAAAATCTAGTGGCGTGAGATCCGGGCTTCTAGCTGGCCATTCCACAGGCCCTCGACGTCCTATCCAATGACCAGGGAATTGTTGGTACAGATATTCCCTTACTTGGGTGCTGTAATGTGCAGGAGCGCCGTCTTGCTGAAACCATGTTGGGAAATTTCCTTCTTCGTTCAAGACACTGGGAAATGCTTCTTCCTTGAGCGTACGTAGGTAGGTGCCTCCAGTGACATGTTCATCGAAAAAGAGGGGGCCTATGATGCGATCCTTCCAAATGCCACACCATACCATCACCCGAGATGCACCTTGTTCCTTTGAAGAGGTATACCAGTGAGTGTTGTTTTGAGACCAGTAGCGGGTGTTCTGTCGATTTACCTCACCATTTCCATGAAAAACAGCCTCATCACTGAACAGAATGGTGGACGGGAAATTGGCATCCCGAGCATATGAATTATGGTTTGTAGAAATAGAAAAATATGAATTTCTCCTATGATGCCGGACTTATGGGACACCCTGTATATATATATACACGAAGGAAAGGAAACACAGATGGTGCTCAAGCGCTTTCGTCTAATGACATCCTCAGGAACACTGAAGTACATAAAGGGTTACAGCCTATATATAGGTTACAGAAAAAAAATAATATATATATATATATATATATATATATATATATATATATATACACATACACACACAATAAACGGAGAAACAAAATTAAAGGATTGTGGAAGGGGGCACACAAATTTATAAGGAAAAACTATCGATTTTTAGCACAAGATTAAATGAAATGTTTCCAACCAATGTTATAGATAAAAAAAAATATATATATATATATATATATATATATATATATACACAAATTTATACTGGAAATCTGCCCGGGTTTTAGCACTCTGCTCTTTTTTTGTATATCAAAATTGAAAAATTATCGATTTTTAGCACAAGATTAAATGAAATGTTTCCAACCAATGTTATAGATAAAAAAAAAAAATATATACAAATTTATACTGGAAATCTGCCCGGGTTTTAGCACTCTGCCCTTTTTTATAAAAATTGAAAAATAAAAGTTATTAGGGTGGCATACAAAGTTACCAAAGATTTAGCGTTCTACCTTTCTTATCTAAATCTGTTCTGAAGGAATTCAAAACAACAGGATCGAGTTGAAAAAGACCTTTGCTTATGTTCAAGTTATTTGTTAGTTGGATAATGGCAGACTCAAGAATATTTCTATTAACAATGTTGCTAGAGTGAAATAAAACTGAAGCATTATTCCAATCAATACAGTGGGATAACTCTGACAAATGGACAAAAATGGCACTGGACAACTGTCCTGTTCTAACGGAATATTGATGCTGTTTCATACGTGTGTGCAAATCCTTTCCCGTCTGACCTATGTAAAAGGAATCACATTGTTTACAACCAATTTTATAGATAATGCCTGAATTATTGGTAGGGCTATTTTTTACTATAATATTTTTCACAATATTGTTATATGAAAATACTACATTAATATCCAAAAGTTTAAGTACATTAGCAATGCCTAAAAAGCCCGGGAAAAATGGAAGTACTAAAATATTTTTTGACAAAGTACGAGTGTTATTATTGACACGATAGAAAGTTCGTTTTGCCTTGTTGAAACAAGATTCCATAAACGCAGATGGATAACACAGATCACTTCCAATACCGTTGATTTTTTCTAATTCGGCATCGATGTATTCCGGACTGGCGATCCTAAGGGCGAGGAGAAACATTGAAGAAAAAATGGCCTTAGTGGGGGTGTCATGTCCCGAGTGAAAGTGTACGTAGGACAAATTGTTTGTTTTTTTCCGATAGAAATATTCTTGAGTCTGCCATTATCCAACTAACAAATAACTTGAACATAAGCAAAGGTCTTTTTCAACTCGATCCTGTTGTTTTGAATTCCTTCAGAACAGATTTAGATAAGAAAGGTAGAACGCTAAATCTTTGGTAAATTTGTATGCCACCCTAATAACTTTTATTTTTCAATTTTTATAAAAAAAAAGGGCAGAGTGCTAAAACCTGGGCAGATTTCCAGTATAAATTTGTATATATATTTTTTTTTTATCTATAACATTGGTTGGAAACATTTCATTTAATCTTGTGCTAAAAATCGATAATTTTTCAATTTTCATATACAAAAAAAGAGCAGAGTGCTAAAACCCGGGCAGATTCCCAGTATAAATTTGTATATATATATATTTTTTTTTTATCTATAACATTGGTTTGGAAACATTTCGTTAATCTTGTGCTAAAAATCGATAGTTTTTCCTTATAAATTTGTGTGTCCCCTTCCACAATCCTTTAATTTTGTTTCTCCGTTTATTGTATATATATATATATATATATATATATATATATATATTTTTTTCTGTAACCTATATATAGGCTGTAACCCTTTATGTACTTCAGTGTTCCTGAGGATGTCATTAGAAGAAAGCGCTTGAGCACCATCTGTGTTTCCTTTCCTTCGTGGTTTTATTCATCATAAATATTTTTCACGTGTTACTTTCGTGATATAATTTTCATATATATATATATATATATATACCAGAAAAATGGAATAGTCTCAAATGTGCTCATGACCTTGATAATACCTTTAAGTTATACACCTTTATGAGGAATATCGAGTATGTGACGTCATTATGTTAAAAAGCACCTCTATGTGGGTTAAAAAAAAAAATTAAAATATAACAAAAACCTTAAGTAGTGAAAAGTTAATGTATAGCGACATACCAAAATATTAGAATATCTTGTTGGTGTTACAGAAAATAGAATAAATTCATTATGTTAGTTGAGTACTGCCAATATATTAAACCTTTATTAAAGATTTTTTAACTCTGCGTCTTAGTATTTAGTTGCTTTACCCTCAGCCCCGATTACATCCTCCAATCGACGTGGCATCGAGTCGATAAACTTCTTTCATTTTCCTGTAGTTATCGATTGCCAGGTTGTCATCAAACACCTCGTCACTTCACTAAGTGTTCCTGGTTTACGCTTTTGAACCTTCTACTTTACAATATTCCAAAGATTTTCTGTCGGGTTAAGATTAGGAGAATTAGCTGGCCATGGTAATACTTCATTTTCATGAGCGTCAAACCACGCAGATGTTGCACGAGCCGCAGTTGCTGGAGCCAGGTCATGTTGAAAATTAAATGGTTCGTCTCCATCCAACTGTTCTGCAGACTCCAGTATGAAGTATCCTAAGATTTCTCGATAAAAGTGACTATTGACAGTTCTGTTTACAAATACAAGCGACCCCACACCATTTGCATTCACACAGACCCACACTAACACACTTGCTGTAAACCGTAAATTTGACCGATCGCTTCAGGCAGCGTTCATGATACATTTCAGACTTTCTTTGCCAAACTCGCGGTCCCCCGTCACCCCCCTGTCACCAAATGACGCGCAAAATTTTGATTCGCTGAAAAAAAGCACTTTTTGCCACTCGTCTGCAGTCCATGCAACTCTTTCTTTGCACCAGAATAGTCGGCTTCTCTTTTGCTTCGCATTTAACCTCGGCTTTATTTTCAGTTTTCGTGATCGAAATCCCATTTCATAAAGGTGGCGAGTGTGTTGGTGTGGGGTTGCATGAATGCAAATGGTGTGGAGTCACTTGCATTTGACAAGATATTCTAATATTTTGGTATGTCGGTGTGCATTAACTCTTCACTATTTAATAAAGTTTTTGCTATATTTTAATTTTTTTTTTTCAAAACTGACACACTATCTTTTTATCACAATGATGTCACAGATACTCGAGATTCCTCAAAAAGGTGTACTATAACTTAAAAGTATTATTAAGGTCATGAACGAATTTGAGAAGGTATTCTATTTTTTTGGTCCAGGGTTGTTTATATATATATTATTGATGTACAGATTAATCGGCATCGGCATCAGCACCGACAGAATCGCCCATTTTTGGGGCATCGACATTAGCCAAATTTAGCCGATTCTCACCGATTCTTTGAAATTTTAAAATTTTAATTACGAAACAAAATCTCTATTTGAAGAGCTTATTTCCAAAAGGTGCAAAGTCTATTTTTGGTCAAAGTTGAGTTTGTACCACTAAAAAACAGTTCATGCCCATGTGCATCAAGGTGTGTTATCGATTAGTTTAAAAAAATATTATATCCCTTTCATAACGGACATAATAACATGGCTTTATTTCCAAAAAGGTGCAAAGTCCAATTCACTTTGTTTTCAAAAGGGTCTAAATCCACAAATCCATCAACAGCGTCCTGAATAAACTACAATGTTAGTATAATTGTATGTACGTACATCTACAGTGAGAAATGAGGATGTGTGGTGAACACTATGCATGTTGACTCCAACACACGCATGGCATTGGCTCAACAGTGGTGTGTGGCTCATTGTCTGGATGACATTTTGGCTTGATGTAATTTGATATGTTTTGATTGAACTGGTAGATATATTGAAATAAATAATACTGATTTTGTTTGGTTTTTTTTTTGGTGTTCGTTTCAGTGTTATCCAGAATAAACAAAAATCATATTTACAAATTAACCTTGTGAACTAGATTCTATTCAGACATCTGTTTTTGCTTAACAACATTCACTCCAAAATTAATGTGAAAAAAACTACTTTAAGGAGGACAGACTATTAAAAAAATATAAAATGTGGCAATATCTTAGAAACTGGTTTTATGGACGTAGCGCCTTTTGGAAATTAGCTCTCATTTATAGAAAATTGAACAGACAAAAAACACTATTTACGATAATTTATATTCATTTTAAAGTGTAATTATATACAAATATTTTACAGTCAAGGAAAAGGAAAGCTTAGTAAGTTAAGTTGCCCATAAATTTATATTTTCTCTAACTAGCTAATCTAAATATTAAAAACTATTGTAATCTACTCCAGCGTTTCTCAACAGGGGGTTCGCGGACCCCTAGGGGTCCGTGAGTTGACTAGATTATATTCAGTAAAACAATTTTTTTTTCCCTTTTTTGTGGTGGCTAAATTTTGACCTCTAACCGATAACATTTTCGGTTACTTGAAACTTTAAAGTTTCTATAAATGTTCTTTTTTTTACGACCACTTATATGTTTCCCATTCATGAATTGTGAGTTTTTGGCACAAATGAGCCCCTTCCCTGTTTTTATGCTGTTTTTTTTTATGTAAACAGAACAGCGGTAAGTTTTACGCATTTTTACTCCTACCTTGAAGTATAAATCAAGACTAAAAAACTACTTAATCATAATGCAAAAGATAATTTTTGGGGAGGGGGGGGTCCCAAAAATATCAAGATTTTGATAAGGGTCCGCAGTACAAAAAAGGTTGAGGAACGCTGATCTATTCTATATTAAGTTGTACTTTATAATATATATACGCAGGATGTCCGGGCTTAAATGGCAATAAAATACATTTATAATGTTTTATTTTATTGCCATTTAAGCCCGGACACCCTGTATTAAACAATCTTATTATATTGACTTTATTTTGAGTATTTTAATAATTTCATAAACCCAAATTATATATCCATTTTTCTTTATTCGAATTGGGCACCAAGGAAATTTTGTTGTTGACATTGTGTTGAAGAATGAAAATACCTTCATCATAAGGAAAACCAATTACTTTAAGTATTGGTATTCAATTTATGAAACTGAAATATAATTATTTTATCATTTTACAGAGTAATAAAACTTTTCGACATAATTTTAGCTCGGTATGTCAGTAACAAATTATGGTCTATATATTGTGGAATGAGATAAGGAAAAGTATTTAAACAAATTTGAAATATATATATATATATATATATATATATATATATATATAATATTATAATATATATATATATATATATATAAAATAAACGAAGCACACCCACAAGGAAAAATGAAAAGCCATTCCAAGGCCTTTCGTGTATTCAGCAGTACACCTCGTCAGGGAATAAAAGGAAAAGGCAAGAAGCCATAAATAACTATATCTGCACAGAGTCAACAAAATAGTTACGAAGGATTAGCAGAAATTTAACAAGTATTAATTAAAGAAAAAAGATGTTTTGGCAAAATGATTTAACAATATGTGGTCTATATGAATGCACAATCCAGAATGTTGCTGTCGGTTAGGTCTTTATTTTTTAAGAAGAATATACAGAGGGTTAACAAAAGTAAGTAGATCAATAAATGTAAAGGAACACTATTTTAAATATAGTTTCAATTAATTTATTATTTATTCATTTTTATAATATTTTTTTTAGAAAAACCAAAGGCGTCTATTTACTTTTGTCAACCCTATATACTATATATATATATATATATATATATATATATATATATATATATATATTATATATATATATATATATATATATATATATATATATATATAAAACTGTGTACTTGTAATCTTTTGCGAGACTGAACTTAAGGAATGAATTGGCCTGGAAAGAAATTCGGAAATTCTTATAAATAAAAAATTTCTATTTTCTCTTTATTCCATTGTGCAAAATTTCAAATTAAATAAACCATAAAATGAGAGTTAATATTTTTTGTGTCAAGAGCGTTCGTCAAAGTTCGTTTCATTCGTGCTGTGAAAATGGTCAAGAGACGAGTTTTTTGTTTTAAAGTTCGTTGGTATAATTTGCTCTAGTGTTTGATGTTCTAGTTTCTTCTAGAGTTTGTTTATATGTCGAACTTATACCTTTATAGAGTAACTTTTACTTGATTGTAGTTAACACTTAAGGTCTATTCGTTGGATCTGGAGAGTACACATACACACACACACACACACACACACACACACAGATACAAGGAAAAGAAGTACCTCAAAAGGCCTTGTGGCCCATACCGAGGAGGTTCCAATGGCAACGGGTGCCACGGAAAATTTTCTACACACTCAAATAGTGTGCAAGATTTGGTCTAACCTTTTCTTGAAATGATCCACAGAGGAACTGTTCACAACTTCTGAAGGTAAACTGTTCCACGTGTCACAGATCTTATACGTAAAGTAATTCCCACACACACTAGTCCTAAACCGTTTCAAATCCAACTTCCAACCATTGTTGCGAGTTGGGTTATCATTTAAAATTTTAAACTAAACATGCTTCTAAAATCGACATCGTTGAACCCGCGTAAGAGCTTGAAAACCTCGATGAGTTGACCGCGCAGCCTCCGAGTTTCCAGCGAAAACAAATCCAGGGCGCGTAAGCGTCGATTGTAGCCCATATGCCTAACTAACGGAAGGGATTAACTTTGTGGCCCTCGCCTGCACTCGCTCCAGCCTCTCAATATCTTTCCTGAGGGTGGGCGACCAGAACTGCACAGCATACTCCAGGTGCGGCCGAACCAGGGAATTGTACGGAGAGAGCACAATCTCCTTGTTCCGAAACTGAAATTGCCTCCTGATATAACCCAACAGCTTCTGGGCTTTCTTTTCTATCTCTACGCACTGTTTCGTAAACTTAAGGTCGCTGCTAATTAGCACACCGAAGTCCTTTTCCAAATCAGTGGCCTCGATATTACTCCCCAACATGGAGTAGTCCGACTTGGGATTGGCGTAGCCAATATGCATCACCTTGCATTTACCCAAGTTAAACGGCATTTGCCATTTTTCGGACCACTCTCCTATCCTACCTAGGTCCGCACGCAGTTCCTCGATCGCTTCGGGCGTCCCAACATTGGCCCCAAGCTTGGTGTCATCAGCGAATTTGGCGATCCGACTGACGATGCCACCGTCGATATCATTTATGTAAATGATAAACAACAGTGGCCCCAAAACGGAACCCTGAGGAACCCCACTAGTGACCTAGGCCCAACCCGAACTAACCCCTTTAATTACAACCCTCTGCCGCCCATTCTTCAGCCAGTTTTCATTCCACCTACCTACTTCCCCACCGATACCCAGCGCGCGGACTTTCGCCTTTAGCCGGCGGTGAGGTACCTTATCAAAGGCTTTCTGAAAGTCGAGATAAAGTATATCAATCGCCCTACTCTTATCATACTCACCCAACATGACGTGGAAAAACTCAAGCAAGTTGGTGAGACACGACCTATGCCGTCTAATCCCATGTTGGGAGTCCCCAAGCAGCTTGTAGGAATCCAAATAGTCAACGATCCTATCCGCTATTATCCCCTCTAATAATTTACCTACAACTGAAGTGAGACTAATGGGACGATAGTTCCCTGGACTTTCGTGATCCCCTTTCTTAAAGATAGGGGTCACGTTGGCTTCCCTCCAATCACCAGGCACCTGGCCCGTCTCCAACGAGAGAGTTACAAGGAGTTACAAGGACAAGAGGAAGCCTCAAAGACCTTTCGGTCCACTCTGGGAGGTTCCTGTTATTAAAAGTTTATTTTTCTTTCAACTATCCTAGCAGTAGTAGAAAACTGGATAGAAAAGTAGAAGGCTCTCTCCCCACCCTCCGCTCCCTCCCTGCCAGACGCAGGTACGGAAAAAGGTTGAAGAAAATACCTTGACCCTGGAAAAGTAGCCAAGGAAATTTTACAGGAAAGTGGAGAATATATAAATAGCTCTATATTTAGCTTGCTCACAGAGACACCGTGCAAGCGAACTCCTGCAGAGTTTTGTTGTTTTAATCTTAAACTATGAGAGTATTCAGTACTTTGTCTAGCCTATTTTTAAACACATTTACACTTTGACTGGAAACAACCTCTGAGGGAAGTTGGTTCCAGATATTAACTATTTTATAGGAAAAGAAATTTCCTGCAGACAGAGGTCCTAAATGTCTTTAGTTCCAGTTTAAACCCATTATTTCTTGTCGGATTGGCATTAAGTGAGAATAAGTTTCTGTAATCTACCCTGTCTATTCCTTTGAGCATCTTGAAGACTTGAATAAGCTGACCCCGCAACCTCCTCGTCTCTAAGCTAAACAGATTTAGGCGCTCCAATCTCCGTTGGTAGCTTTGCATTCTCATTGAAGGGATCAATTTTGTAGCCCTTGCTTGTACTCTTTCTAACCTTTCTATGTCCTTCCTGAGGGATGGAGACCAAAACTGCGCACAGTATTCCAGTTGAGGTCTGACTAGAGAATTATAAAGAGACATTACAGTCTCCTTGTTCCGAAACTGGAACTGTCTTTTAATATACCTAATAATTTTAAGGCCATCTCTTCGACTTCTGCACAGTGCTTCGAAGGTTTCAGATCGTTGCTGATATAGACTCCTAAGTCTTTCTTTAGATCGGTCTCAGTCAAGTTCCTTCCCAAGAGAGAGTAATCGGTCTTCGGGTTTTTATAACCTATGTGCATTACCTTACATTTTCCAAGTTGAATGGCATCTGCCAAGTAGCAGACCATTCGCCCAACCTGTCAAGTATCGTTCTGAAGCGTTCTTACGCCCTCCTCAGTACCTACACTACTTCCTAATTTCGTATCGTCTGCAAATTTGGAGATTGCACTTAGAAGCCCGACGTCCTATATCGTTAATATAGATGATAAAAAGTAAAGGACCCAGAAGGGAACCCTGTGGGACGAAGCCACTCCATTTATTACCACTCTCTGCTTTCTATCTTTTAACCAATCCTCAGTCCAGTTGGAAATGAGCCCGGTGATTCCTAGTCCTTTGACTTTAGCTACCAATCTAGCGTGAGGGACTTTGTCAAAGGCTTTTTGAAAGTCGAGATACACTATATCTATTGCCCTACTTGCATCGTACAGTGTATTCATATTATGGAGAAACTCTAACAGGTTTGTCAGACAGGATCTATGTCGCCTAAATCGATGTTGAGAATAAAAAATTAGATTGTTAGATTCAAGGTGATACACAATACGTTTTGTAATGATAGATTCCAACAGTTTGCCGACAACTGATGTTAAACTGATCGGGCGATAATTACAACGATTTTCCCTATCACCCTTTTTAAAGAGAGAGAGAGAGAGAGAGTTACAAGGAAAAGAAGTACCTCAAAAGGCCTTGCGGCCCATACCGAGGAGGTACCAATGGCAACGGGTGCCAGGGAAAATTTTGTCTTTCAACTATCCTAGCAGTAGTAGAAACTGGATAGAAAAGTAGAAGGCTCTCTCCCCACCCTCCGTCCCTCCCTGCCAGAGGCAGGTACGGAAAAAGGTTGAAGAAAATACCTTGACCCTGGAAAAGTAGCCAAGGAAATTTACAGGAAAGTGGAGAATATATAAATAGCTCTATATTTAGCTTGCTCACGAGACACCGAGCAAGCGAACTCCTGCAGAGTTTTCTGAGGTTTTAATCTTAAACTATGAGTGTGTTCAGTACTTTGTCTAGCCTATTTTTAAACAGATTTACACTTTGACTGGAAACAACCTCTGAGGGAAGTTGGTTTCCAGATATTAACTATTTTATAGGAAAAGAAATTTCCGCAGACTGAGGTCCTAAATGTCTTTACACACTCAATAGTGTGCAAGATTTCGTCTAACCTTTTCTTGAACTGATCCACAGAGGAACTGTTCACAACTTCCGAAGGTAACCTGTTCCATGTGTCACAGATCTTATACGTAACGTAATTCCCACACACACTAGTCCCTAAACCGTTTCAAATCCAACTTCCAACCATGTTGCGAGTTGGGTTATCATTTAAACTAAACATACTTCTAAAATCAAGAGAGAGAGAGAGAGAGAGAGAGAGAGAGAGAGAAGAGAGAGAGAGAGAGAGAGAGAGAGAGAGAGAGAGAGAGAGAGAGAGAGAGAGAGAGAGAGAGAGAGAGAGAGAGAGAGAGAGAGAGAGAGAGAGAGAGAGAGCAAAAGTTCCTTCAGATGAAAAATAACAGAGTATATATATATATATTATATATATATATATATATATATATATATATATATATATTGTAATTTCGTTCCATTTGAGATGTGGTTTAGAAATCACGATTTTAATAATTGTAGAATTATTATGGAAAGTTGTTTAACGATGTTGAATAGAGACGAGTGTATTGCGTCGAATATGATGAACACGAACCTTTTCTCTTATTTTTATGCAGACGCCGTTTAATCGTCAGCAGAGAAACTTTCCCGTTCGAGAAAGCTATTCCTTGCGAACGTGTTTTCAAGCGAATCTGTCCAATATTTATACCAGTAGGCCTATATTGTGTAATGGAAGATAAATGTCTCTTTCGGTGGTACGTAATTGTAAAGTGCGTTTTATTGTATCTTCTAATTAGAAGTTTGCCTACTGTGTATCTTGCACTGTGGTGATGAACCTTCTCTGTTAGTTTCTCTTTTGTCTTGAGAAACAAACCGTTTTGTCTTTCACTGTTAATTCATATCGTCATTATTATTTTTCTTTTTAGGATCATTTGATCCACATGATGCATCTGGGTTCTCATGAATCAACTGCATGTGTGGTGGTTTACTATATAACACACACACACACACACACACTTTTTCTCCTTTTGGCGATAGTATGTTGCGTTGTTCATTACTCGGTTAAGTTAGCTTCCCTATGTTAGTATCCGAATGAATTTCTAATTCTACTACACTACTACATACTATTACAATTAATATTATCTATTGTGGCCCCATTGTACTCCTAAAAGAGAGAAGTTTCTAGGTAATTTTTGCTCACCCTTTACAAAAGCCGTTTCGCAGTTTAATACCTTCTATTTGTAGCTGAAAGAAAGGTGAAAATGGAAAATGAAGATGTTATTAAGAGAGAAAACGTCGTTATTAACCGCATAATTCATTTCCGTAAAGCCGATTGACAAGATGAAGAAAGTGGTTCCAAGATAGAAAGTGAAATTACTGGGAATCTAATTGCGCGTGATGTTTAACGGAAACATGCGCTGATGTTAGTAATGATGCAGTAGCTATAATAATTATTAAAAAAAAAAATTCATATTTTCATATTTTATTAATTGCATTTTGAAAGTGAGTTTTGTACCGCGCGTACTTTGTTTACTAAAGAAAAAAGAAAAAAATTGGAATCTTAATGTCAAACGATATCAATTTTAGACGAGTCCTTGATTGGCAAACTGTTTGGGAGATAGAACATTGAGTTGTATATCATCCCTTAAGAACAGAATAATGGGAAAGTTATCTTATCCCTCCATGATATCTATCATTAATTTAAGCTTTATATTATCCGAAGCATCCGTGTTTACCGCTGCTTTTGGTTTCTTTCTTAATTTTAGCTTCAGAGTTTGTTATCTCGTCTTTCCCCGGATGCTTTCCTATCCTAATTTTTCCCGTGTAGCAGTATTCGGTAACTTACCTTTCCTTTTGAGTCATACCTCCTTCCGGTCTAATTGATACTTACGCGTTTCGTCATTTTAACGCAGGAAGTAAAGCCGGAAGTGGAGGAAATTGTGCTGCGAGTTACGTATCGCTTTTAAAATTAAAAAAAAAAGGGGTTTGCTATTTTAAAAGGGTTTGTGTATGTTATATGTTGTTCCTACGGATCTCTACCAGTTTATGTAGGCCTAAGAGGGTACACCTACACCATAGGTTTGTTTTTAGGATACTTTCGAGCGCAGTGTATTCCTAAATTAGGGCCTAAAATATAAGATTTTTTAAAAATACAGTTTTAAGTTGTTCGGCCTTTAAAATATGGGATATTACTTATACTAAACCTTTTTTTTATGAAAAAAGGTTTTTTTTAAAAATTAATTGCTTGTTTGACTTTTTAAAACAAAAATCTCAAAATTCTCATCTTCAGACTTACAATGAGCAAAAAACTGTGAATCTACAGATTTTGTAGCCTTTAAAGTTATTGATAAAACTTAATAAGTTGTAGAAATGAGGTGCGGTGATTGATCCTCAATCTATCGACTGAATGTAAACTCCTTCAATCAAATTTCGTTTACAAACAAGGGTTAATTTTCCTTTATAAACGGGGGTTGATTGATTCTTCGATATTTTGTACTGATGATTTATTCAAATTCTTTTAAAATTCCTCTCATGACATTTGATACCTCATTAGTAGGTAACAGTCAGCATACTTAAAGGCCATTCGTATTTTAAGGTACCCAACGTGTTTTTTCCGAGACCTTGAACAGTCATTTTAGACGTGACCTTGATGGAGTTAAAATGATATAGCGACGGAGTACTTACACACGCATACACGTGTGTATATATATATATATACACACAGGGTGTTCTAAAATTACGTAGTAGACTTTTATATGAACACAATATCTTAACAAATATTATGCAATATTTAACAATTCAAATACAACAACAATAATTGTTTATGTTAAATGTTGAAAGTGTCTTCCTTCAACTTGAACGCATTGTTCACAGCGTCCGACTACTGATGGACACGCATATAAAAGCTTACTAGGTAATTTTAGAACACCCCTGTATTTTTTAAAAAGGTGCTCCAAATTTACAATACCAAATAGATTTGAGAATACAAATTTGGAGCACCTTTTCAAATTAGATAAATAACCAAGCTTTTTTCTTATAATATCGTTAATTATTGGAATAATCTCTTGCCGGAGGTCGTAGTGTAAGTAATACGTCGGTTAACGTGTTTAAGCAGAGATTTGGTAATTATTTTTTAGTAAATTGAGTTATTATTCATATTTGTCCTTGAGGTGAACGGGGAAAGACCAAATGCGCAGAGACGAGCAAATAAATGATGATCCGATGAAACGATGCTCCCAGGAGCACCTACTTAAATAAATAAATAAATATAAAAATCAACAAAAATAATAAAAAAATCAACAAAAATAATAAATAAATAAAACACTGCGTGGTGTAGATCAGATTATGAAGTTCAGACTTTGGCACTATTCCATTTTCTTTGCTAGTACCGATATTCTTACTATCTCAATTTTTCATGTGTGTTGTGTGTTTGGGTGCACGAGGTGGATGTGTGCGCATAGTGTGAGAATTACTGTTTCTGAGTAAAAGTTTACTCTTAAATAAGTGTGAACATGGTACGAGTTTTACTCCAAGTTTTCCACTCCTTTATCTTCCTCACTTTATCTCCTTGGTCTGTCCAAGAGTGGATCCTCGGGTCTTTGGTAGCCTGTAATATAATCTTACTTATATCTTACAAAGGTTCCACGTGATGATTTCTCATTTCGCGAAGGTCAAGCGTGTCGCCCCTCCTCTCGAGTTGGCCTGGTGAAGTAGTGAGTTGGATTCTTGCGCTCTCCACCTCACATAGCCAGGTACGCCCGGCTCATCGGGGATTGTTCTGAGCCAGGCGTCAAGTCTTCTTTTGAAGATTTCCACTGCAACTCCCTTCGTGTTTCTTAGGTCTTTGGGCAGCTGATTAAATAGTTTTGGTCCTCTCACTACAAAACTATTTTCTTTCAGGGTTAAGGATGTTCCCTGTCTCGCCTTCAATTTGGGAATACGACACAGTCTACCGTTTCTACCTTCCACCGTTGTTTGGGGAGTTATGGGATTCAGAGTAAGATTAGGGACTAGTTTCTCCATTATTTTCCAAGTGTAAATAATGGTGTATCTCTCTCTTCTCCTTTCCAGTGAATATAGGTTTAGTTCTCGTAACCTTTCCCAGTAATTTAGTTCTTTGCACCCATTGATCTTGGCTGTGAAACTTCTTTGAATCCCCTCTGTCTAATGTCTTCTTTTTTATATGGGGATGTTAGGACCGAGCAGTATTCCAGTTTGGGTATTATCAGGGTTTTCAGTAGGGGGATCATTACATTCCTATCCCTTCGTTTAAAAGTTCTCAATATCAGACCCGTTATTCTCTTTGCTCTGTTTACTGCTATCTTATTTTGTGTTTCAAATTTCGCATCATCTGTCATTACAACCCCTAAATCTTTTGCTCTGGAATTTCTCTGGACTTCCTGTCCATTTGGGGTATAATATTCCATGGACTTTAGGTCTTCTCTTTTTCCGTACCGTAATAGCTGAAATTTCTCGGTGTTAAACTTCATATTGTTGTCTTCCGTCCACTTGTAAATTTTGTTTATGTCGGTTTGTAGAGATCCTATGTCTTCTGGTTTTCGTATTTTTCTACTGATCTTTGTGTCATCTGCAAAGGATGTTCTGTGCTGTCTCTGGTAACGTCCTCATCTATGTCAGTTAGCATGATTATGAAGAGTAGTGGAGCTAATACCGTTCCTTGTGGTACTGAGCTGAGGACCTCTGATTCTGATGAAGATACTCCTTGTACTGTAACGACTTGCCTCCGCTCACTAAGGAAATTATATATCCATTTCCCTACTTTTCCTGTTATTCCCATATATTTCAGTTTATGTATTATGATTCCATGGTCACACTTGTCGAACGCTTTAGCAAAGTCTGTGTATAGTACATCATAGTTTTCATTACTTTCAAGTGAATCAATAATGTTGTTGTAGTGTTCCATTAGTTGTGACAGGCATGATCTGCCTGACCGAAACCCGTGTTGGTTATCATTGAATTTTTTCTGAGTTTCCAAAAAGTCATAGATTTTCTGTCTAACAATTCTTTCAAATATTTTGGTGAGATGAGATGTAAGCGACACTGGCCTATAGTTTTTGGCCTCGGATCGATCTCCTCCTTTATATATTGGGACGATGTTCGCGCTCTTCAGGATGCCCGGTATTTCTCCCGTGTTTAATGATCGTCTCCATATCCAGTATAGGGGCTCAGCGATTGCATTCTTGCAGTTTTTGATCAGTGTGGCATTCCATTTATCCGGTCCTGCCGCTGAGTGTGTTTTTAGTTTCCCTATGACTTGTGCAATATCCTCCGTCGTAAAGTCGAAATCCGTTATACTTTCCCCTTGTGGTTCTTCTTCAAAGAACGCGTTTCTATCGCATATCAGTTTGTCAGTTTTTGGGATACTGAAAGATGATTCATACTGAGCTTTTAATATTTCAGCTACTTCTGTTAGATCATCAGATAAATCACTATTCTCATTTTTTAAAGGCCCGATAGTCGCATAGTTTTTCGACTTTCTTTTTGCGAAATTATAGAAGTACTTTGAGTTAGCCTTTATCGCTTCTATAGCGTCATCTTCTTCTTTTTCTGTATGCTTCTCGATTAGTTCCTCTATGACGACATCGATACTTTGCAGTTTATCATTTAATATTTTTCTGATGTTATCTTTACAATTACTTAATTTTGCAGTCACTCTTTTTCTCTTTCGGAACAATGCCCTCTTTTGTCTTTCGAACCTGCTTCTCTTTCCTCTTTGTTGTATCTTTGGGACGTGTTTTTCCACAATTTCTAACGTCTTCTCCTCTAACGTCATTAGCATCTCTTCCGTTGTCTTGGCCTCGAAAATGGTTTTCCAATCTATTACTTCCATGCTGGATGTCACCTCTTCCCAGTTTATAGCTTTGGAGTGAAAATTAAAAATTTCGAATTTGCTTCTTTCTGTTGTGCGTGTTCTTTCCTTTCCTGTTGCCTTTATATTAGTTGTTATTTCAATGATGTTGTGGTCTGATATCCTAGTTGGGGATATTTCCACATTATCAATTAAATTACTGTTGTTTGTGAATACCAAATCTAGGCAGTTGTTTATATATATATATATATATATATATATATACACACACACACACACACACAGGGTGCCCCATAAGTCTGGAACCATAGGGTAAAATAAGTAATTCATGTTTTTCCGCTTATGCAAGTGCCCATGATGTCTTTGAGTAAGGAAGAACGCATCCAAGTAATTCTGCTCGTAGGAAATCGGAGTCAGAGGGAGGTCGCTGAGGAATTTAACAAATTGCATCCGGACCGCGCACCGATAACACACAGCTGTGTCGGCAAACTTGTAGCAAAGTTCAGGGAAACGGGATCCATAGGAGATAAACCACGCAGTGGAGCTCCAAGGACATCCACCGACGATGACACAGCCGCTACCATCGTCGCTCATTTCACAAACAGTCCCCAAACGTCTCTGGCGTTTTTATTGCCGTTTTTATCATTTTGCCCTATGGTTCCAGACTTACGGGACACCCTGTATATATATATATATATATATATAAAATTATTTCACGAAAGTAACACGTGAAAAATATTTACGATGAATAAAACCACGAAGGAAAGGAAACACAAAATGGTGCTCAAGCGCTTTCGTCTAATGACATCCTCAGGAACACTGAAGTACATAAAAGGGTAACAGCCTATATATAGGTTACAGAAAAAAAAAAAAAAAAAAAAAATATAAATAACACATACATACATACACACAAACAAACATATATATACATACATATCTATATATACATATACACACACATATATATATATATATATATATATATATATATATATATATATATGCAATAAACAGAGAAGTAAAATTAAAAATTAAAAATTAAAGGATTATCCGTGAGGCGTACAGATTTGTAAGGAATAATATCGATTTTTAGCACAAGATCAAATGGATTATAAAAATACAAATTTATATTGGAATACTGCCCGGGTTTTAACACCTTTTTTTTTCTTTCCAAGTTTCCTTGTAATTTCCAGAAATTTTGTACACGAGTAGCTACATATCTTTTTCACAAGTTTTTATTTTTCCACATAGTCTCCATCCTTTTCCACGGCTTTCCTCCACCTCGAAACAAGGGCCTTTATTCCTTGCTGGTAAAAGTCCGCTGGGTTCCGCTGGAGCCACCTCTTAACCTCCTCAACAACCTCATC
Organism: Bathynomus jamesi; assembly: GCA_023014485.1. Classification (NCBI taxonomy): domain Eukaryota; kingdom Metazoa; phylum Arthropoda; class Malacostraca; order Isopoda; family Cirolanidae; genus Bathynomus; species Bathynomus jamesi. Next base: position 705,787 of record JAJOZX010000440.1, on the reverse strand, counting down.
GTCACTCTGAAACTTTCTTCCACGAATAGCATCCTTCATTGGCCCAAACAAATGAAGTCCGGAAGTGCCAGATCCGGGCTGTATGGAGGGTGGGGTAACAAAGTGAAGCACATTTTTGTGATGGCCTCTCTTGTTTGCAAACTGTTGTGTGGTGTTGCGTTATCGTGCAAAAGAAGGACGTCTTCCAGTTTTCTCTCTGGTCGAACTCGCTTTATACGTCTCTGCCTCTCTGAAGTCTCTGTAGGGTAGAAATATATACCTCTGAATTGATTGTTTGTCCTTTCTTCATAATGTCCACCAGAATCACCCCTTTCATGTCCCAGAAGATGGTGGCTATAACCTTTCTTGCAGAGGGAGCCAATTCGAACTTTTTCTTGCGTGGGGAGTCTGCGTGATGCCACTCCGTGCATTGGCGTTTTGTTTCAGGTTCAAAGTGGTGTACCCAAGTCTCATCCCCAGTCACAGTTCGTGAAAGGAAGTGATTCCCTCCTGTCTCGTATCGAACCAACGATTCAGAAGCAATTTCTTTTCTTTGGGCTTTGTGATCTTCAGTCAGTTCGCGAGGAACAAACCGTAAACACACTTTTGAGTATCCCAGTTGCTGAATTATCGTATTCACACTTCCTTCACTAATTCCGAGCTACAGTGATAGCTCCTTGTATGTGACGCGCCGATTTGATCGAATGATGCTGTTAGCACGTTGCACAGTATGAGATGTCACAGCCGATGCTAGGCGGCCGCTGCGTGGCTCATCATCGAGGCTGGCTCTCCCTCTCTCCGATGATCTCACACGTTTAGACCAACGTCCAACTATGCTTCGATCAACAACAGCATCTCCGTAAACGTTTTGTAGACGTTTGTGAATATTTCGAACCGTTTCCTTCTCTGCGGTTAAGAACTCTATAACAGCTCTCTGTTTACGACGCACATCACTGTCAGGCGCCATTTTCGAAAATGCGTTAACCATCAGTTGGTTTTATACAAGGGCGTTTAAAAGCGGTTTTATACAAGGAGGGGAGGTTCAAACTGGAAAAATCTGGTTATGTGAAGCGCAGAAAGTTCAAACTTACAGCCTAAAAGACATTTCCGCCCCATGGCCTATTATTTAGCTAAGAAAAAAGGGTGGGGCAAAATATATTGAGTGCCCCTAATATATATATATATATATATATATATATATATATATATATATATATATACACAGGGTGGGCCGTAAGTTTCCATACATAGGAAAAATTAAACGTTTGTTTTTATGTTTCAGATACCCTAAGAATATGCGTTTGACGTAAGATCTTGTTTACTGATGAAGCAAATTTTTACGTCAATGGAGAGGTTAATCGGCAGAACATACGTTATTGGAGTAATGCTAACCCTAACTGGCTGAGTCCGACGAAGATGTAAGGTGCCGGTAAAGTGATGGTGTGGGCCGGGATATGGGGTGACAGAATTATTGGACCAATTTTTGTCAGTGGAAATCTTAATGCGAAAGGTATCTTAACATGTTGCAAGAAGAGATTTTCCCATCCCTGCTAAACGAGGAAGGTAACTTCCCAGTTTACTTCCAGCAAGATGGAGCTCCACCTCATTATGGTCTTCACGTGCGTCGGTATTTGGATCAGCAGCAGTTTCCGGATGCTTGGATTGGTCGGCGTGGTCCTGTGGAGTGGCCTCCCAGATCCCCAGATCTCACCCCCCTTGATTTCTATCTTTGGGGGCACTTGAAGGCCATGGTGTATCAGGAAAAGATACGAGACATAAATCATCTAAAGGAACGTATCACCAACGCCATTACAAGCATAACGTCAACTGTGCTAATGCGTGTTCATCAACAGTGGGGAACACGTATTGAAATGTGTTTTCAAAACAATGGCAACCATGTAGAGCATATTATATAAATAAAAATGGTTGTCCATAAAAAAATGTTTATTTTTCCTATGTATGGAAACTTACGGCCCACCCTGTATATATATATAGCGTTGGTGTGTGCGCGCGCGCGCACGCACGTCCCAAAAACATGGCCGTATTTTTTACAGGGCCAACAAAACCACAATTCTAAGGATAACTAAATGAAACGTAACTCATATTAAAGCCTTTATATTGTCCTTAAAATGAGAGGTAGTTTACTGTATTTAAATCGGATGAGAAGTCTTTTCACAAATTCAACTTGAACAATACTTGTTAAAAAATAAAGTTGATAAGGAGGCTACTTGGAGACTTAGCTGAACATTAAAGAAGTTTAGAGAGAATAAAAAAGCAAATTTAATAAAACATTAACGCTGCAAGTGTTCAGCGTGTATCCTCCAGTATTATGAGTGACCGATCGTAGCCTTGTGCACCACTGAGTACTACTGTAGAAATGGTGTCTTGATCGAGCTCATTACGTGCTGTTAAAAATGCACTCTCGTCGACTAAAATCCCCGTATGAAATAGTCAACTGGGTTTAAATCGGCACCTTTTGGTGACCAATCTTCTGGAGCGATGAAATCGGAACATTGTCCTTGGCTTCTTGCGAGGTGGGCCAGGACCGATGAAACGGAGCGCCGTTTTGCTGAAAAACATTGTCATCTTTATTTTTTAATAATAATTGACAACTATTGTTCAAGCTGAATTTGTAAAAAGACTACTCACCCCATTTAAATAAATTACCTCTCATTTTAAGGACAATATAAAGGCTTTAATATGATTTCTCTTTCATTTAATTTCTTTGGAAGTTAGAACTGTTTTATTGGACCGGTGAAAATGGTGCCCACTTTTTGGGGAACACTAACAGTATATATATATATATATATATATATATATATATATATGATGAATAAAACCACGAAGGAAAGGAAACACAAAATGGTGCTCAAGCGCTTTCGTCTAATGACATCCTCAGGAACACTGTGTTCCTGAGGATGTCATTAGACGAAAGCGCTTGAGCACCATTTTGTGTTTCCTTTCTTCGTGGTTTTATTCATCATAAATATTTTTCACGTGTTACTTTCGTGAAATAATTTTCATATATATATATTATATATATAATATATATATATATATATATATATATATATATAGGAGAAATCCAATGACAAGGAGAAATGTAAATGCCATGAAAAGTCTTCTTTAATGCGCAACGTTTCGAGCAAATACGCTCATCTTCAGGCTGTATGTTAACAATGTGAAATTAAAATCAATAATTGAATGAAAAACAAGACAAAGAAAATTTCTATAACCTATTCATAAAGGCAAACTTTAAAAGACTGAAAAAAGAGGGTTAAATTCTAAGTTATACAGATTTACATTTAAAATTAAGAAGCTATTTTTAAATACATATAGTAAATGTGAAATTAATACACTGGAAAAATTAACAATAGTACACTGGAATAATGAAACTAACTAACCTTTCACTGCAATTTCCGAGGCTAGACTGATTTAAGCAAGGCAAAACGAGAAAACATAACATAAGATAAGATAAGATAAGATAAGATTTCTCCTAAATATTAAATTGAAGCTCTGTAGAAGCAACCCGCATGATTATATATACTGTATATATATATATATATATATATATATATATATATATATATATATATATATATATATATATATATAATATATATCGTTTTGGTATTCTTAAACTTTTATCGAACGTTATTGTACATTTTCCCTTCTTTCTTCTCGCAGGTGAGCATTGACCCCCTGATTCAGCGGAAAGCGTTTTGTTGGTAGAAAAGGGAGACGAACCACCTGGTCCAGCTCAAGCAGCATTTCACGGACTTGTTTCAGGTATATGTTACTTCCTCGAAAAGGTTTCAAAATTTTACTTTAACAACCACCAACTTCCTGTTCGGGAAGTTGTTAATACTTATTAAATTATTATGGTCGATTTCATAATTTCATTTTCGTGAAGTTGTTAAGTTGTTTCGTGGTTATATCATTCCTTAATTCATTTTAAAGTTTATTTCATTGCACCTTCGTTGCCTCTCTTAGGGCTACTTTGTGGTTATTTCGTAACTCCGCTTCCCGTTAGATCAGCAAGTTTAAGTGACGTTGGATCTGATTAGTATTTGGATGGAGGACTCTCCTCTGCGCTTAGATGATGTAGTGACCCTTAGTTAGTTTTTATCCCACATAAAGCAGTAGGTTCCTCCGTCACACGAACTTTGCCTTTACGTGATAAAGGCTAAACGACCCCAAATATCATTGTTCCTCGTCTTTGTGAACAGGTCGCGAATATAATATCACTGTTGAGACGATGAGTCGAGATCAGGTCTCCCTTCCCACGACGGCGGCCTACAGGACGATTCCCCTTCGCCCGGAGAACGTGACCTTCGACTACAGCAACCTCAAGTCTGATTCCTTCACCGTCATGTGGCAAGCACCGAAGGCATTTGGGTAAGTGAATCTCTCGCAGCCACGATTTGTCGCCTCTCTGTCAGTCAACCCCGATTTCATTTTCGATCTTTAGTCTGGTCATGGGTTAAGTTAGGTTTTATTGATGTTGTGATATTAATACCCGGTCAGGTTACTGTTAAGACTGTAGAAACCAGATTAGATAACTAAGGGGCCAGGTCAGTCTAGTCCTGTTGTAACTTTGGGTAGGTTAAGTCGGGGTAGGTAATGTTTGGTTAGATCGGGCTAGGTCAGGTCAGGTCAGGTCGAGCTTCGTTTCGTTTATTCACTACCTAATTAGGCGAAGATGAAAACCAGATACTGTAATGTGAGTGTTAACGTCCTCATAAGGGTTATGTCGTCAGCCTCATTGAGATTAGGTTGAATCGGGTAAATAAGGATTTAATCTTTGGATGTTTTTCTTTGGTGAAGAGTCCCTCATTTTGGATCCATGTAAACTCCTAGAGGACTCTTCGATGAGTTTTATTCCTTTAAAGTGAAGTTGATTCACTCGCCTTTTTGCCACTTAGAATTGAAGGTCTCCCACCCTCCATAAGCACGGAACCTTTCAATGACATCCAAGTTGTATAGTCTTGGATAGAGTCAAATGGAGAGGGTCGGAGGATTTAGGAACGAAAAATTATTTCTTTGAATGTTTAACTGATAATCAGATTTGATGCGAGACTTTTAAAGCGCTGCACCTATAGAGGATTGACAAAAGTAAATAGACACCACGATGTTTATTTTCATGAACAAATGTCAAAACTCATCAATGGAATGCCAGAACCTGTATCAACTTTACATAATTTGAAGGGGAAAGCAACAAGATTCTAAATATATTGATTCAATAAATTTGTTATCATTTATTGACTTTTATTCTCGAATTAAAATCTATGTAAAAACTGAAGGTATATATTTACTTTCGTTAACCCTCTCTAAGTTATTTGACACGCCTCGGAATTCGGTACGTAAAAGAAACCAAATTTTGCTCCTTTTACCTCTCACGTTTTCTGTGAAGAGAATTTATAGGGTTAATTACTGTCAAAGACAAGTTATAGGTTCGTTAATTATAGGTCTTTTGATGAGAAAATGGATTTTATTTAAAGGGTGACACGCAATTTGGTTTGTGATTTAAGTTAGTCAATATTCCATTCGTTCAAATAATATATTTTGACATTAATTTTTATTATGAGTCATACACTATTTCATTTTGTGAACGTTGATGATGTCGTTTTGAGAAGCTAAACGTTAAGCCGGGAGGTCCCCGTCGTAAATTTAATCGCGAAGTCTTGAGACGGGAAGTTGAATGCGACTGACGCGTATTTATGCCACTCGTTCTCTAAATTTCGTTCTACAAAAATTAACGGAAATAATTATAGATGGGAATTTTGCTTCTTTCTGTAACGGTTGTTTCATGGGTCGCGTTAAACCAATTTCGATAATAAGTAGAGTTTTTCCTTCTTTGTCCGAACAGGATTTACGGTTTTAATCGTAACGGTCTTAACGTCATTTCGTTCTTTCAACGGTTAGATTTACTTTATATACATTAACGAATGTATTAACTAATCGTCGTATCAAAGAAACAAACAACTCGAGCTTGCTTTTAACTTCAATAGATTATTTGAATTCATAATTTACATTCGTTAGAGTACAGTTTACTGTTGTTGACTCGAGTCATAAGGATGATGTGATGGGACGTTTTGTCAATATTTTATACGTTGAATTTTCTTTGTAATTAAACGGTAATTGAATATATTTAATTAGTCAGGAATTGCGTTGTATAAAAGAGAATTTAAATTGCGGCTTAATTAAATAACAGATGCGAGACAATAAAACGCTTTGTCATCGTGTGTGTGTACACACACACACACACGCACACACGATGACAAATATAATTACATATATAATTAGTAATAATATATGTACCATGCCAATGAAAGAATGAAACCTCACTGGAGTTTAGATCGGATGAGTTACTTTCATTTATGCAAATACAACACTATTCTGTGACAGGTGAATTGTTAAAGGTTTCTCTTGCGGACACCGAGTACAATAATTGAAGGGCGAAAAAGGAAAGTCCGCTACATTGCCCTTCAGTTGTGCCAAGCCCCTCTTGATTTTAAATGAGGAGGGCCAAAAATTGGCACAGCACTCGAGCCAACTGATGCTGCTCACTGCGCTAACCCCTTAATTATTATTACCAGAATCCTCGTGATTTGAACCATCGACCTCAACTTCTTCGCTTCGGAAGTCGAACCCTTGACCTCAGTGTCTTTACTTTGCTTATAGGGAAACGGTGTTATCCACCAAGGCGCGGACGTTGTCTGCGAAGCCCATCTGATTTTATTATTTATTTTTTTTTGCTTGTTTTTAGTTTCTTTCAAACGTAAAATTTGCCGTCTGTGTGATGGTCATTTTTTATATAGTAATACTTTAAAGATGATTGAGAGGTATAAAATTAGTCCTGGGAAGGCGGTGCAGAGGTTCATAACTCCATACTTCACTTTTATCTTGAAAATTCTTCCACTTAATTTATTAAGATTTTATTTCTCTTGATTTTTTTTTATTTCTTCATTGATCAGTTTCAATGTGGATCGAATTTATTCTAAGGTTAAGCCTTTTGTCCTTTGTCCTCGCGTGTAAGGAATTCCGTTTCTCCCTCTCTTCCGTTTATTTGGACGTAATTTACGCTGCACCTATTTGCAGTCAATTTCTTCTACCTATTGACCGTCATTGACCGTGGTGTCGCCAAAATGGTGGATTACGAGGCTGATTTTTAATTAGAGAAGGATACTGTAACAATTGGCTGTTGAAATATACTAACTGCGCCGCGCATTGTTGTACATTGCACTGTAAGCACTATACTCTACACAGTACACTTCACGGTGGTGTTATATCACGGTGCGCTTAATGTGTGTTACCAAAATGATCGTTAAGTGTTGGCGGAAATAAGGACCATTCGTACGTGTACGGGTTTTCCCCATTGTTTGCTCGTAATTATTTAGATCCTTTCCACTTTTCTTATCTATTTAAAAGAAGGAAATTCCTATGTTACTCATCAAATGGGATAGTCATAGGTGGAGAAATATTTTTAATAATAATAATAACTCGGGTTGCGTTTGAAGTTCCTTCCTGTATCGTCGTAGAATTTGCGCTATAATCTACGTTCAATTGGTAATCGATAATTAGATAAACGTATGTTGTTTAGATAGCTGAATTATATTACAGCTACTTTATACAAAATTTGAGCTAAATTGATATTCTTAACGTCTAATTAGTCGGGAGATTTCAATTGGATATTTAGAGATAGCAAGTGATCCAACTTTTGCTATTTTATATCAGATTAGATAGGAAAGCGGTATTATTTTAACATTATCGCGTCTGACGTACGTTAATTGCATACATCTGACACGATAATGTCAAAATATTCAAGATAAAATTCTTGCCCTTCACATATTTGACGGATGATGTATCGATGTAACGGATTCTAAGAAAACCTTGAAATTTCAATCGTATGTAAATATACAAAAATCTATTTCTTAAACTTTTTCTTTTTTAAAAAAATCTTGAGAAAATTGTATTGTGGAATATATTTAGTGTTAAAATTTTTAACTTAAATTTTAACTCTATTCAAAAGGTTTCTGAGTTATATTACGTTTCATTCGGAAAACATGAAACCACTGGGGCCTATCGAGGTTATCCAAGAGTTATATACAGTAGTTTCGAATTACTGTACCATATGGTACCAAGTAAATATGCTGAAGGTACTATAAATAAAACAAAGCTTTATATTTTAATTGTAACGTTCAAATAGATAGATAGATAGATAGATAATGTTTGTAAAAATAAAGTAACAAAAATTTTTCACCAACTTTTTAATACAATCAAGTACAGGGTGTTTGAATAAGATGTTACCGTTTTTCTGTCAACGTTCAACGTAGTAAAAAAAAAAAATTGGGGGACCACCCTGTATATGTTAGAATTGAATTTCTTTCCCTCTATTTTCAGGTTTTTAACTCGTTAAATTATTAACATGTTAATACGAATGAAGGGCATCTCACGAGAAACTAAATTTGCATTTGAAAGTTTAACAAGAAAATGATAAGTATTTTCTTTTGAACCTCTTAACAAATCAAGGTATTCATTCAAATTACTTTCACCTTTCGTTTAAAAGAAAATACAGCCAAATAATAATAAATGTGTGTGTGTGTGTGTGTGACAAGGAAATGAGAGCCACAACAGTTTTACAGCCGACTTGAGGGGCATCCGTAGCTTTCATTTAGACACACACACACACACACACACACATTGGAGCGCCATCTATTGCCGCGATTTTAAATGTGTTTCGACTCGAATCCAAGATGGCGTTATTATTATTATTATTATTGTTGTGTATAATTGTTTTTTATTGTTGCCTATTTTCTTCATTATTAATTTTTATTATTATTTTGCGGTTATGCGTTTTTGGTGTTTTTCATTATTTAATTAGTTTGTAATATCTGTTTTGTAGTTTTCTCAAGTTTTTTCTTGTTTTCACATGGGTTAATGCGGTTTTAGCTAGAAATTATGGAGTTAATCTTTCGAGTTTTTGTAGCGGTAAAGAAATTATGACTCAGAAATGTAACTCTGTGATCCAATTACACCCAAACAAACTGCAAACTCCTGACGTCATAGCGCGTTTTACTATTTTTCATTTGGATGTTATTGTCTAGTTTGTTTATATATATATTATATATATATATATATATATATATATAGGTAAAATCATTTTGTTCCTTTGCACATCACAGTTTAGGAAAAAAGTTCATTATTAATTTTTGTAGCGGTAAAGAAATTATGACTCAGAAATGTAACTCTGTGATCCAATTACACCCAAACAAACTGCAAACTCCTGACGTCATAGCGCGTTTTACTATTTTTCATTTGGATGTTATTGTCTAGTTTATATATAATATATATATATATATATATAGGTAAAATCATTTTGTTCCTTTGCACATCACAGTTTAGGAAAAAAGTTCATTATTAATAACTTTTTGTTTTTAGAATATTTACATTTCTAGTCGAACTTTTTTCCGAAGCTGTTTTCATATTACTTCAGTTTTAACGTTAAGAAACTATAAATCAATTTTCCCGCGTGGGCGTGCGCGGTCTCGCGCTTTTTCGTCTTTAATAAGTGTGCAAAAAAACTTATAAGCACTCGTGCCCTACCGTACAACCCTTTTTTTTTTTTAAAGGAATTAGTAAATCACAGGTTTTTTTTAAACTCTAAAGAAAATTGGAAATCACTACATTGTAAATGATTCGTTCTTAACCCATTAGTGGGTTAGTGTCAGGGGAAGTGTATAAATTCTTTGAAATGGTTTTACATTTGGGGGGGGGGGGGACTTTGTCTCGTTTCTTTTATTATTTTTCTATCAAACTTTTTTTTTTTTAAAATGGAGTTAAAAATTGCATCCGGTCTCATGTGCGACTGAAGATGAGGTAACCTGTTTGGTTATTATTATAATTATTACGTAGTTCTGACTACCCGGTGTTATACAATGTGGTGCAAAAGTCAGGACACGCGGGATTTATGCTTTTTCAATGCAAATATATATGTATATTTGCGCTGAAAAGCATAGTTCCTACGTGTCCTGACTTTTGCGCCACCCCCCTGTATGTAGTAAGTTTCGTGTTTCGTAGTTAATAGTGGATGTCCGCAAAAGAATCGTATAAATTTAACTAATTTAAAATATAATTTGAACGATTCTTTTGTGGACATCCGGTATAGCTTAGTTAAAGTTGAAATTAATTTCTCAAGCTTAATAGTACAGTACTTAGACAAAATAATGGGAAATGTATATTATAATAATAATGGTCTTTAAGAATACTTAAAGTAATATTGTGTATATATATATATATATATATATATATATATATATATATATATATATATATAATATATATATATATATATATATATATTATATTTTTATTTATTTATTTATTTATTTATTTATGGAATCTGTGCAACTAGGGATTTCATAAGGGTTAAGTGTGATATTTTTGTTAGTTTTAACGAAAATATCACGACTTAACCTAACCAATCGTCAAGGGCGTACAGTTGATCTAACCTGGCATTCAATAATTTTCCCGTAGGTTTAACGAAAATATCACGATTTAACCTTACATGAAATCCATAGTTACCAGATTCCCTGTAACCATATATATATATATATATATATATATATATATATATATAAAGGACGGTGACTCAGTGGTTACAGTGACAGACTGAGCAGTGAAGCTCTGGTTCGCTCCCTGGTTGGGTTGATGCTCAGGCTAAAGGTGACCCTTGGGGCACATTCACCCCCACATCATGGAAAAATGAACTTCCTGGTTGTTCTCTTTTACCTTTTATAAGGGTGTAGTCTTGCCTTATTAAGATTTATTACCCGCTCAGCAAGTTGGATTTCAGTATGGAAATTTGAATTAGACTCCTCACTCCCCTTTGAACTCCCCCTTTTAAATTCAGTTGAATCTTGGACCGAATCATTCGTCTTGTTTCAATGACGTTGCGATTTTATATCCATGAGTTATGGCGTCACGCGCGTTATCTTGGTTCTGACTTCATCCTTATCTTTATATGTAAAGGATTCAATCCTGTTCTTGTCTGCCGCTGATTGTTAGGTCACCGCTTAAAAGGAATTCGGGAACATCTGTTGTCGATGTGGTCTTTTTTCTTTTTTAATACGTACGAGTCTGTAACAGATTTTCTTAGAACAAATGTTGCTATCAGGTTCGTTGGTCATTGAACTTTTTATTTGTTCTAAAGCGGTTGAACGTTGATGAAATCGCGTATATCCGCACCATGAATGTAGATTTGCAGCCATTGTAAGCCTCTCATTAAATGGTTTTCTAAATTTGGGATGAAATGAAAAGTTGCGTCTGTAAAATTTTTTTCAGTCATAATTTCTTTATGACGGTATTATTATTATTATTATTATTATTATTATTATTATTATTATTATAGGATATTCTTGTAGGATTAATGCTCCGTATAGATATTTATTGAAATCGTGAAATATATATATAGTCGTACATTATCCATGTTTTAGGATAGGTGTATATACAAATCTTATTAAACTGCTTTTTAAATGTATGAAAATAAATGTTAATTACAGTTTGAACATAATTTAAATCAACAACATTTTAGAGAGAATATTTTAACTGAATTTGTGTATGAATACAAAAGCGAGCTTTGTTGCTTGCTTCCACCCTTTATCATATTTGGTAGCATATCCCGCCCTGCAAATGGATGCGTGAAGATAACTCGTATTGAACTGTGGTTTAAATTATTATTTTTACTTTGTAATTACCGGCTTCGAGATTAATTATTATTACGCTACGAAATTCTATCGTACTCTATTTGGTACCTTATGCGTTATACCCTAATCTCGCATTTTGATCTCGTATTATCTCGAATTTGGGATGCCGTTCCTTCTTCAATCGGATACGTAGTTAGTTATCTCTGTCTCTCTATTTGTTCGTCTGTCTGTCGTTTTTAACCAAAAGATCTTAAATTTTGAATTAGATTTGGTGTAGGAAGGGAATCGTGAAATCCCTCTCCCGCATTGGTTGATTATTCGAACCATTTTTTTTTATTGTCTTTTGTTTTCTACAGTCTATTGAATAAGTTACGAGCTTTTTCTTGTAACATTTTCTTTTTGTCAAGCATTGTTTTTTCCATTCTTTTTTTCATATTTTGCACCAGGTTTTTTCTTTTATTATTGTTTAAATTAATTCATCCGTGTTCCAGGCTTTGTATATAATAAATTTGGACTTAAGGGAGAAGGGTTATCTAATTTATTTCAGATATTAATTTTAAATTTTGTCTCGTTTTTATTTTTTATTTTTATTTATTTATTTTTGCACGCAGGGAATTTAACCGTTACCAGCTCAGTTTAGGCGTGGAAAAGCAGACTCCTCTCATCATATGCTCGAATGAGCCGAGAATTGCGACATTCAACAAATTGAGCCCGGGTCATACGTACACAGTGATCGTGAAGACTGTTGCGGAGAACGTTGCCTCCTGGCCCACCTCTAAGAACATCACAACACGTAAGGAAAATGGATTGGCGTAGATTTTTCGAGTTTAGAAACGTAATTTAAGCTTATGTAGAACACTAATGAAAACGTTTAATATTTTAAAAATTTTGTCGTTGTTTTTAAAAGTAAAATTTTTACTGTATTAAAATTTTAAATGTTAATTATTAATTATAAAATTTTAATAATGTTAATTATTAATTATTTAAATAGTGACAAACTCCTAATTAATTTGTAGTTTAATGCTACGTATGGCTGCGAAGTTTTTAAATGTATATATGGCTGACCAACCGTGTATATTTGTCTATGAGGGTAGAGTGAGAGTAAAAAACCATTCTCTCCTTCAACAAATCCCCCAAAGGAGGCGGGATGCTGCAGAAGGGTCGAACGTAGGTCGACCTTGAAAAGTTGTTCAAATCAAACTAAAGTTATATATACATATTCGATTTATGACTAGCGGAAATGTGCGGAAATTGTTGTGTATCTTTGGCACAGGAAGTGCCAGCAATAAATGAGTGTTCTTTGTGAGAAAGGGAAAAAAACAAGGTTCTCAGTCTTACCTAAGGCACTAAGCTGGATACTACTACAATTTTTTTTTGTGGGAAAGTAACTCTTAATTTCTTAAGAATGATAGTAAATGTACAGTTCCGGAATAAGATTCATTTAAAAAAATTAAAAATTTCTAAAAGCATAAAAAATTACGAATTGTTAATATTTTTTTTTTTTTTTTTACTAATTAAATTTAAAACAAAACCCAGTCATTAATTATTAGCATTGTTTTTCTTTGCTACTTTAGAAATTTTATTTCTAGGCGAATTTTTTTCCCAAACTGTACGTCGCAATGTTCATCCGCTTTGCTCGAAAAACATTGCCCACTGTAATATTTAAATTTGGTACTGTATCATTTACAGTAGGTGAAGATCCATTGTTGTTAATCGGTATTTTAAGAAATTTTATCGTACAAACTCTCTCCACTTGTCATGAGGTTGATTTTCTTTCCCAAATGGGTGGCGGCGCAAGACCTATTGAAGGGGCCGCGTGGAGGTTAACAAAGAAAGACTTAAAAAGGGGGATTTTTAATAATTTTATTCACTATCATTGTACCTCGATATGATATGTCAAAATTGCCTAGAAAACATTTTGTGAACACTAGTAAACTGAAACAATTTCTTTTAATGCTACCTTACACGGATTATGGTACCAATAAATTATACTTAATGAGTGCCATTTAGGGTTGAAATAAATCAAGGAGGCGGGCGTGAAGGAAGAGGATGTTGATTTAATGGATAGTCTAATGTACATTTTCTACTTTTCTTCAAGTAATAATGAATATTTTAAGTTAAAAATGCAAATCCAGAAGGTAAATTAGTAATTTTAGTAATTAATTAGTGAAATATTGCATAAATGGCAGCTTATCTCTAAACTTGAACGTAAGGTATTTAACGCTCTAAAGATGACTTTGTAGGATCTTGAAATTCATTATTATATTAATTGATATTCCTACGCTCCATTTCTTAATAACATTGATAATGTTTATAAAGCGTTTTGCGAGCAGAGTTTAGTAAAATGCGTCAGAAATTATATAGTAAAAGTTGGACATTAATCTTTGCAACACTTTCGTATAACCATTTTTAGATGTATAATTGATGTGATCCTTTCAGCGGTATAATGATGATCAGGAGTTTTGCCAAGGAGTTGTTACTTTTTCGGTTTACTTTCACTCATTCCCATTCGATTCCGCGCCCAAGAATGGCAAAGTGAGAATCTCAAATGATGCATTTTCAAATCGGTCTATTTCCAATTCATGGCATTTTTATTCTTATCCACAGTTTTTCCCACTTTGGCCCCGGTTAGGTTACGATTGGTTAGGTTATATTATGATTGGTTAGGATACGATGGGTTAGATTCTGATTGTTTAAAATAAGTTAGGTTAAGAAATATTAAACATTAGCACTCAGCGGCGTTTCAGCGACGAAAAAAATTGTTTCCCAAATCAAGACACGCTTTTCTCAAGTGTGGATTTTTTCACTTTTGTACTTCCTCACTCGTGGATCACGAATGCCATTGAGTGGGTAGTAATCACTTTTTCTTTCAATTGTTTCTTTGTTATTACAATCAGGGCTATACGGCAATACCCCTTCTCGCGAGATCACTGAGGTTAAGCGACACTGCATCTGATCAGTAATTGGATGGGTGGCCATCTTTTGCGTTCAGATGATGTATCGACCCTTAGATAGTTCTTTAAACTACGTAAAACTGTAGATCCCCTCCATCATATGACCTTTCCTTTTAAAAGAACTTAAACCTATCACTTAATAAAAGGGTGAAAATTGAATTTCCTTTAAACTTAAAAAAAAAAAACACCTTACTTTCTTACCAGAATTTAGGTTATACTCACTCAAGACGTGAATGTTCAAAAGCAGCTTTGTGAAATAAATATTAATTATCAATAATTTTTTTAGTATATTTCTTTAAATAGATTTTTTTCCCAAGGTTATGAGAATTAGAGACGCAGTATTTTTTTCTCCCTTTTTATACGACTCGTTCTGAGCGTAGCTTAGAAGTTAAGCTTTTTTTTTACCAAATACATGCCATGCCACACGTCTGTACTTCATTGGGTATATATATGTTACGGACAAAGCCCGCAGTTGGACAATGCGCGCTTTGTCTGGACACACCCCGCATTGTTCTCCCTCATTTGACAGAGTTCTACACACACACACACACCTCGGTGGTGTAATGGTTGGCATCGCTGACTATGAATCCATCGGCCCCGGGATCGAGACCCGGTGACGGCAGGCGGCGCGCAGCAAAACCCAGCTGTTCATCCTTCCACACAATAAAAATTGGCTGATAGATAAATGGGTACCCTGAGTATCCTAGTGGTTAAGACGCTGGGCTGCTGATCGGAAGGTTGTGAGATTGAGTCCGGGCGAGGACTTTGTAATTTCTGACCGGGCGTGGTTCGGATTCCACGTTAAACTGTAGGTCTAAGGTGAAGTGACAAGCTTGACCTTCGTCAGAATGACCGTACATGCAACAAGGAACTCTTCTGGGATAATTAAATCCGCTATAGTCCGAGTAAGTAATAGTAAATGGCAAATACTAAAGTTTTTGATTTTCATGATGGAATGGGAACGAGTTCTAGCAACCTAATTATGTATGTAACGTAACCTAATACAGTTGAACACTCCATACGTTGTCCAGCTGGGGGTTGGTCAAAGTTCGAACTATTTACATATATATTTCTTACTCTGTCAAATGGAGGAGGACAATGTACGGTACTCTGTCAAATGAAGGACAATGTACCGTGTGTCCAGACAAACAAAGCTCGCATTGTTCAACTGCCAGCCTTTATCCGTAACATATACACAGTTATTTCAAAGATCGCCGGATAACTTTATAAAATGATGATAATTTACAATAATTGAACTTTTTCTCCCTTTTCTTTTGGTAACTTCACCAAAAGAAAATTTACCAAGTTCTGCTTTTTAATCGGTTCAAAATCAAAATCGAAAAACTTTTTATTCAAATGAAGTTCATAAAACGGAGTGAAGTTCATAAAATTTCTGTGGCTATTCTTTTTACTATTCTTTTTACTTTTACTTTTCAAAAAAATTAAAAAAAAAATCATTAATTTGCTAATTAAATTTAAAAATATATATTTTTTTATATAGCTTATAAATACTACAATGTCGTAAACAGTTGGTAATTTTATCTCGTGGGAATAATTGAATTTTTTTTTTTTTTTCTTAATTATAATAAAAAATACTAAAATTCATTCTTTTAATTAGAATGGTTGTTGTTGTTGTTGTTGTTGTTTAGCCGATCAGCCCACCCTGATCGAGCAAGCCGGCGGCACGCAGGTAACCGATCGCCCTCTCCGGAGTGGACCAGAGGTTCAGCGCACTAGTGATGTTGTGTTGTGTACGTTGTTGTACTAGAGCGATACAGTCTCTCATAATGTGTTCAATTGTTTGTGGTGTGTCCTGGCACAGGTGGCAGGTGTCGTCTATGGAGTTGTCTAGTCTGTGTTTATATGTCCGTAAGTTGGGGTGATGTCCACATCGGAATCGTGCTAAGTTAACTCGATCCGATCTGCTCAGGCTGATCTCTGACCTGTTAATGGGTGGCGGCTTCGCACCTAGGACCGCATTCGGACCGAGTCGTGTCAGTGCTTTGTGGGTTAGGTGTGTGTGTGTGTTTTCTGTACTGTGTGATGTCTGTGGGGGTAGTATGGAATGGTATTTGGTTATAATGTCTCTCTGGTGTTACCTTAATGGTGCGAGGTGTTGGTGCATGATTGTACATGTAGTGGCAAGGGTGTTGTGGGTTAGTTGTCGCTGCTGCAATGAATTGTGTTCCCCTCATGTCTAAATGTTCTCTAACTTTCAGTATTTTTGTTTCTGTGTGCAGGTGTTCTATTGGTGTTGTTTGAGTGCATCCTGTAATGATACGAAGTGCGTTGTTTTGTATTGTCTGTAAGGTGTTTAGGTGTGTGTTTGAGATAATGGGTGCCCAGCATGGGCTAGCATAGTCCATAACTGAGCGAATATATTTTGTATATTAGTGATGATGTTTCCTGCTGGTGTCCAAAGTTTGTGCCTGTTAGTACCCTAAGCGTGTTAAGTCTTGACGTACATTTGTTTTTAATATCCTGAATGTGGTTTGCAAAAGATAATGATGTGTTGTATGTGACCCCAAGTATTTTGGTCCTGTGAGTGTGTGGAATGTTGATGTTGTTTAGTGTAAGCTGTGGAATTACCTGGTGTTCTTTTGTGTTGCTTGTAAGCAGTGGTGGGCACGCGCAACAATTTTTGTAGCGCCGCAACCGCAACCGCAACTCTGCTGAAATAGTTGCGCCGCACGCGCAAGCGCAACCCTTTTCAAAAAGTTGCGCCGCAAGCGCAAGCGCAACCAAAAATGTTGCGCCGCAAGTTGCGCCGCAACTTTTTGCGGCGCAACTGCCCACCTTTGCATTTAACGTATATCTGCAGTGGTGGGCACGCGCAACAATTTTTGTAGCGCCGCAACCGCAACCGCAACTCTGCTGAAATAGTTGCGCCGCACGCGCAAGCGCAACCCTTTTCAAAAAGTTGCGCCGCAAGCGCAAGCGCAACCAAAAATGTTGCGCCGCAAGTTGCGCCGCAACTTTTTGCGGCGCAACTGCCCACCTTTGCTTGTAAGCAAGGTGATGGTTGATTTTGTGGGCGCTACTTTGAGTCTATTGTGTGTGAGCCAGTCTTGTATACTGTTTATGTATGTTTGTAGGTTATTTGTAGCGGTGTCGATGTTATTGTGGGTGGATGTTAGAGTGATGTCATCTGCATATGATGATAAGGTAAGCTTGTTATCTATGGGTGTTGGAATGTCATGCATGTATAAGTTGAAGAGTGTTGGTGAGAGAACAGAGCCTTGAGGGACCCCGTTCGGAAAAAGCTTGTTTTTGGATGACTTGCCATTAAATGTGACATGTGAGTATCTTCCTGAGAGATAGTTGCTCAGCCACCTTTTGGTGTTATTGTGCATGTTTGTGTTGAATATTTTGTTTATGAGAGGGAAGCATGGGATAGCATCAAATGCTTTACTAATGTCTATTGTTGCTAATAGTGTACGTTGAGCTGGTCGTCTGGAGTTGATGCCATCTATGATGTGCTGCGTGAGGTTAGTGAGTAATGTCGTGCTTGAGTGGTGAGGTCTGAATCCATGTTGAGTAGGCGATAGTGGAATGTGTGGGTTGGTGATTTGTAAGATTAGTCTTTCTGTTACTTTGGAAGGTGTGCATAGTAAAGTAATGGGTCTATAGGAAGCTGGTTCTGTTGGATTTTTGTTTGGTTTGAGTAGTGTAATAATTTTACCTTGTTTCCATATGTCAGGAATAATACAGCGTTGGTATGAATATGTGCTGATATTTGTGAGAGCTAGTATTCCTTGTGGGACCAAGTGTTTAAGGTGTATGTTAGATATGTTGCTGGTCCAGAAGCCTTCGAATTCTTAATATTTTTGATGATCTTGGTGGTCTGGTCTGTATTGAAGGGTGTAATGGTCGTGTCGAGTCTGTAGGTTTTCTTGTGTCTGGCTTTTTGTCTGTCTGCGTGTTTCTGGTTGTTGTCTCTGTTTAAGTGACTTATCTTTGCGTAGTGATTAACTAGAATGTTAGCTTGTTGTGTGTATGTTGGGATATTATTTTGGCTGCGACAGATAGCCGCGTGTGAGGTGTGAATGCCCCTGTTAGAGTGGGTAATGCTGTTTATAGTCTTGTATAGCCTGGATGTATCTGTGGAGTGGTTTAGTGTTGTTATGAATTCCCTGAATGTTTCCGTTTGTTTTTCTTTGAGTTTGTTGTTTATTTCTGTGTTGAGCTGTTGTATCTGCTGTTTTATGGCTTCTGTGTGTGGTGTTTGTGTGTTATATTTGAGGTTGTTACGTTGCCTTATGAGGTGGGCTATTTATCTAGTGTAATTTGGGTTGTATTTCCTAATGTTGCCCTTGGGTATGTATTTGTTTGCATTATTGACAATGGTTGTTGTTTTTTGAGGAGGAATTATGATTAATATTTCTGCGGAACACAAAAATTTTATTGTTTTTGCTCAAATTATTTAGAATTTCGGCGGAGTATAACCACAAACGTCACATCTTCCATGTACATATCATTAGAAAGGTCTGAGAATTTCTTATAAGATAGAATTACTTAAAGAAATATAATTTTTATTTTCTAAAGGCTTAATATATACCATATGTCCCACAAAAAAGTACACCCAACTTTAGATTGTACTAACTCCTCCAAAAATTGAGATATTTTGGATCTGTTTGTTTGATTTAATATAGCAAATTATTCTTGTTAACGTTCAAATTTATTCATGTTTAAACGATTTAGTGTTTAAGCATCTGCTTTTAACTGAAGGGTACAACAAAATGGATTGCGCAAAATTGGTCAATGAAAAAATAATGTGTGTGCTATCCAGGGCTGTGGAGTCGGCACATAAAAAACCGACTCCGACTCCGACTCCTCAATTTTTTGTCTATCCGACTCCGACTCCTCAATTTTTTGTCTATCCGACTCGACTCCGACTCCGAAGGTATATTAATTCTAAATCTGCTATGATGATAATTACACAAGAGGCATTTCATCACCACCACGTGAATCATCATCATCTGTGGTCATTGTTACGGTAACTTTGTCTGTAGTAAAGTATCTTGTAAGTGGTGCTTGTCGTTCAGTAGATTTCTGATCTTTTGTTAACTTTGAAGTAGTTGGAAGGTTTTTATTACTATCTTTCTCAATGACAACTTCTAAAATTTTGGGATGGAAACGCTGCAAATGTCTTTTCAAATTTGATGCTCTGGTTGGTGCATTTTTATCAGAGCCAGTAAAACCACTGATTTTTGCTTCACATAATTTTTCATCATCATCATCTTCTATCATACACTGACACACGAAATGTTTCCCATCTGTGGTTATTGTAAAATATTAAAAAACTGCAGACTTTGTTAGAAGTGTCTTTGCCATTGTGAAAAGGGTTTTAGACTTGAAAGTTAAAAACTTATGAAATTTAGAAAGAACTCGAAATTAAATAAGCATTAAAAATAAAAAATATTATCTGAAAAGAAAAAATGAATTAATGGCATTAGTGTCTGAAATGGAAAACGTTGTGTTTATTATTTAAGTGGTTTAACCACCATAGCTGCCAGTGATATCACACACAAAAACATTTTATTAAAATTTATATTGAGGTCGGAGTCGGAGTCGGTACATTTTTACCGACTCCGACTCCAGCACCACCAAAATTGCTTCCGACTCCGACTCCACGACTCCGACTCCGACTCCACAGCCCTGGTGCTATCGATGTAATGAAAAGACAAATACATAATAATAGAACTTTAACATAATTTTAATAAGATACAAAGCAGATTTTTCTTTATTCCTTATTGCAAAAGTTATGCTTAGTTTCGTTTTCTTTCAACATGACCGCCATTCCTATCGATACAAATCTGGAGTCGAGCTCTCATCTTCCCCATCACTCTTTTGATAAGATCTGGATTGTCTTTTAACAATTTGATTTCAGCTGTGATGCGAGTCCTCAAATCATCTAAATTGATAGGTTGTGATGCAAATACTCTATTTTTCAAATGACCCCATAAAAAGTAATCACACGGGGTCAAGTCAAGGCTTCTGGGAGGCCATTTAATGTCATGGCCTGTAGCAATTACTCTTTGGTGGAAGACTTCCTGCAAGCGTTCCTTCACAATAACTCTCCTGTGAGCAGGAGCTCCGTCTTGCACCCACCAAATACGATTAAATCGGTTTCCATAAGTAATATGTATTTGTGGAAGGATTTCTCGGTCTATCATTTCTAGGTAAGCTTCACCATTTAGATTACCATCGTAAAAGACCGGGCCAATTAACGCTCCATTACCGCATAGTCCTACCCAGAGAGACAGTTTTTGTCTAGAGTTATTCTTTTCGTAGATATGATTGTCAGGTGGATGATTTTTTGGTGCATACTGACGGCAGATTTGTCTGTTCACTAGACCATTCATAAAAAAGGCCGCCTCATCTCCAACCACTAATTGTTCCATGAATCTTTCTGGTTTTTCAAGAAACCATGGGCAAATCTTAGGCGGCGAGGTAGATCTCCTTCAATGAGTTGATGTCGAATTTCCATTCTGTATGGGTACAAATTCAAATCCTCACGAACTATTCGATGAAATGACATGCGTGAGAGTTCTGTACCATTTCGCCTGGTGGACACTTTTGGATGTCTCTCTAATAAATGCCGAACATGCTGAATGTTCTCGCCTGTTCTTGCCGTCTTCGGATGGCCTGAACGTCCTTTGTTCAAATTGAGGACCGTTCCTTCTTCTTTGTATTTCCGAACATTTTTCAAAATTGTATGTTTAGTTGGAGAAGCTCTATCGGGAAATTGCAGTTCGAAGGTATTCTGAACTTGTTTTGAGCTTTTAGTTTGCAGATAAGTTGTGACCATGAGAACGCGCTGCCTTCGTGTAAACTGCATGATAAGGGTTTCAAAGTTATTTATAAATTTAGTAATTCAGATTCTTCATTTATATGTATGACTCGTATCTTAGATACAAAAGTTCGAATTATTTAAAAAAAATATTTGCAATATCCTTCGACGTAAAAAGTAGCACATTGGTTAAAGCAAGAGGAGCTATCTGGCTGGGAGAAATGATCATTCCGCGCAACCCATTTTGCTGTACCCTTCAGTTAAAAGCAGATGCTTAAACACTAAATCGTTTAAACATGAATAAATTTGAACGTTAACAAAGAATAATTTGCTATATTAAATCAAACAAACAGATCCAAAATATCTCAATTTTTGGAGGAGTTAGTACAATCTAAAGTTGGGTGTACTTTTTTGTGGGACATATGGTATAGTAAAGAAACTGTAAATTCTTATATAATATGAAATACTCAACGAAAAACTTTGAACTTCATAATATTAGTCTGTAGGCCAGGGGTAGGGAACCTGCCGCCCGCGGGCACACTGTGTGTTTAAAGTAGTGTAATTTAATTGGCCGCGGACAGTTTGATTATTTAAAGTCATCCAGTATTTACAGCTTAATTATGTCTCAAAACTATTTTTAAAGCTGAAATTTGCCCGCTGGAGAGTATGTTAGTTGAAATTTGGCCGCCACACAATAAAGGTTCCCCACCCCTGCTGTAGGCAATCATCTCTATATATGGTGTAAAATTCCTATATATATATTACGTATTTATTGTTTATTTTTAGTTTTGAAAAATAGTGTTCGTATGAATCTGAAGTTTTAAGGGGTTTTTTAGGCATAAATTGAAATTTCCGAGAAAATTCCCTCCCGGAGATTAGCTTTTTTATATACCGGCCCTTATATACCTTTTATAAAGGCCAAGAAAATTTCTATCATATCGCGTACATTTTAATCTAACATTATCCCAAAGTAAGTCTCCAAAATGTCTTGTTTCTAACACCCGAGAGCACCCTAACTACAGTGAGTAGGTGACGGAAATTTATACTGAACATAGATTCCGTATTTTTGTGGTATATTGAAAGGAAGAGATATATTGAAGGTTACGCTAAACCACATTCAGTTATGCTTGGTTGGGTAGGGCTTAACCTAACCTAACTTCTGAAAGACGTGGATATAATGAAAGGTAGGCTAAGTTTTTGTAGGTTCGGTATGGCTTAACCCAAACTACACACTGACCTAACCTAACATATATAAAATACTTAAAATCCCCAAATTTGAAAGATAACCCATAAAATTACTAAACACCACGACCTTTTCCTCAGGAGTGTAACTCGCTTCCATATTGTATTGGCCATTGCGCGTTATTCTACCCGCAACAAAAAGAAAAAGGTCCCAAAACAAGACGTTAATTTGAACATTTGTTTTATTTCCGATGTAGTACTTTCGTAAATTTAATCCAAAATAAATTTTCCTACGAGACCGGACTTATGGAACACCCTGTATATCACGGAAAGTGATGGTATGAAATACTTGGCAAAAACGGTCATACCACGGTAAAACGTTAATAATGCCATTTTTTTTCCCAAACGTTTCTATTCCGCCCGTGGGAGAATGTTAATAATATATCGACATTTATAATTAAGAATTTAACTTCAGGTATTTTATTTTTTATTTTTTTCGTTTCAGGAAATTCCTGTTTCGTAAATAGAAAAAATTCTTATTTTTACTTTTATTGGTTTTCAGTACTCGCGAATCGTAGTTTACTCTGGAATTAAGGAAAATAAAATTAATTAAAAAATACAGGGTGGGCCATAAGTCGCTTTACCGAAGCGAGTTTCGTTATAATACGAAGGTTAAAGTGATTTATGGTTCACCCTGTATTTTTAAAATCGGGCTTTAAAATTATGTTTAAACTTAAAATTTGTTTCACCCAAAAGAGAGCGTACCATAATACCCAATTCAGAATGTCCTTGGAACATTGAACAGAAGTTCCAAAACCTTCGTTTCTGGAATTCCTGTTTCTTCTAAAAAGGAAGTTTTTTTTTGAGCCGTGTTTTCACATTGGCTTTGCTGACTTTAATGGAATCCTTAAATCACAATCTTTTATATAA
Source organism: Bathynomus jamesi (assembly GCA_023014485.1). NCBI lineage: Eukaryota > Metazoa > Arthropoda > Malacostraca > Isopoda > Cirolanidae > Bathynomus > Bathynomus jamesi. The sequence continues at coordinate 682,244 of JAJOZX010000440.1, read as the reverse complement.
TTTTTAGGAAAATTGCATAAAATAGAATTACTTTTTTGTTGGTGAAAATAAATAGGGTCTACCTGTTTTGAGTTATTGCGTGTTTTAGGAAGACTCGCTTAGTGGTTTTTTTTTTTAGATAATATGTTCTTTGCAGGGGTTCCTAAATTTGTTCCTTGTACCTTCACTCGTAAATGGAACGAGGAATTCCTCAAAAGCCATTAAAGAGAAGACCCAAAAGTGGACAGGAATTTTACAATATATATATATATATATATATATATATATATATATATATATATATATATATATTGTGAAGGTGAAGTTAGACTTTTTTAAAGAAAGAAAATAGTTTGAAATTATCTTCAAAGAAAGTAAATAATATAAATTATCTTCACCCTAAAGCAAAAAACACGACATTAATATTAGATTTCGTGGTTTTCTTCAATTTTTTTTAAACTAATCTGGACCTATTTTACTTTCTTCTAAGAATTTCATTCGTTCAACCACACCTTCCAGCTCAACTTACCCCGCTTTACTGTATAATTTCTAGACTATATTTACCCTACAATCTAAAAACACTGATTACAAGCTACAATGAACTTCACGATCTAGGATTACGTTTTTCACTGTTCACATTTTCAAAGATTTTAATAAAATACTTCACCAGCATAGCAATGAATTAAAATTACTCTTAAAATATAGATTTTAAATGAAGGAGGAATTAAATATTTTCCTTAATAATATACAGGATTTCCGAAGAAGGGCGCTCTATTTTGTTTAATTTGTGTTAACAAAGTTTTTGACAGGTAAATTTCTGTCAAAACATTGTTTTCACAGAACTTTTGCTTTTCCTTCGTTTCGCTTAACTGGACAGTTATCAATTTTTGTTTTTTTTTAATGACACGACGACTTTTAAAATTGTCTTTTACATCTGTAGTTTCTTGAATTTCTTCATTCGTCTCTTTATCGCAGATCTGCTAGGGGCCTTCCAACTCCAAAAATTATGCATTAAAATCACGTTGCACTGTACATTGTACAACATTCTTTGTATGGCAATAATGAGCTTCTCACTAAACGCGTTCAGCTGTACAATACGCCATCTTGTAATCTAGTCTAGTTACGTTAAAAAACTCTAAAGTTCCACATATATATATATATATATATATATATATATATATATATATATATATATATATATATATATATACTTACTTACTTTTGTTTACTTTTGTTGAGTTTGAACGACGGTTCAGGATCGACCTGCGGTCGACCCCTCTGCAGCATCCCGCCTCATTTGCGGGACTTGGTGAAGGAGGGAATTGCTCTCTGATCGCCTCCTGCCCTCGTAGGCATATATATATATATATATATATATATAGGATCACCTGAAGATCAGGGCTCCCAGCTTCAATTACCAAATGATATCTTCGTTAAAACTAACGAAAATATCACGACCTAACCCATCGTCAAGGGTGTACAGTTGACCTAACCGGGCATTCAATTTAATTTATTATTATATTTGTTACTGTAAAGCAGAAAAACAAGAATACATGGGGCCCTGATCTTCAGGTGATCATATATATATATTATATATATATATATACGCGCCTCGGTGGTATAGTGGTTAGCGTCGCTGATTATGAATCCATCGGCCCCGGGATCGAGATCCGGTGACGGCAGCCGGCGCACAGCAAAACCCAGCTGTTCATCCTTCCACACAATAAAGAAAGTGGTTGATAGATAAATAGGTAGCCTAGTGGTTGAAACCGCACGCCACTGATATTATATATATATATATATATTTTTTTGCAGCTACCACTTACCCCGTGAACACACTCACCGCACGCCACTTTTATATATATATATATATATAATGTTAAACCCAGACCGTGCATGGAACAAGGAACTCTTCTGGGAAGAGTTCCTTGTTCCATGCACGGTCTGGGTTTAACATATAATGTTCTCAGGGAACCATTCTGAGTTTGTATATATATATATATATATATATATATATATATATATTATATATATATATATATATATATATATGCCCCAAAATATACCCACTTTTAAATACAAATTATTAAAATAATGCTACAATTTCTGGACCTCACACACACACACACACACACACACACACACACACACACACACTCCATTTTTAACACGTATACACTCCGTGTACGTTATCCATGTACGTGTGGAGTGGTCGTGCATGACTGTTTTTAATTAGTCATTGGCTACGAGCGTGACATTAAAAATTGTGTGAAAATCCCAGAAGGTGTTCACTTTTCCATCGTACTTTTGAAGATTTTTCTTTCTTACATTAAAAGAAAAGTGAAATAGATAATTTTAGGGAATATTCTTTTATTACATTTTATTTATGCTCTTTACGAAAGGTGCCAGTTAGTGTTTTTCACCTCTTTAAGTCTCTCTATTTACAGGGTGTACCGAAAGACCCGCCCCATAATGTACAACATATTAGCCTTTGGAGCAGAACTTTTGGGATACCTTGTATATAAAGGTTAATAGTTTTTTCAATATTGTAAATGGAAAATAATTTAAAATACTTCTACCTGTTATTGCAAACTACTCTCTTATTAGTGATAAATATAATCGAAACAGCTCAATACAGTATGAACCTAAATAACTACCCACCATATATATATATATATATATATATATATATATATATATATATACACACACACACACAAAATAAAACCTCTTAAATTCAGAACTTATAACTTCTTTCTGAGATTTCATTTTAGGGGAAGTTTTTCCTTGTTTTGGGTGTCGAAACTTCTTGTTAGATGATATAACTTCTTTTAATGATAAATAACTTCTTTAGATAGAAGAAATGGTCTTCAAAACTTCTTTATTGAATGAGTTAAGATAATAGAAAATAATATTTCCATGTATAGAAGGTTGCTGGAAGTCTTTGTTATATATATATATATATATATATATATATATATATATATATGTGTGTGTGTGTACACATTTAACTGCAAACACGCAGTATAATTAACGTAAAGAACGACGCTTGTATAGGAGATATTCCGCGCAAGATGAGAGAGAGAGAGAACGAAACAAATGAAAAAATGAGGTAACCACCCGGGAATCGAACCCGGGATCTTCCGATTGCCGGTCAGATATGATAACCACTACACCATGGGCCTCACTCTTCCAAATGTCGTAATTCTTCTACATACTCGCAGAAACCAATGCCCCAATCGGAAGATCCCGGGTTCGATTCCCGGGTGGTTACCTCATTTTTTTCATTTGTTTCGTTCTCTCTCTCTCATCTTGCGCGGAATATCTCCTATACAAGCGTCGTTCTTTACGTTAATTATACTGCGTGTTTGCAGTTAAATGTATATAATGTTACGGCATGCGGGAGGTGCCCCCTTGGGGCATTGGTTTCTGCGAGTATGTAGAAGAATTACGACATTTGGAAGAGTGAGGCCCATGGTGTAGTGGTTATCGTATCTGACCGGCAATCGGAAGATCCCGGGTTCGATTCCCGGGTGGTTACCTCATTTTTTTTCATTTGTTTCGTTCTCTCTCATCTTGCGCGGAATATCTCCTATACAAGCGTCGTTCTTTACGTTATATATATATATATATATATATATATATATATATATGGGATGAATTTCACAATTGAACATTTGAAATGAATGAATGATGCAAACCCACAAGGAAAAAGAAAAATGATTCCAAGGCCTTTCGTGTATTCAGAAGTACACCTCGTCAGGGAATGACGAGGTGTACTTCTGAATACACGAAAGGCCTTGAAATCATTTTTCTTTTTCCTTGTGGGTTTACATCATTCATTCATTTCACGTGTTTAATTGTGAAATTCATACTATATATATATATATAATTAAATTTTTAATGTTCGAAGTTTTTAGTTATTTATTTTCTCAACTGTTGAGTGCTCTCAAATTGCTCCCAGGAATCGTCCTTCATTCACCGAATTCATTGCAGTTTTTTGCCAACCAGGAACCGCTTCGTTTTGATGCCGTCATTGCTATATATATATATATATATATATATATGTTGTGTGTGTGTGTGTGTGTGTAAGTTTGGAATTTTAGGGCAACACGGCGCCAACACTGATTTACTTTTTTTCCTGATGGTTGAAATCGAATAACATGCTTCTGAGCAAGGACGAAAGAATACGATCTATTTTTCCCAATTTTCTCCATCCTATCCTTCAACAAAAAGGGGGTGAAAAAAAAAAGCAACCCTTTGTTGTGATTCCAGATTTATGGAACACCCTATATATATATATATATATATATATATATATATATATATATATATATATATATATATATATATATATGGGATGACTTTCACAATTAAACACGTGAAATGACTGGGTTTGCATTATATATATATATATATATATATATATATATATATATATATATATATATATATATTATATATTATAAACGTATCTATGAAAATCTGAACAGATATAAGCAGTACAGTACAGTAAATAATTTGAGTCTTATCATGAAACAACCACCTTTCACAGGACCTTTTGAATTGACTGTACAGCATGTAAATAAGGCTTCGAATAATAATTACTCATTACTCTGTCTCACTTATTAAGAACAATAATCACTTGTCACTGCCTCAAGTTATTATCTTAGTAGTTAAAGCGTGATATGGTTTATGAATTTTCTTTCAAGTGTATTCACAATATTCCCTCTGCTGCTTCGAAGTGATAATCTCGATTATGAAATATAAACAATTAATTTTGCGCGTATATTTCTATCACATTAGTTTGAATGTTGTAGAATCTTTATATCTTGTATGCATTATTAAGTACCGTACAATAATTCTATGATTTAAATTTGACTTTTGTTGAAGTTGGTTGAGTCTGGTCCAGACTACTATTTTTCAAGTTTTGCAAGTAGGCTATATTGTGAATTTTAGCCAAACTACCCGCGTACTTCAATATGTATTAAGAATATCACGATATCGAGTTGTTCCCACAATTTGTAATTTAATTATGTGAAATAAACATATTTAGATTCTGGGCCGGTCCCAGGATCTCAAGTTGCACACATATGCCTGAAGCGTGTCACTGTATTGGTTGATTTATTAGTAAAATTTCCTTCCTTACCCAAATTTTGAACCATTTCAGTCTCTTCTTCGTCATTTTCCCGTTCACTTTGTACGACTTTTCTATTTATTTCCACGCATTTGATAGAAACGTAGACTTACAGGCAAACCAGTTTATTGTTTAGTCGGTTTATTACCTTTTTGTCCTTTCTTCCCACACTAATGCATCCTTAATGCTTAAAATGCGTTGCGTAGGATGCATTTCAGACCGGTGGTTGTGTCAGCTTCCGTTTCGCAGTTGCAAACGCACAAAACGGCACAGTCCTTAAGGCATAAATTGTTTTTGTTTTACTTCCTGATTTTAGGGCACTTTTCACGCTTATTCTGTTTATTTTTATTGCCACTTTTTTGTTTCTTTACTCTCATTCCTTTTTTCTATTCTCGACTGATCCCGGCAACCGGTCACTTTTGTCTTTTTCTGAAAATTGAGATTTATTGAGTTTTATCATTTATAACCGTCTTCCTGTGGTTTCCAGCCTTTGCCCGTGTGTTAAACTGATCTCAAGACGTTTAAACTCACTGTATGTTTTCAGATTTTGATATATCTATACATTTATTTGGCTACTACACTTTGTTTCCCTTTACTTTCATTCACTAAATTTTCACCGACAATGTACTGATACTTTATAACCACTACGATGTAAACATCAAAATAGTATTGTAATTATTTTATATTTAGTTCTTAAAGCGGTTATTGCAAATCTGTGATTTATTCGTAGTTTCTTCGTGACGCCTTGCGTAAACATTTCTTTATACTGTTGCCATACGTTTCTCGATCCAGAAAATACTTGGTGTCGTTATGTTAAGCGGTCCGTTTAGTGTGTGTATATATATATATATATATATATATATATATATATATATATATATATTATATTGTAAAATAACGCACTGTCGCGACGAAGTATGAAGAAGGAAACCACTCTTCAAGAAGACTTAAATTTTTATTTTTTTAACACTATCAATACAGTTTCGGCTGAACGCGAGCCCTTGTCAATTGGTAATGGGCTCGCGATGAGTCGAAACTGTATTGGTGTTAAAAAAATAAAAATTTAAGTCTTCCTAAGAGTGGTTTCCTTCTTTATATATTAATATATATATAACAAGGGTGTTCCACTTAAAACCGGCCCGCTAGAGTACTCCAGCGGGCCGGTTTTAAGTGGAACACCCGGTGTATAATATATATATATATATTAGAAATATCTTTTTTTTTCCTAAAGTTGATAGCTGGAACATATATTATTGTTATAAGTTCCTGGGCCTATATGCATATCTAAAATTTGACGTATGATACATACAATGTATGTAATATATGTGACCATAGTTGAAGTGCTTATCGTCGTATTTTCTGTTAGGGCTTATGTTGTGATAATACAGTACTTCATTATTATACTTTAGTTGTTAGTTGCCGTGTGTTTCTCGATGTAGAAAGCACTCACGATTTAGTCATGCATTATATATATATACAGGGTGTTCCATAAGTCCGAGGCCTTTTCCTCACGAGTCTAACTCGAACCATATTAACCATTGGGTGTTATTCTACCGCAACAAAAAAAAAAGGTCCCCTAAAACAAGACATCAATTTGAACATTTGTTTTAGTTCTAATGTATTATTTTTCTAAATTTAATTTAAAATAAATTTTCATATGAGATTGGACTTATGGGACACCCTGTGTGTATATATATATATAACCTTTGGTTAGCTTCCGCCCGAATTGTTCATTCTGACGAAGGTCAAGCTTTTCACTCCACCTTAGACCTACAGTTTAACGTGGAATCCGAACCACGCCCCATCAGCAGCAGCAGCACAGCGTCTTAACCACTAGGCCACCTAGGGTACCCATTTATCTACCAACCACTTTCTTTATTGTGAGGAAGGATGAACAGCTGGATTTGCTGCGCGCCGGCTGCCGTCGGGTCTCGAACCCGGGGCCGATGGATTCGTAGTCAGCGACGCTAACCACACCACGGAGGCGCATTATATATATATATATATATATATATTTTTTTCCTAGAAGAGTTCCTTGTTCCATGCACGGTCTGTGTGTATCATATATATATATATATATATAATAATTTTTTTTTCTTGCGTACGATAATTGCACACGAGTCGAACCATGAATTGATGCAACATTTTTCCAAGGATGCAATTTGAAGCTTCAAAATGGAGGCAAAGACGCGTCGATTATTATCCGCGTCGAGAATCAATCATTTGGAAAAAGAATGTTTATGTCGTCACAAATCGGCCTTTTTTGCGGTTTTTACAGCCTTTTTGAGCGCTTCATTTGGAGTTGAATAGTAGGCAACCCCTTTAAAGACCCAAGTTGCGGGTGAGTTTAAGTCGGTGCGTGTGCCGTGTGAAAGATAAAGGGTTCAAGTGCGAGGTTATGAAGGGTTTTTTCCTACCTCTCTCTGTTGTTCCGGTTGTGTTGAATAACCGGATGGTTCGGTCTACTCCTCCGTATTTAGTAGGGGGGTGAAGCATTTCAAGTGAGTATTCGAGGGCGTCTCTGTGTAGAGGTCCAAGGTGTTTTCAAACGAGGAACACTCACGCAAGAATGGATTAGTGGAGGAGTGTCACGTGGTTTTGTTTTCAGACTAACTCGAAAGCGTATTGTGTGAATAAATGCGTTATGCATTGATAGATACGGTCTATATTCATTCATCTTTAAGGTATACTGTACTCCAATAGATTTCATGTTGAGTATAGGTTGCGTTCTTAATATTTTAGAAATTCATTTCCCCTTTTTCGTTTTTAGGTCCTCTGAAGGTTAACTCAGTCACCGTTACTGAAGGCCATGAAACTGGAGACGTTACTCTCTCTTGGAGTTCCAACCCCGAATCGAAACAGAACGAGTATAAGGTAAGCTACTTGGCCAACGTTGCAAGGCATTTTAATATATATATATATATATATATATATATATATATATATATATATATATATATATATATATATATATATACACGGTGAACCAAAAGTAGGTGGACAGTAGGTTGAATACGGTTTGTGTTATATTATATTATAACTATGGTGTTCATTATAACTATGGTGTTTGTGTTTTATTATATTAAATATTATAACTAAATTTATTTAAATTTTATTTTGTATTATAGTATACAAAAAAATTAAATATGTATTCTCAAAATAAACGTTATCATTTACTGTCCACCTACATTTGGTTCACCCTATATATATATATTAGGGATGTACCGATTCCAGAATTTTGGCCGATACCGATACTCGTTTTTCCAACGATACCGATACTCCGATACTCAAAATAGGCCGATATTTTGCCGATACCGATACTTTATTTTAAAAATCAATAAAAACATACGTATGCCACTATATAGTTACTAATTACTACATTACTCTAGTCCAACTCTGGGCCCGAGGTGCTTTGCATAAATATACCTCAAGATATAAGTCCTCCCTCGGCGTTAATGTTTAATTCTAGTGAAAAATTGATGCAATAATCTCGTGATAGGCAATTGGTTTCAAATTATAGCTGTTTAAAAAATAAGAGGAAGAAATGAAAAATGATGAAACTTCATATGTATTCAATAAGTTTATTCAAATGAAAATTTATTCAATTGCATTTTGTAAATAATTAAATATTAATTTTAAAATGAGAACTTGGAAAAGTATCGGTCGATACCGATACTGATACTATAAAAACAAGCCGATACTACCGATACCGATACATACATTGGTACTTCCCTATATATATATATATATATATATATATATATATATATATATATATACATACAGGGTGTTTCAGGAGGAAAGGTCAATACTTCGGGAGGTGATAGTATCGGTCATTGTGAGAAAAAAGTTCATATGAACATGTGTCTAATTCTGAATGGTTACGGAGATAGAGCTGTTTGAATCTACAAATACAAAAGCATTGTTAATGGTAATCAAGAAAGAGAAACCAATTACTGTTTCTAACTTTTAATGTTTAAACATTGGCATTTTGAATGTTATCAGATACAGAAATGACAAATTTGTTACAGTTTACAATACGTTTTCGGAAATCCCACCGTCAACCTCAATGCACTTTGCAACTCGTGTGCGAAGATCGCATGTTGTTCGTCTGGGTTGATCTTGACGTTCCTTTATGCGGGCAGCAGCATCCAAAATGCGCGCGAGCAATTCGTCTCGTGTATCCACCTTTCTTTTGTAAACTTGACTTTTCATCCATCCCCACAAACAATAATCTAACGGAGAGAGATCTGGAGACCTTGGTGGCCATTGAATGGGACCACTGCGGGGGAGGAAGAGCTGCGCGGGCATCAGATTCAAACAGCTCTATCTCCGTAACCATTCAGAATTAGACACATGTTCATATGAACTTTTTTTCTCACAATGACCGATACTATCACCTCCCGAAGTATTGACCTTTCCTCCTGAAACACCCTGTATATATATATAAGCAAACAACCACAGGGAAAAGGAAAAAGAAACACGAAATCCGAGCGCTTTCGTGATATATTCACATCTTCAAGGAACAAGAAGTTGTTGTTCCTTGAAGATGTGAATATATCACGAAAGCGCTCGGATTTAGTGTTTCTTTTTCCTTTTCCCTGTGGTTGTTTGCTTATTAATAAGATCACGTGTTATTCTGTGATTTTACTGCATATATATATATATATATATATATATATATATATATATATATATATATATATATATAATATATATATATGAAGCTAGACTGCAAGCCTATACAAAATAAGCGAAGCTTACCCAGTGCCATAGAATTTGTGATGCTGACCCTTTACTCTTGCTTCAGATCGTTTACCAAGAGGTGAAAGCCTTCAACGGAGACTCAAGAACCAGTATGACACAGTTGACCACCGTTCACGCTGATCTATATCCGGGTAGGAACTATTCCATAGTGATCATCGCTCTGTCGAACAACGTTGAGAGCCTTCCAGTCTACAAATATGTTGCAACAAGTACGTTTTACGAACAAATTTCGTTTTAATACCGGACTTTATACCACCTTCGTGTTGGGGTTTGATAGGCCAATCTATTCTTAGTACAGTTCATAATCGCGGAATAAGCACTGTGACTACCGGGTAAGTTTAATAATTTTTCTTAATTGAATATTCTCAGTGGCAAGAAGTTGCAAAACCACAATGAGAAATAGATTTATTAGAAGCATAAGATCTAAAGTCTTCATTAGATGTGACTTTCGGTCGAAAGCTTGTACTTTAATAAATTAATTTCCTGTTTTGGCTTTACGATCTTTATAATTACGCTTAAGTGCATGACGAAGATTTCTAAGGGAAACGACCTATTGTTCAGTTTGGTTTTTTTAAGCATTAATTTTATGTCGTATGGCGATATTTGATATTCATTTCATAAAATAGAGATCGGTACCCTACATCCTGTGAATACCATGAAGGAACTTTTTGACTCCTTTCATAAGTTAAGACTGGGTGGGTGCATCTCGCGGATCAGGTTGGGCAAATTAGGAAATTGTTAAGGCATTTTGAGTACTTCAGTAAATGTCTCGTTATCAGCAGTTTGGCAAGTAGAACCCTTTTATAATATAGTGCTTAAACTTAGAACCTGTATACTTTTGTTAACTCCTTTTTACAGAACGCACACTAGAGGAAATGGCTACAGATTTTTTACATATAAAGTTTGGAAACTTTAAAAGTTTTCACTTGAATCCCATTTGCTTCTATAATTATGAAACTTAAAAATGCATTTTTTTTTTTACCCTTCGTAAAATGATTGAGAAGTTTCGTCTTTATTTAGAAGACTTTTTCTTATTAAAATTCTAGCATAAATGCCACATCCGACAATTTGTGTCCATATTCACAATTTCCCTGTAACTACTCGGTAGTTGAGTAATTCCGTTCGCGGACAATTTGTCGCGAACAATTTTTCCGCCGGACAATTTACCGTCGGAAATAATTTCGCCGGAAACTATACCACCGAACATTTTGCCACTTGACATTTATCCACGGGACAAATTTCCGCCAAACATTGTGCCTCTGTGAAAACTTAACTGTAGCAGAAATTTGTTTTAAGTAGTCTATTTTAAGTACATATATTACAGAAATAAATGATTGAAAAAAATTTCCTCATTGATTAAGCAATTCTATTGATTTTACAAAGTACTGTGTATATAAAACGCGGAAAAATGTCCTTGTGGAATTTGTCCGGCGGAAATATAACCGGCGCAAAATTGTCACTTGGGAAATAAAACCAGCGGAAATTTGTCCCGAGGCAAATTGTCTTAGAACCGAGTAATTCATTGGCTGAAAATGTTCGTTTACTTCTGTAGGGCCTGCGTCTCCTATCATCGAAGAGCTACAACCGATCCAGAGAGGTTTGAATGTATCCTGGAAGAGCGATGTAACGTCGAAGCAGGCGAGGTACGCCGTCATCTACACTAGGAACGACACGGGTAAGAGGCTCTCTAGGTTAAGAGTTTACGTTTAGAATGAAGCAATTCCTGTTGTTTGAAATTCACTGAAGGCGTAGAGAATTTTTTTATAAAATTGTAATGCCTTAAGAGAAAACCTCAATAAGCCGTGACTTAGAACACTGTTGAGCTGTGGTTGCCTGCGCAGTTTCAAAGTATTGTAGTGCCGTTTTGATCGTGCCAAACATTGATAAAGACCTTTTAGTATCCCTTATAAATTTTGATTCATCTCTTAACCTTGTATTATACATTTTCTTTATCAGAAGAAACAGTTACTAGGGAGACCGTAGATGCACACGTACTTCTGGAAGACCTGTACCCAGGGGCAGGGTACGAAATCAAAGTCTATGCCATCTCTCACGCAGAAAAGTGGAGCGAACCCCACGTCTACTTCCAAGCAGTTTGTAAGTGACTGGCAGTTTTGTAATTTTGTGAATCTTATTATCATTTGATCATAGGACTGCATCCAATGCTCTCTTAGAAGATGTAGCGCGTAATCGAATTTGTAGTTTGATGAGCAAATTGTAATTAAAACGTGATGGTTTCATACTTTCCCAATATATATTTTGCATTAATTATGTTCAACTAATTAATTAGATCCAAATCCGGTGAGAAATTTGACCATTGTTGAAACACGGAATACGTCTGTGAAGTTAGAATGGCTGCATCCGCTCGATTCCTTGTTCTCCCACTATGTATGCAGGTAAGACGTCTCTTGGCGTTCGTAGCTTCTCGGAAATAGACAAGGTAAATCTTATTTATCAAAGATTCGGTTAGTATGATTAAGTAAAGTCATTTCTCATCGAGAATCTACATATTATTTGTGTGTCGTGTTTCAGTCCAGTGTTATACATCTTGGGAAGTTCTACAGAAATCATTTATAGCTAATATTTAAAGTAGATCTTAGCATTACAAAATTTACGCCTTTACACTCGTACTCAATTATTAATTATCCAAGTTAAATTGAAATTATTAATTAATTGTAAATGGTGATCTCGTAGGAACTTAGTGTTTTCTCGTTTTACTCAGTTTTCTGGTGCTCAAATAGCTGTGGAAGGTATGTCAAAAAGTGCAGGGTAGTCAGGAAGGGGAGGGAGAGCTTCCAGATAATTGGACGAAAGCTATTATTGTATCACTGTTTAAAAGTAAAGGTGAAAAAAGTTACTGTAAAAATTATATAGGTCTAAATCTTTTAAGTATAGCTGGAAAAGTATACGAAGTGTCGATAAAAACATTACGGATTCGTTGATTGGAGATGAACAAGAAAGTTTCAGAGAAGACGAATGATATGTCTCTGTAGCTAGACAGTTGACTGAGAAACTACAGTAAGTGATAAGATAAAAAAAAGTGGGATTACGACATCTGACTAACTTGACATTTTATCAACAGGTATATTGTGTTAGATTAAGTTAGGTTAGGTTGCACTATGTTGTTAGTTTTGAAAAGTTTTTTTATAGGTCCGAAAAGTGTATATGGTATTTGTGGATTTGAAGAAAGCGTATGAAAGTGAAATCAGCCTTCACTTGTGGCAAGTACTTTTAATGTATGGTGTTAGTGGTAAGTTGTTAATTACTCTGAAGAGTTTTAATGTGGGTAGTAATCCTTGTATAAGAGGTAATGGTGGGTTGAGAGACTGGTTCGGAATTCATGTTTGAATACAACGGGGTTGCGTGATGTCGTCATGGCTGTATAATGTGCGTATGGATGGAAGAATGTGTGAAATGAAAGGAAGAATACGAGAGGGAGGTGTAAGCTCGAACTTGGAAGAGACTGAGTGTCAGCTATCGTAGCTTATGTGCGCTGATGTAGTGGTTCCTCTGGGTGAATCAGAATGAATTAAAGAGAACAATGACAAAGCTTGTTCACATGTTTGGAATTCATTGAAAGTGAATGTAATTAAAATTAAGGTTCTTGTCAGTGAAAGGGCAGGCAGAGGATCAGCATATAATGTTACGGTGAATGGAGAAAATTTAGAGTTTGTAAAAGAATTCAAATATTTTTGGCGTTGGATTGGTAGAAGTGGTACGAAAACATTGGGAATTGAAAGGTTTTTTATTGCAAACAGGTATCGAAGTGTGGAATCTTTGGAGTGGGACACACTTCCACCACTGAACCAAAGTCACGTAACGGTGAAGAATTTACTTCCTGGAGAACGGTATCTTATCGAAGTGAGGGCGGTGTCCCACAGGGTAGAATCTTTGCTTCCACAAGAAGTCCAATACACAGTTCGTAAGTCTCTCTTTCCTCCTGTTGTTTAAATTAACTGGTTGGGGTTTTCTTTTGAGGTAGCTTTTAAATGGGGTAATGAAGTTACTGGCGTGTTTTACTTTTGTCGTTTAGCCACGTTTTCCTGGGAGGACCTCATAATCGTCAAATTTTATGGTATGTCTACAGTTTATCCAATTTCGTGAATTATTGATTACCTGCCACGAATGTGGTTCAACATTTCACTGGTGGGACTTTTTATTTTTATAACAAAAATTAAATTAATAAAATTGGTCCTGCAGTAATAAACTTAATTTATAAGAGTAGGTCTTTTTGTAGTCAGAGAAAGTAAATCCAAAATTTTTAGGTATGGTTAACTTTTATTTTGCACTATTAAAATTTCCATCATAAAAAAAAAAAAAATTATGAGTCTTTATTGAGTATAATGACATATTTGTTTTACTCAAATTTTGCATCACACTGAAAGGTGATATGGTGAGTAGAGTATTATCGTATTTTCTTAAGCGTAAAATAGCTACAAATTTGTATTAATTAATTCTGCATTCAAGTAAAATTTTTAAAAATAAATAAAAATGAAATTGTCTTACAAAGTACAGTATATGTAAATTAACATTTAAGCAACTCTTGTTTATATCTAACAGTTAAGAATTACCTCTCGTTTTTAACTCATAAAAATTTTGCTGAAAATTAATAATAATAATATAATGAAACAATTATAAGAATTTCCAAGGAATTAGAAAGAATTATATATATATATATATATATATATATATATATATATATATATATATATATATATATATATATAGGTACGAATCGGCGGTAAATCTGGAAAAGAAAAATATATATATATATATATATATATATATATTCCCGCAAGGGGGTTCTAAGCTCGTGCTCTTGAGTGCTCTTTGTGCTCGTTTGTACGTGCTTGTTCCTGGAGGTTTCACGTGCGCCCTCCCGGCCCTAGCACCCAAGGATGATGGGACTTGACCCTGCAGTCCTTGTCATCCTTGGTCTTTTTCCACTTCGACTGTGTGTATATATATATATATACAGGACGTCCCAAAAAAATGTATACACACTTTAAATAATTATAAAGGCAGTGTTTATTAAAATACATTTCATTTTCAAAATGTAATAGAATCTACAGACATTATTTAATTGTTTTGTCAACGCCTGTTTTCAAACTGACGTCCGTTCTGGTCCAGGCACTGCTGATAACGCGAAGCAATGGAATCGCAAACATCACGAAACATTTCGTTTGGTATTTGTGTGCATTCTCGTTCAATGGCTGCTCTCAATTCAGCGACTGTTGCAGGTTTTATAGCGTAGACCTTGTCTTTTAAGTATCCCCATAAAAAAAAGTCTAGTGGTGTGAGGTCTGGTGAACGCGGAGGGTATTCTACGAAACCCCTTCGTCCAATCCACATCCACATCGTGCCAAGTACCACTCGCAATACTCCACTCTTCGGTCCGGATCATCATCATCTTCATTAATAGCATGGACTAATCTTGGAATGTAACTTTTCCATTGACAGCGCTTCAAAATGCGTTGGACAGACGATTCTGAAATTCCTACCTCACGACTCGCTTGCCGCACAGATTTTCTTGGACTTTGGTGATACGTTTCCAGTACTCTTTCTTGCTTTGTGGGGCTTGTCGATGTCCGTGGTCTTCCGGAACGCTTCTTGTGGACATTCTGAACAGTTCCATCGGCTTCAAACTTATCTCTAATTCGAGTGATGGTAAGTCGCGTTGGTGGATCTGTTTGAAACTCCCTCCTAAACTGTCTTTGCACTTCAACTGCGTTTTCACACTTCCAGTTGCATTTTAGAATGAATTTCCTTTGTTCAAATCTTAGTCTGACTGCCATTATTAATTCTAATGGGTTTAACTTGGAAAGAAAGAAACATCAATTGAGCTATCAGCTGTTAAAGTGTGTATACATTTTTTTGGGACGCCCTGTATATATATATATATATATATATATTATATATATATATATATATATATATATATATATATATATATATATATACTGTATGTGCGTGTGTGTGGGTACTTTTTTAGCGCCGAGTCCAGTGCGAAATTTGGAGCGTCATCTCGACTCGCGAAATATTACATTTGAGTGGCCTCGTCCAGAGGGGAGAATCGACTTCTACACAGCCATTTGGTGGAACGCGAATACACCCGAAACACAGGTAAATGCATCGCTTATTTAACTACCAGGTAGTAACACTTTAATGTCATATAATATTTATAAAAATATAGCCGCTCTTAAATGTGCTCTATAAAGACGAGGGAGTTGATTGGGGTTTTGTCAAACTACATAAATATTGGTCTCGCTTTAACGACTTCTTTTTTATGGGGGGGCGGGAGGTTCTGGATGAGACTCGGGCTCGAATCCCATCAGCTCCTGGTTTCGCACTTTATCCCCATTTCACTACATTATGTGAGGCGTCGCGCGGCACAATGACGAATCGACGAACGGGCGAAAATTCCTTTTCTATGCCATAGTAAACTTCAACCTTTCATCATTCATGTACCAGGTTGTCTTTTTATTCATTTACATATTCACTCATTTAATCACCATAAAATTACAGGAAAAATGTAACAAAAACAATCAAAATTCAACTTTAACTTTAAAGCGTTTTCCTCAAAACTTTGTTTTGGCACATTTGAATTGATTTGAATTGAATTGAATTGAATTGATTTGAATTGATTTGAATACCTTTTATTAATAATAAAATAAATACATTCGTTTCAATTTACAATGACATGAATAATTGTGAAGCTGGACTATTTATTTTATTTAATTTGGCCCTTAAGCTTTAGGCTTTACGGATTTAAGAAAGTTAATCGCCCACAATTCACTGCCCACAATTCATCGCTCATACATTTCACCGCAACACAATTCACCGAACATACATATATACATTTTATATACATATATGTTCACCCCAACAAAATAAGAATGAATAAGAAAATGTTTGAAACAATATTTATTTACTAAAACCACAATAAAGAAATGTGTCAAATATTTATTTATTAAAACGATACTCAATAAAAAGTATTTGCCAAAATTATAAATACATTTTTCTAGTGTATTTTGGTGTGCTCTGTTCAAATATAACCTTCATTTCCTGTGCAAATGTAAAGAAATAAGAATTTGTTTACATTATATTTCGGAGTCATATTTCGTCATATTTGCGCAGGAAATGAAGGTTATACCGTATTTCAACAGAGCACACCAAAATACACTAGAAAGATGTGTTTTTTATTTCAACTTCAGGCCATGTCATTTGCGTTTTCGTTTTCGTCATTTTCTTTTAAACTAACGAAAATATCACGACTTAATCTAACCAATCATCAAGGGTGTACAGTTGACCTAACCGGGCATTCAATTAACCTAGCCGGGCATTCGATTAACCTAACCGGGCATTCAACAACTGATTTAAGTTTAACTTAAACTTGCTTGGTTTGTGTCGGGGTGAAATGGCGGTAAATTTGCTTGGTTTGTGAATTGGCAGTAAATTGTGAGCGATGATTTGTGGGCGATGAATTATCCTGAGCGATGAATTGTGGACTGTGAATTGTGGGCGATGATTTTTCCGGATACCAGGCTTTACTGGGCTCTTATTAAAAACAAACGTCTAGTTGGTATTAATTAATAATAAATAAATAAGTAAATAAGTATTATTAATAGTTAAAACATGTATTAATCTTAAATTGAAAGCAACGGTGGTGATGAAGGGTAACTACAGGATGACAAAGATAACGTGAGAAGGATTTCAATTCGTGAACAAGGTAGTTGAACGTGAACTGATAAAACCACCGATTTCGGGACCTTGTTCATCGATATCAACTTCATTTTCCTGGCAATAAATTGTCTTGATAACTTCAATTTCCTCCAAAATATCCTCCATGATCAACAGAATCAAATTTGTCATTGTGCCGCGCGACGCCTCATATATATATATATATTATAATTAAATTAAGCGATGCTTATTTTTTTGCACGATAATGTTAAAAACGAAATACATGGGACAGTAATACAATAAATATTGATCAAAGATAAATTCACTGAACAAATATAAAATTAATAAATTATGATTTTGCGAGTAAGGATCATTGTAAAATCTGTTACACTACATGATTAACTTGTACAGGTAAACCAAAAATGCATTATTATGGGTAGATAACGTTCGTGACTCATTCGTAAGGAATAAATTGAAATGACGGAGGTTTCATAACAATAATAATAATGGACTTTAATGTTTAGTCGTCCAAGGAAGTGTCTGGCGATAAGGCGACGGAAGGAATAGATCGAAAGGTGTCTATCTTGATCAGAGAATTGACTCCTGGAGAACTCTACAACTTTGAAATCTTCACGACTGCTCATAACATCCAGAGCGAGAAAGTTCCTGTAGCAGAACGGACCAGTAAGTGATATAAAAACGTGTGAAATATGAAATTGCAAGGAATTCATGATTGAAAACCGTTTTAGTATCTTGTAAGTTCAAAATAACGGCAGTAATCTTGCAACCAAATTGCATTAAGAGTAAAAGAAAAGAAAAATGGGAAAAATCTGTATATTCCGACCTAGAATTGTGTTAATTTCTTCCGAAGATGACTTTAACTTGAGTCGAAATGGACAGTGTGGGGGTGGGAGTTGGGGGCGTGTAGACGGACTGTGCAGTGTGCATTCGCATCTAAAACGAAGTTTATTAGTATATTTATTAAAAACGTATTCCATTAGCAGCCACTGTAAGAAATTTCCTTTCATTAATTTCTATTAGCACTTCCATTTGTTTTTCCATTTCCCCAGTTCCTATTATCACTTCGGATCTGACGATAGTGAATCGAGTTGCCGATACTGAGTCCTTCGCTATTAGGTACACGCCTACACCGGTAGAGGTTTCTACCTTCGATCTGTACCGATTCGTTCTGTCAGACCCAACAATACCAGTTAAGGAAAAACCGGCGGAGGACCTCGATAGGAAGGTACTGTAGCGAAGATGTCTGTGTTTTGGTTCTTTAATCCGTTAGTTTGGTATTGGACTCGGAACATAAAGGTTCTGGGTCCGACTTAGTAACTACCTTTATGGGAATAAAAGTCATAATGTAATTATATTCTTTGTATTGGAGGCAAGATTACAAAGACTTCACATTTGATTCTTTTTGATAATGATGATAATGATAAACTTTATTGGCAGGATATAAATCGCATAAAATAGTACACTATTCTTGAATGTAATAAAGGATAAGATAAATCAAACAATAATAATTTAAAAACTAAAAATTATGACTGAAAGAGAAATAAAAATAAGAAACGTACTGAAACAAGTAGTAATAAAAACTACCCACAGCTAACACTACAAAAAGAAAAAAGAATGGAACTAAAAATAAAAAGTACTAGTAGTGTCGTGTATGTATTGGTTTTTAACAAAGAATATAATAATGGATTATTTAGAATATAATAAACTTATTAAAATTGAATGAAATTAGGATATGTAAAATGAAATTGTTTGAAATATAAAATACTATTTGGTAATACTCGAAATGCGCTGAAGCCGGAAGCATTAAAATACTCAAAAACAGTCCTCGGGCGTGGTGTGTCTCAGTTAGGTAATTTCGTTTCTAATATGTGATTGTGATTTTTAAACTTACTTTAACCCATTAGTGCCCAGCGTCACTTTACTGAGTTGGTTCTAGCTAACGCCAAACGATTTTATTAATGGGTTAATGGGTTAATGTATCTTTCTCCACGGTCAAATTATAATGATAAATCCGCACTCGCTTTTTCCCGCCCCTTTTCCTTGTTTCAGCATAAATAAAAATCAGAAACGTGATAGTGTCGTCATTTCACTCTCCCTCGCTTTGTTCTAAATTTCAATGGTGGCCACGCTAATTCGTCTACTCGTTCATAAAACACAACAAAATCAGAGTAAACAAATAGAGAGAGAGAGAGAGAGAGAGGTAACAAAAGAAAGAGAAAAGATAAATAAATAGAAAAAACATAAAAATGCACTATCGTAGTGACAGTATCAACGTGTGTGTCCGCCCGATAAGTCGAACATAAGGAAATGCATTTAAATTAAATGGATAAGAAATATTAAAAATACAAAACGCGAATCAAAATGATGTTATTTCTGACTGTCTTTGGTTTTCTTTTTTCCCCATGATTGGTTGGTGATCTGGTTGACCCGACCGTCGTAGCTCTATCGCGCCGCCGCTGATTTATTGTTACGAGTCATTCCATAATCTTCCAGTAATTTGTTTTAAAGAGTTCTGTCAAACCATATAATTCTTTATCTGATTTAAGATTTTGTGTAAAACTATACATTTCAGGAACCAACCCTCTTCGAGGGACAAAACAATCACTAAATGTATCGATCTGGTTAGTTGATGGCTGATTAATATGAGGGTAAACCCCACCTTTAAGGCAGTCAGATTTGGTTAACTCCACCCAAACCTTTTTGATATAAAAGCTCTTATGCAGTTGGATTGTTGGGGGGGAAAATCTTGTAGAAATTCTTGGGATTGACACGTTCCTTTGCTGTACATAGTTCTAAATTTGCCGTGTGCAATTTTGCCATACTAGCTTTAATTAAATTAAGTGTTTTGTTGTGTAACTTCGAAATTTTGACTAAGCTTGTTTGAACGCCAATTTTTTTTGCTTTGAATTTATGCAAGGAATCTTGTGATATTTTTACTGATTAGTTTTTTGAAAAATTTTGAAATATAACTATATACTATATAGCATCCTACTCTTGCCTCATTAAAAACGCAGTTAATCCATCAATATATACATTAAACAGCGGAGGAGAGAGTAAAGGAGCCTTGCCTAACTCCGCATGAGAAACCAAAACATTCGGACAATACATTACCCCATCTAACAGCAAAAGTTTAGTGTGTGTACCAAAATTTCAATAAAATTAAAACATATGGTGGAACATTCCTGTATTCTAACTTTTTAAATAGAATATTGTGATTTACTCTATTATATGCTTTATTTATATCTAAAAAAAAACTATAAATAGCTGAATTACTGATAATATATCTAAATACAATCTCTTTCAAAATATAAATACACAGGTCATTTGTTTGGGACTTTTAAAACCAAAGTGATTAGGAGACGTCCATACTTAATCATTTAGTCAGCGTAGCAAAAGTTTTGAGAAGCAGGGGGCAACAGTACTAGACTTTTAGTTATCACTGGATAGAATGTCCTCATATTTATTTTTGACAAAGGGTGTAATATAAACCCTCATAAACTCTGCAGGAATATAACTGTGATCAAGTATAGCTGAGAACAGTAATGAGATAAGAAGACTGATCACATCATTAGCATACTTTAAATGTTCATTCGACAGGTCATCTATCCCTATTAAGGCGCTTGTCTTTAAAACTCTTTTATTAGACTTTCATTTCAGGTACTGAAGTCCCCGTATTTTTACTGGTCCCTCCTAATGTCATTCCATTGCAGCTTACATTAAGATTAACTCTCCCTACGCTGTTAAGGTCGGATGTCTGAGTACTTCGTTCATCATAACTTAGCTATTCTTACCTCCCAGACACTCCATTAATTATTGATGGGATGGCATTCTCAGCACCCGTTTCTTTCTTGATAAATTTCCAGAATTTATTATTATTTACAATTTTATAAGTTCAGGTTATCATAATGTTTTAAATTCAGCGCAGCCATTTTTATATCTATTACTGTCAACTGATTTTTTCTGTATTTTCCTTCAGGTGACCTTTGACAAATTGGTTCCTGGGCGACAGTATAACATCACAGCTTGGACTGTGTCAGGGGGTGTGACTAGTCAACCTCTCATCAGGCAGAACCGATTGTATCCAGAACCTGTGAAAGACATCAATGCCACGTACGTCTCAGACTCAGAAGTAACCCTTTCTTGGGAGAATCCTAGAGGAGATTACAACGGATTCCAGGTTTGGTCTTTTCTTTTTCAATTGTATGTTCTTGCGAGGTTAGGTTAGGTTAGGTTAAGTTTGGGGGTTTTGGTTCAAAGTTAATAGGAATTTAGTGTTCCAGTTTGTGTTTATGATATTGACTTTGAAGATGAAAAAATCAGTGACGCGTCGTCTTCGAGTTTTCCGGCCACAAAACTGTTAAAATAAAAAATTTAATAAATTTAAAAAATTGTTTTTATAATAATTGAGGGCTACGTCTCCCGACCATGTCGCAACACCGCTTCCCGTCGATCATAGAAGTTAAGCGATGTTGGGTCTGTTTCGTCGTTGGATGGGTGACTGTCCTTTGCATCCAGATGATGTAGCGACCCGTGGTTCGAATCCTATGTACCTAAGGAGGTCAAACAACCTCAAAACACCACCATCTTTTAGTGATTATTGAGTTACGAACTGAAAAAAACATCCTCTTTTAAATCCTTTAAAATCCATCAGTCTTTGTAATGTAGCTCAAACGCCTATTTTTTCGCCTTCAGATAACCTATATCATCGCGGAGGACATTCTCGTAAAGAATGAAACCAACTGGAACATCATTACCATCGGGAATCTGCGGCCGCATCGAAATTACACTTTCACTATCGTCACCCTGTCCGGCATACGTCAGTCCACGCCATATTCCAAGACATTCACCACCAGTGAGAGTACGCCAGGAAAGGTAAGAGGAGTTCTTTAATTTGTGTTCAGAACGGGTAAAAGAAGTATGTAATGTGTGGGTTGGTTGGTTTTTTAATTATTTCGTTACCTTTCAGGTGAAAGAGTTTGAAATGATTAGTATAACGCCGAGTTCTATTCAGTTTCGTTGGGATCTTCCTTCAGACGAAAAGAATGGCGTCATCTTAAGATACACGATCACTTACCAAATCAAGGTTGGATTTTGGATGGTTTTTTTTTAACTATTTACTGTATTAGTGCATGTGCGCGGTTAATTACTCTGTACAGGGCTACGTTGATTCTGTTCAGTAGTTGTATGGGTGATTCTTACCCGCGTTTAGATGACGCAGTGACCCTTAGATGGCTTAGATTCCACGTAAAACTGTAGGCCCCCTCCATCACATAATCTTTGTTGTTTCGAAGAAGATTAAACAACCAGACGAGGATACAGCGGGGGGGCGCGGAGATTTAGGATTTGTCATGTCGGAGTCACGAAAATATTGCCAGCCGAATATTATATAATAATATACAATACTATTAAAAATTATTAATTATGAGAATAAAAGATGTCATTCAGGTTAAAACTAGAGTAGTTAAGCCCCTGCGGCCCCCCCCCCCCCGTATCCGCGCCTGACAACCCCCAAATAACAGCAGCAGCCCCATGTATATGTTTCAAAGTACAGCGACCAAGTTCTAAGTAGTTGTCATCTTCAACTGTTTATGCTTTTTTTTCTCTCTCTCTCTCAGGGAAAACAGGACATCAAAGAGATCCATTTCGGGCCTGAAGAAAGAATGGGAACCATCACCAAACTCATCCCTGGCAAGATTTACTTCTTCAAAATTCAGGCGAGGACGAGAGTGGGTCCAGGGAGGACAAGAGTTCTGGAAAAGCAAATGCCGATTGAAGGTTAGGGCTGACGGGTATTAAGCTAATTGGTGAATTTGTTCAGGGAGTTTTATATCAGGCGTGTGCTAATCTTTTTAGGCAGAGAAATGGACAGGGACTTGCTAGAGCGCGCGCGCGCACACACACACACACACACACAGTTTTTTGTTGAGGTTGAGTCGGATATAAAGTTTTGTTTGTTTGCTTATACATAATTTAATGAAAAAGTCTTTCGTACCCTTAAAGTATAAGATACATGCGTACCGGCCTATCAATCGAAAATAGCTATTCTTATTGAGGGGTCGCGCGTCTTAGATACCTAAGCGCCACCACAGGCGAAAACGTGTTTTTGATGGATATCACTATTTTCACCGTTCCTCTATCGCGTGGTTTGGGTTATAATGGCCTTACGACACTAGAAGTATGGTTGAAAACCTTATGAAGCGAACTACTTTTTTCACCTATCGCCAGCCAAAAGTTCACCCAAAGTTCGGCATAATAAGAAAATAAAAAAATTAAAAAAATATATATAAAATATGAAAATCTATTCCAAAAACTCATCAACATCTTCATTAGCATACTTAGAACTCTAATTTAGCCAAAAATGAACGTTCTAGCTCAATTAATAACAGAGATACTATTGCCAGAATATTGCTGAACTTTGGAGGCGATTTCTGGCGAATTTTAATTTTGGCGCTTAGGTACCGTAAGACGCGGGACTCCTCAATTACCGTAGAAATATATTAATTTTTCATTTTGTATAATTGCATAAATTGGGATTAAAAGTTACACTCGTAAAGCGAACTAGTAACGCCTGATAAATTCCCAGACGGAGTTTCACTTATCAGTCGAGGTATGTCAGCTGTTCTACGAGGGTACAGGATGTCATTCGTCGGCCTTGTGGCCTTTTTTCCAATCGTTATGACATTATGATGTGCAATAGGCATTCTGCCCAAGACGCTGAAGTTTGAACTTGTAACTAGAATAAGATAAACTACTTTAGTTTTTTAATTCGAATGAAAGTTGTGTAAATTTGGGATTTTTTTATCTCGTATTGCAATTTTGAGTTTATTCTTTTATAACTTACTCGAATATGCTTCAGTTAGAAAGTAATCCGATAATGAATTAATTCATTAATTTTGTTCCCCTACCGCCATTATTTATTCCTAAAATTAATTTCAAAATTTCTTCTTTATTACTCCCTCGACCCTGAGTCCGTCCTAAATCTTAAAATATCGCTCAATGAATACAGTTAAGCCCTACCACAAATCTGGCAAAATTTACTAAATTTTGTAACTCGGAACACCATACCAAATTAGATAAGGGTTGAATGTTATCATGTAGTATAAATACGGCCAGGATATTTGTAATCGAATTAAATGGATTCTCCTGTCGATATTGGAGAAATTACTTAATTTTGATTTGTTGATGATGTAGCAGTTACGTGCGTAAGTTTCGTTAAATGAAGTTTGGAAGACATTCCAGTTAAATTCTGCCATTAGTAAGATTTATTAAGCAAGATTCAGTGAGACGTTTATCGTTCAGCATAAGAGAAAATTCTCTCTCAACGTAGATTAGTAAGAGAATGTAACAGAGTGGCCTTAAATTTTATTCTGCATCGTTGTCCTTTTCATATACAGGGTGATGCATAAATGTGTTTCATAAATTGCAAGGTGTATTCTTGAGACAAAAGTAAAGAAAAAAGACCATATAAACATAGGTCGAGAAACCCGTAGGTTTCGAACTATAGCACGCGACAGAAAAATGAAAAAATGAAACTCTCAAAGATTTTTTACATTCTATGCAAATACACAATGTGATACGTTTGCTTCATTAAAGTAAATGTTCGAAATTTTTACCTACTTTAGCACGTCGCACCAGTGATTGTCTGACAAAAATTCCTGGAGTATTGCGAATCATTTCGCAATTGTCTCGAACTCGTTGCCACAATTCATCACGTGCTCGGACTTTTGTAACAAACTAGGCTTTTTAAATGACTCCACGAGAGGATTTAAATCTGGTGACCGAAGTGGCCACGGAATAGGACCACCGCACCCTGTGTATTTGCATAAAATGTAAAAAAATCTTTCAGTTTCATTTTTTCTGTCGCGTGTTATAGCTCGAAATCTACGGGTTTCTCGACCTATGTTTATATGGTCTTTTTTCCTTACTTTTGTCTCAAGAATATACCTTGCGATTTATAAAACACTGTATAAATAGCATTGTTGGTATTTGTAAAACGTTTTTGCAGTGGCTTATGCGCGGGCCGTAAGTTGCATATTAATTTTAAGGAATATGCGGTATAAAATAAGGTCGAGACACAAAGGTTGCACATGCCTGATTTTATATAGCCCTGTAATATTTAATATTCTCTCTCTCTCTCTCTCATGTACATAAGTAAAACAAGAATCACACCCGTTTATGGTGGTACATTATTTAAACCCTGTTTGGTTTACTTTTCTCGTCAGCCCCTCCATCACCACCGCCGGAAGCCGTACCAGTTGAGATTTCCAAGACCTCTCGCACCATTACAGTCAACTTCCGAAAGAATTACTTCTCAAATCGTAATGGAGATATCGTGAATTACACAGTCGTTGTATCTGAGAAGGGAAATATGGAGTCCCCTCAACCAGACACGATTCCGACGTGGAGAGAGGTGCAAAATTTTTTCACATGGCCCTCTTACCAGGTAAGTTCTTCCTACATTTCCGTTCAAGTTTGAATAGAAAACGTACCACCATGTAATACTGCAGGGCTTCGTCGTGGATAGTGTCGTAACACCGCTTCCTGTCGATCAGCGAAGTTAAGGACATTGGGTCTGGATAGTAGTTGGATGGGAGACCGTCCTCTACGTCCAGATTATGTAGCGACCCCCGGTTCGGATCTTGCGTAAAGTTGTAGGTCTTCTCCGTCGTATGACCTTAAATGTTGCGAAGGAATTTGCTTCTGAAAAGAGCTGCGTCGTTGCTACGTCGCAATACTGCTTCCCGTCAGATGTTGATGTCGTTTGATGGGGTTGTTAACCTCCTTCGCAACATCTAAGATCAGACATGCAGCTTTACGTGGGATCCGAACCATCTAGGATCGCTACATAATCTGGACGCGAAAGACGGTCTCCCATCCAACTATACCCAGATCCAACGTCACTTACTTTCGCTGATCGACGGGAAGCGGTGTTACGACATTGGTCACGACATAGTCCTCCGGTTAGTTCAGCGAGGTTCAACGACGTTGGGTCTTTTAGTAAGTTGGATGGATGACCCTCCTCCGTGTTTAGATGATGTAGAGACTATAGATAGTTTAGATCCTATATAAAGCTGTAGGTCCCCTCATATGACCTTTGCCGTCACGAAAGAGGCTGAAACCCCGAACATTACTATTGCTTATGGAAGGAACTTCAGACACTCATTAACCAGATCTTCAGTTCACGGAGGAAAACATTGAACAAAAACTACATTTCAGCAGTGTGTTCAAGACTGTCTTTAATTCTTGTAAAGTATAAAAGGATAGTTTTCCTTTTATACAGGGTGGCCCAACAGACTTCTGGCCACCCTGTATAAAAGGAAAACTATCCTTTTATACTTTACGAGAATTAAAGACAGTCTTGAACACAACGAACAAAGACTACATTTCAGCAACGTCGTAATCGTTCGTTATGTTGCAGCTTGTGTGTTTATAAAAATGTATTCTGAAAAAAGTGTTACATTACTGAAGGAAAGGTAGGTAATATCTTTGGAATAGTTTGAAATTACTTCTCGAAGTTGCCAGTAACTTTGTTCTTCCCTTCTCAGGTAGCAATTCCACCAAATCTTTCCTCAAATAAGTCAGTGCAGCAGTTCACACTAGGAACTGAAACTGACTGCGAGTTTCGGCTTGATTATTGCAACGGTCCTCTGAAACCAGGAACCACTTACTGGATCAGCATCAGAGCTTATACGAG
Source organism: Bathynomus jamesi (assembly GCA_023014485.1). NCBI lineage: Eukaryota > Metazoa > Arthropoda > Malacostraca > Isopoda > Cirolanidae > Bathynomus > Bathynomus jamesi. The sequence goes on along the minus strand of JAJOZX010000440.1, from coordinate 654,966 downwards.
CAAAAATAAATACACTGATACCACTTTTAGCCAAGCCATTGTAACAGGTATGCATTTTCGACTACACTAGATTTCATGTGATTAGAGTGTTGGAGGAATGTATTGAATTTGTTAATATTTGGTTGTACCATTTATGAAGCATGTACATGAATCCTACGTAATAACCTTTAAAAAAAAAGTTCATGCGGTACAGAAATTGAAGGTAAGAGGAGATACAATCAGATTGCAGTTGCCTTTTGAGTGAAAATGACAAAGCAATTCGATTCCTTTTCAAAGATTTTGAGAGAAACAACGCGGGTATCGCCGTGGCCATTCCCGTCGTGCTCGTAGTTCTCGCCGTACTTGCTTTCATCATCTTTACACGACGCAGGGTCGGTCCTTTCCTGAAGAGAACTTCTGACGCCGCGCATAGAGACGACGTTCACTCCCTTAGTGACTCAATTATTGAAACGAGGTCTGGAAAAAAGTTATTCTTTAGTTTTATTTTGAGTTTAAAGGTTCAATAAGCAAACGCTTGCTTTTTCTGTACATATAAACATTATTTTCTTTGTTTCATATGGTGCCGGATGAACTCATTTCTGCGACGTTGTTTTTTTTTTTTTTTTTTAACCACCCCTTCATATGTTTCTTTATCTTCATTAAATAATTTAGTAATTACTTCTGTTATAGAACATTAACCAACTAAAAACCAGTTTCTAATGAAATTCTTACCTTCATTTAGTCGTCCCGTGAAACTTTGCGATTTCGTAGAGCATTACCGCTATATGTCCGCCGATTCAGACTTCCGTTTCTCTGAGGAATACGAGGCATTGAAGAATGTCGGCCGTTCGCAACCTTGTTTGGCTGCCGATTTACCGGTTAACCGACCGAAGAACCGGTTCACAAACATTCTTCCTTACGACCATTCGAGGGTGAAATTGCAGCAGACTGACGACGAGGAAGGCTCTGACTACTGCAACTCTAACTACGTTCCGGTAAGTGAATAGTCTCGGCCGGTGTTTAGGCCACATTTGCACCTAACTTAAGCCTGTGGGTTATGTTAAATGTTGTTGATTAAATGCCTTATGAAAAGGTTGTGGGGGTCCAAATAAGTAACTTGAAAAACGAACTACAAGGGATACTTTCAACTTAAAACCGACAATTGTTAGGCCGGCCGTAGACAGGATCGTCTTGCGACTCACTATTTGAGTCGTCACGACCCAAGACGATCCTGGGTGCAGCCGGCCTAACTCTTATTTACAACTGACTCTTCCACAGGGTTTCAACTCTCCCCGCGAGTTCGTGGTGACGCAAGGACCTTTGGCATCTACGAGAGACGACTTTTGGAGAATGGTTTGGGAGACCAATTCCAAAGCCATTATCATGCTCACCAGATGCATAGAAAAGGTACCGTTATTCTCCTTAAATGCAAGCAGTTGTTATTAGTTTCTTGAATGATAAAGCAATGCCATTAGGAGATCTTAAGTAAAATATTTTGATACCATGCACCTATATATGGTTGGATATTTTTTTGCATGTCTCGTATATTCTGATTTACATCTTGTTCTGTCGTTCGCAGGGTCGAGAAAAATGTGACCACTACTGGCCTTACGACACCAAGGCTGTTTATTACGGTGATATTTCCGTGATTATTCTAAATGAGAGTCATTATCCAGATTGGAGTATCTCCGAATTTAGAGTTTGTAAAGTACGTACGATAACAGTTATTGTGGTAATTAGTCAGTTTAGGATGAAAAGGCTCCAGGTTCTATGTTGAATTGACCTCATTTCTGATATATTTAATGACAAAATCTAGTTTGGTCTTGTGAATTTAATTAAAGGCATTTGGAAACTTCCATGATGTGAAAGAGAAAAAGTGAAAATACAGTATGTCATTCACTTCCTTTCTAGCATCAGAGAGAGTTTCGGTCTAAATTTGTCACTTGGTTTCCATTCTTTGCTTTTCTTTATTTAAATTATATCTTACCTTCAAATTAAGAGTATTATCATGGAGTGGAAAACTTTATACTTCAGAAACGAACATTTCATTTCGTTGCAGATCTCTTATTATTACAATAAGAACTTCATTACATTTGACTAAAACCTCTTCTTATTGTAGGATGATGTCTGTCGCATAATACGTCATTTCCATTTCACGACGTGGCCTGATTTCGGGGTTCCCGATCCCCCCCAGACCTTAGTGAGATTCGTCAGGGCGTTCAGGGAACGCGTAGGGCCTGACCAAAAGCCCATCGTTGTTCATTGCAGGTGAGTTGGAATTTTTTTTTTTTCTTCAAATGAGAAAATGTAAGAGGTGGTTAGAGAACTGCAATATCAGTTATTAGGTTCACTTCTTAATGAAACTTCAAAAGGTTTGCTTATAAAGATAATTTACTTACGATCCAATCGTTTGCCAGTTTCCTGTCGAGTGATGGAAAAGAATTTAATTCAATCTGGAATCCGTGTAATCCTGCAGCTTAAATGTTTATTAAGTTGCGAGCGTGACTAGAGTTAAATAACTAAACTTCTCTCACAGCGCCGGTGTCGGAAGGTCTGGCACATTCATAGCATTGGACCGAATTCTGCAAAGCATCAGAGTATGCGATTATGTTGACATCTTCGGTATCGTTTATGAGATGCGCAAAGAGAGGGTGTGGATGGTGCAGAATGAACAACAGTACATCTGCATTCACCAGTGCCTCCTCTCCGTCTTGGAAGGCAGAGAAAACGAACACCTACCCAAAGAGATCCACGATAATCAAGGATTTGAAGGTACATATTGTTGGGTTTCTGATTTCGTTATAATACGCAGTTTGGATACAATTATTAGGTTGTCACGTTATAAGATTTTTGAAATGAAGAGTTTTCTTTTCGATATTATCTGCAGTCGAATTATAGCTCCTTTAGGTTAAAAATTCCGAGGATTGTGTGGTTGTCGAGCAAACGCAGTAAGGCTCATAGAAGTTATTAAAGAAATCCAAAATGATAAGATAGTCTCGTAATAAAACTGAAAATATTCTCATGCTAAGACTTAAAAATTTTATGATGAATTTAAATTGTTAAATTTGTTACTCGAATTAAAGTCGGATTTCAAAAAATAAAGTTTGCTTACTAACTTAAACCCATCCATCATTACTTTAGCCCTAAATGGAAAAGTGGTAACTGGACCTGTGCAAAATTATGGGGCTGTAAGGTGAATACATGAAGTTTAAGAAAGGGCAGCTCGTTTCCCTAATGTGTTGCGAAGTCTTCAGGAAATTTGGGTATTATACAAATCTTGCTTATAGAAAGCATGACATTTAAATATTAGAAAAAAAATTTGCACATGTTTTGTACTAGATTTGTGTATGTTTTTTTTAATTTCTGGCTTTTCATGATTCGATGGTTGATTTAAGAAGTGTTTTTAAACATTTTAGTGCATGTTTTATAATTATGTACTGTAAAGTTGAGCTGTAAAGTGATTTTATTAAAAAAAATATAATAAGAGTATCAGGTATCTTGATTTTTAAAGTACGGTACGGGTGTACATAAAGTCAGGATCTATTTTTGTGAAGCACTTGGAAATTATATGGAATTCAATCATAAAATGATAAAGTGGTAACATTTATTAAATAATTAAGAGTAGGATTCGACGTGACGCCCATCAGTATCCCTGCACAGCTCAAATCGTTCCGCAGCATTTCTAAACACATTCTGGAGCATTTGCGGGGTTATGTTATCTGCAGCAGTTCGTATACGTAAGTTTTCAAGACTCGTAATCTTCGTCTGATAGACGTGCGATTTGATAAAGCCCCATGCAAAGAAATCTAAAGGGGTTAAATCTGGTGATCTCGCTGGCCAAGGTCTGTTGCTTCCGCGTCCGATCCAGCGATTTGGAAAACGTCCATTTAGATAATCCTGAACAATTTTGGCATAGTGACAAGGAGCACCATCATGTTAATAGACGACGGGATAGGATTGTTAGTACCGTCGTACTTGGACGACGGTACTAACAATCCTATCCAGATGCAGATAACATAACCCCGCAAATGCTCCAGAATGTGTTTAGAAATGCTGCGGAACGATTTGAGCTGTGCAGGGATACTGATGGGCGTCACGTCGAATCCTACTCTTAATTATTTAATAAATGTTACCACTTTATCATTTTATGATAAAATTCCATATAATTTCCAAGTGCTTCACAAAAATAGATCCTGACTATGTACACCCGGTATAGTAACTCAGTTATTTTAAGAAATTAAATAAATGTATATTACTCGATTTCACCTTCCAGCTCAACTTCGGTGTTTTAGTGTTGTGAAGTTCTAATTGCTAAAAATAACCATACAGGACCAGGTTATGAAAAAATTGACAACTCACAGATTTTATATATATATTTATATATATATATATATATATATATATATATATATATATTTATTGAACAAGAAAACCCAGGTGTATATAACCACCTTATTTTGAAAATATGAATGGTACAAGCAGATGTTTCGGAAATACATTTCCACCTTCAGTGCACTGAAAATATTGAATTTTACAATGTTAAAAAACCTCAAAATAGGGAGATTAAAATGGAATAAGACTTGTTTAGGATATTTTATTGCGTGCTTCAGTATAGCTATATTGATATTTTAAAATACAAAAGCCATGAAAAAATTAATACGAGCAGTTAAAAACTTTAACATTATCCTGTAATAGCGAGATTAAGTGATGAAGCGTAATCGTTCAGAATGGGTTTACTTTTCCGAATGTATAAAGATCTAAAGAACTTTATAATAATTTACACTTATCGGGATCTGCTCCTGCCATTCTTTATGGTCTTCCAAAAGTTCACAAAAATAATACCCCATACACTACGCATAATTATAGACTTGCCAAATATTGTTCCATTTTTAACTAACCAAACATAATACTGTCCCTAATTCCTATGATTTTGCTGAAGATAAACTTTGTTAATAACGCCATTAATTTTTCCATGAGCAGTTTCGATATAGAATCTATCTATACTAATAACACCGTTGATGAAGCTCCTAATATCTGCATAAATAATATATTCAACAGTAGAGACAATTTTTAAACCTGAAAAATTTAGCAAACCTTACTTTGCCAGCGCCCGATACGTTTTTCTTATTTAGTGGAGAGTTGTATTAACAGTGATTCTTTAGCTATGAACACTTATGGCAACGACACTGGCCTACTTATATGCAAAAGATACATGAATCACACTTTTTAAGAAAATGTTCTATATGGGCTTTGTTTAACTTAACACAAAACCATTAAATTTACTGAACAAAAGTCTAACAACTCGACATTTTTGTTGATATTTAATACCTCTCAAATGTTCCATGCGATGATTCCAAATTTAACGAAGGCTTGTTGCACCTCCTCTTGAGTTGGCCTGGTGAAGTAGAGTTGGTTTCTTGTGTGCTCCACTCCACAAAGCCAAGTACTCCCAGCTTAGATGGAATTGTTCTGAGCCAACCGTCTAGTCTTCTTTTGAAGATATTCACCGTCACACCACTCTTGTTCCTTAGTTCCTTGGGCAGCTGGTTGAACAGTCTTGGTCCTCTCAACAAAACTATTTTCCTTAAGGGTTGAAGAATCTACAGAAGCTAAGGCTAACAAAGACCCTAAGATCCACTCTAAGGTTAGCCGAGAGAAAGGAAAGAGTAGGGGTTAAGAGAAGAAAATAAGGGTTAAAAATAAGTAGCAACACCTATCGCTCATGGATTAACATTCATTCAGAAAAAGAGACTCGCCATCATCATCCGACGGCCACTGCCAACAAGTCAGAAAAATAGTCGGAGAGAATAGGAAAAGGGTGAAAGATGAAAAGAAGTAAAATAAGAACGCTTACAAACCATGCAAACACAGTCTTAACTCTCAGTCATACCATGCAAACTACAGACATGCAAGTAAGGAGAGGATAAGAAAAAAAAAAGGTAAGTAAAGTTAAACAAAAAGTGGGTTAGTTTACTCTACGAGCTACATCTACGTTCATGTTAGTCTAATTTTTTTTTTTTTTAATTTTATTACTGGCATTAATCGTCAACAGACTCATCCTCGACCATCACCCACAGAGCTCCTGTTACTAATTGTTTTTTTTTATTTTAAACAACGTTAATATTTTTAAAATGCTTATCTAAACGGTTCTTAAACATATTAACGCTGGTAGCGTGAACGACTGACGCGGGAAGATTATTCCATTTATCAATTACTTTAAACGTAAAGAAGTTTTTAGCGATATTAGTAATGAAACGTCTGCCACGCAACTTAAATCCGTTATTACGACTATTGCTATTATCGAAAGTGAACAGTGTCAAAATTTACGTTATCAATGTTGTTAACGATTTGGAAACTTCAATAAGCTCCCCCCTTAATCTCCTAGTTTCGAGTGAATGCAAGTCTAACACTTTAATCCTATCTTCATAAGGCTTGTTGCGCAATGACGGAATTAGTTTCGTGGCACGACGCTGAACCCTTTCTAACCTATCAATATCCTCGCGCAAATACGGGCACCAAAACTGAACGGCATATTCTAAATGAGGCCTGACTAGGGACTTGTAAAGGGGCAATATAATATCCTTCGATTTAAATTCGAAATTACGCGCGATGAAGCCTAACATCCTATTAGCTTTTGCGTAAGACTCCAGGCACTGGTTCCAAACCTTTAAATCCTTAGATACGCGTACGCCTAAATCTACTTCCTCGTCAACGCTCGCTAACTCTACCATACATCGTGTACGTGTAATTATTGTTACGAGAACTTATATGCAAAACTTTACATTTGTCTACGTTAAATTGCATCTGCCACTTAACCGTCCACTCCATAATCCTATTACATCGTTGGGGCCTATTTCTATCGTCCTCGTTAACAACCCTACCGCCTATTTTAGTATCGTCCGCGAATTTTGACACGTTACTTGTCAATCCTACATCTATGTCGTTAATGTAGATTACGAATAGCAATGGGCCTAACACTGAACCCTGTGGGACACCGCTACCTACATCCAACCACCCCGATTCACTACCATTAACAACAACGACCCTCTGTCTCCTAGCACGAAGCCATTCCTCTAACCAGTTAGCTACCTGACCGCATATACCGTGCGCTTTAACCTTCGCAATTAATCTTCTATGCGGAACTGTATGGAACGCCTTTTTAAAATCTAAATAAATAACGTCAGCTGCTCTATGCCTATCGTATTCGCGCACTATTTCCTTATAAAATTCTAACAAATTATCGTATTTGTCGGCTTATAAGACGCACTTTTTTTCCTTATAAATACCTTAAAAAATCGCCCAGCGTCTTAGAAGCCGAAAGTGGCAATACAGCACATCAATTAATTGATTAATAACAAATAATAAGTAATAATCATCTTTCTTTATTGGCTTTTCTTTTTATTGAATTTTACATATCCATTGTATTAACAATAAAGTGCATCAAAAACTTTTTTTCTTGAATTTACCTTTCCAAAATTAAGGTGCGTCTTTCACGGCGCAGCGTCTTGTAAGCCGTCAAATACGATAGTTAAACAAGATCTCGAAACCCATGCTGACTACTATTAATCAAATCTCTACTTTCTAAGTGATCGATGATACGATCCCTAACTACGGATTCCAAAAGTATATGGGCTTTGTTTAACTTAACACAAAACCATTAAATTTACTGAACAAAAGTCTAACAACTCGACATTTTTGTTGATATTTAATACCTCTCAAATGTTCCATGCGATGATTCCAAATTTAACGAAGGCTTGTTGCACCTCCTCTTGAGTTGGCCTGGTGAAGTAGAGTTGGTTTCTTGTGTGCTCCACTCCACAAAGCCAAGTACTCCCAGCTTAGATGGAATTGTTCTGAGCCAACCGTCTAGTCTTCTTTTGAAGATATTCACCGTCACACCACTCTTGTTCCTTAGTTCCTTGGGCAGCTGGTTGAACAGTCTTGGTCCTCTCAACAAAACTATTTTCCTTAAGGGTTGAAGAATCTACAGAAGCTAAGGCTAACAAAGACCCTAAGATCCACTCTAAGGTTAGCCCGAGAGAAAGGAAAGAGTAGGGGTTAAGAGAAGAAAATAAGGGGTTAAAAATAAGTAGCAACACCTATCGCTCATGGATTAACATTCATTCAGAAAAAGAGACTCGCCATCATCATCCGACGGCCACTGCCAACAAGTCAGAAAAATAGTCGGAGAGAATAGGAAAAGGGTGAAAGATGAAAAGAAGTAAAATAAGAACGCTTACAAACCATGCAAACACAGTCTTAACTCTCAGTCATACCATGCAAACTACAGACATGCAAGTAAGGAGAGGATAAGAAAAAAAAAAGGTAAGTAAAGTTAAACAAAAAGTGGGTTAGTTTACTCTACGAGCTACATCTACGTTCATGTTAGTCTAATTTTTTTTTTTTTTTAATTTTATTACTGGCATTAATCGTCAACAGACTCATCCTCGACCATCACCCACAGAGCTCCTGTTACTAATTGTTTTTTTTTATTTTAAACAACGTTAATATTTTTAAAATGCTTATCTAAACGGTTCTTAAACATATTAACGCTGGTAGCGTGAACGACTGACGCGGGAAGATTATTCCATTTATCAATTACTTTAAACGTAAAGAAGTTTTTAGCGATATTAGTAATGAAACGTCTGCCACGCAACTTAAATCCGTTATTACGACTATTGCTATTATCGAAAGTGAACAGTGTCAAAATTTACGTTATCAATGTTGTTAACGATTTGGAAACTTCAATAAGCTCCCCCCTTAATCTCCTAGTTTCGAGTGAATGCAAGTCTAACACTTTAATCCTATCTTCATAAGGCTTGTTGCGCAATGACGGAATTAGTTTCGTGGCACGACGCTGAACCCTTTCTAACCTATCAATATCCTCGCGCAAATACGGGCACCAAAACTGAACGGCATATTCTAAATGAGGCCTGACTAGGGACTTGTAAAGGGGCAATATAATATCCTTCGATTTAAATTCGAAATTACGCGCGATGAAGCCTAACATCCTATTAGCTTTTGCGTAAGACTCCAGGCACTGGTTCCAAACCTTTAAATCCTTAGATACGCGTACGCCTAAATCTACTTCCTCGTCAACGCTCGCTAACTCTACCATACATCGTGTACGTGTAATTATTGTTACGAGAACTTATATGCAAAACTTTACATTTGTCTACGTTAAATTGCATCTGCCACTTAACCGTCCACTCCATAATCCTATTACATCGTCTTGGGGCCTATTTCTATCGTCCTCGTTAACAACCCTACCGCCTATTTTAGTATCGTCCGCGAATTTTGACACGTTACTTGTCAATCCTACATCTATGTCGTTAATGTAGATTACGAATAGCAATGGGCCTAACACTGAACCCTGTGGGACACCGCTACCTACATCCAACCACCCCGATTCACTACCATTAACAACAACGACCCTCTGTCTCCTAGCACGAAGCCATTCCTCTAACCAGTTAGCTACCTGACCGCATATACCGTGCGCTTTAACCTTCGCAATTAATCTTCTATGCGGAACTGTATGGAACGCCTTTTTAAAATCTAAATAAATAACGTCAGCTGCTCTATGCCTATCGTATTCGCGCACTATTTCCTTATAAAATTCTAACAAATTATCGTATTTGTCGGCTTATAAGACGCACTTTTTTTCCTTATAAATACCTTAAAAAATCGCCCAGCGTCTTAGAAGCCGAAAGTGGCAATACAGCACATCAATTAATTGATTAATAACAAATAATAAGTAATAATCATCTTTCTTTATTGGCTTTTCTTTTTATTGAATTTTACATATCCATTGTATTAACAATAAAGTGCATCAAAAACTTTTTTTCTTGAATTTACCTTTCCAAAATTAAGGTGCGTCTTTCACGGCGCAGCGTCTTGTAAGCCGTCAAATACGATAGTTAAACAAGATCTCGAAACCCATGCTGACTACTATTAATCAAATCTCTACTTTCTAAGTGATCGATGATACGATCCCTAACTACGGATTCCAAAAGTTTACCGACAATTGACGTTAAGCTAATGGGGCCTATAATTGCTAGCTAGTGTGCGGTCGCCTTTTTTAAAAATAGGCGTAACGTTAGCTAATTTGAAGTCGTCAGGAATAATCCCAGTTTTGAGTAACTGATTAAAAATCTTCGTTAAGGTGCCTACAATAACGTCTTTCAAATGTCTGGGATAAAAAGCGTCAGGGCCTGGAGCCTTGCTAACTTTTAGCCTATCGATATAATGCGCAATCTCACCCTCGTAAACAGTTATTTCATCCAAAATAGTCTCGCTAATAAATGGAACGATATCACCCCATGTTCCCTGTCCAGCCTTTAATTTGAGAACACGACACATTCTTCCTTTTCTACTTTCCACTGTTGTTCGAGAGGTTATAGGGTTCAAAGTAAGATTAGGGACTAGTTCCTTCATTATTTTCCTAAGTGTAAATAACTGTGTACCCCTCTTCTTTCCAGTGAATATAAATTTAATTCGCGTAACCTTTTCCAGTAATATAGTTCTTGGCTGTGAAGCTTCTGTGAATCCCTTCTAGTTGACCAATGTCTTCTTTTTCATGTGGGGATGTTAAGACCTATCAATATTCCAACTTGGGTATGATCAGTGTTTTCAGTAGAGGAATTATTATCTTATCCTTTCTTTTAAAGGTTCTCAGTATTTGTCTACTTATTCTTTTTGCTCTGTTTCCTGCAATCTTATTGTGTGTGTCAAATTTTGCGTCATCAGTCACTACAACAATCTTTTGCTTTAGAGTTTCTCCGAATTTCCTGTCCATTCGGGTTATATCAGGTCATCCCATAAGTAATGTCGTTTTTTTGCATTGCTAAACTCGCGTCGTGTTTGCACATGTTTCTCTGTATATTTTGTGGAAAACTCGAATTTTTGTGTGTTTAGACATGTTACTTCTCACTCTAAGTGAAGTTTCATCCTGTTAACAATCTTCGTTCATTTCACCCTTACGGATAAGATGGAGGTGTCAGAGGAACACACCAGGCATATAATGCTTTATGAGTTTAGAAAAGGAAATAACGCGACTGCAGCCGCAAAAAATATTCAAGATATTTATGGGGAGGAAGCTTTAAAAGTAAGGAAATGTCAAAGATGGTTCCAGAAGTTTAGGTCTCGTGGCTATAGCTTAACTGATGAAGCGCGCTCGGGCCAACCTGTTGAGTTCAATGATGACCTTCTGATAGCTACACTTGAAGAAAATCCTGCTGTAACTGTTGAAGAACTTGCCCAGCGACTAAATTCGACCGGTTCCACAGTTCATCGCCACCTGCAACGACTGGAAAAAGTGTCGGAACTTGGGAAGTGGGTTCCCCATACGTTGTCACCAGACAACTGTAGAGATCGCGTGAACATTTGCACTTCATTGCATTCTCGGCAACTTCAAGCACCGTTTCTGAATCGACTCATTACTGGGGATGAAAATTTGGTGCTTCATCACAATGTTAAGGGTCATCAACAGTGGGTTAGTGCTGGGGAATCTGCTACACCACAGCCAAGAGGACATCTGCACCCCAGGAAGGTTTTGCTGTGCGTTTAGTGGGATATTCAAGGAGTGGTTTATTTTGAACTGTTGCAGCCCAATCAAACCATTACAGCCGAAGTCTACTGTCAGCAACTTCAAAGACGGAGCGTTGCATTGCAAACAAAACATCATTCTTTGGCCAATCGCAAGGGTGGTGTGTTTCAACAGGACAGCGCGCATCCTCATACTGCTCAAATCACCACTGCCAAAACTGAACAGCTTGGTTGGGAAAAAATTCCACATCTTCCGTATTCACCAGACCTTGCACCATGAGATTACCACCTATTCAGAAGTCTTCGAAACTACCCTGACGGGAAAGAACTTGAAAGTTTCGAGGCTATCAACATTGCCCTCCGAGTTTTTTGCTTCTAAACCGAAGGAATTTTATCAATATGGAATTGAAATGCTTGTAGAGAGGTGGCAGAGAGTCATAGAAAGTGAAGAAAAATATAAAATTTATTAAAATTTATTTTGATGCAATTTTATTTTCATTTGGAAATAAAAGGTAAAAAAAACGACATTACTTATGGGATGACCTGATAGTATTCCATGGATTTTAGGTCCTCCCTTCTTCCGTACCTTAATACTTGAAAAATTCAGTGCTAAATTTCATATCGCCTTCAGACTAATTGTAGAGTCTGTTCATGTCTGTAGAGATCCTACATCCTATGGGTTTATTTTTTCTACTAATTTTTACCTTCAGCAAAGGATGTTTACTCTGCTGTCGCTGGTAACCTGTATCCAGTTAGCATGGTTATGAGTAATAGAGCTAATACTGTTCTGTTTGGTACCGAGCTAAGGACCTCTGACTCTGATAAGGATATTCCTTGAACTGTAACGACCTGCTGCCGCTCACGAAGAAAATTATATACCCATTTTCCTACTTTACCTGTTCTTCCCACATATTTCAGAGTATATGCTGTGATCAACTTGTGGAACGCCTTGACAGTGTGTGTGTACAGTATGTCACCATAATTTTCATTATTTTCGAGTGTATCAATGATGATGATGATGATGATATATAGTGTTCCATTAGTTGTGATAGACATGGTCTTGCTGACCGAAATCCTCGTTGGTTATTTAATTTTTTTCGAGTTTACAAATAGTCAGGTTTTTCTCTATTCTTTCAAATATTTTGGCGAGATGAGGTAAGCGACACTGGCCTATAGTTTTTAGCCTCGGATCGATCTCCTCTATACAGTATATTGGAACTATGTTCGCTCTCTTCAGTATGCTCGGTATTTCTCCCATCTTGTGATCGTCTCCTTATCCAATAGAGGGGCTTAGTGATTTCATTCTTGCAGTTTTTGATCAGTGTAGTATTCCATTTGTCCGGGCTTGCTGCCGCGTGTGCTTTTAGTTTCTCTATAGCTTGTGTAATGTCTCTTGTGAAGTTAAAATTAGTTATACTTTCCCCATGTAATTCTTCAAAGAATGCGTCTCTATCGCATATTAGTTTATCAGTTTTGGGGATCCTAAAAAACTGTTCAGACTGAGCTCTTAATAACCTTGGTTTTGCTTCCGCCGAAATTTTTCATTCTTACGAAAGTCACGCTTGTCACTCCACCTTAGACCTACAGTTTAACGTGGAATCCGAATCACGCCCCACCAGCATCCCAGCGTCTTAACCACTAGGCTACTCAGGGTACCCATTTATCTACCAACCAATTTCTTTGAGTGGAAGGATGAACGGCTGGGTTTTGCTACACACCACCTGCCGTCACTGGGTCTCGATCCCAGGGCCGATGGGATTCGTAGTCAGCGACGCTAACTACTACTACTACACCTGCATATTTCAGACATCTTTTAGATCATCGCTTAAAACTTCATTCTTCAAAGGTCTGATAATCATGTGATTTTTCGACTTCCTTTTTGCAAAATTATAGCTGTATTTTGCGTTAACCCTTATTGCTTCTATAGAGTTCTCTTTCTTTCTGTTTCTTAATTAGACCTTGTATAACGCAATCTGTATTCTCCAGTTTATCGTTCAATTTTTCTGTTGTCTTTGCAGTTTCTTAATTTTAGTCACTTTCTCTCGCGAAACATTGACCTTTTCTCTCTCGAACCTACTTCTTTTTCGTTTCCAGTTACATTTTTGGGACACGTTTTTCCACAATTTCTAGCGTGTTGTCTCGTCCTTAAAGATGGTTTTCTAGTCTATTACTTCCATGCTTGATGCAATACTTTCCAAATTTATAGCCTTGGAGTGAAAATTAGAAACTTCGAATTTGCTTCCATTTGTTCTTTCTTTCCCTGTTGCTTTTATATTTGTTATTATTTCATTAAAGTTGGGGATATTTCTATATTATCAATTAGGTTGCTATTGTTTGTGAATACCATATCTATCTAGGCAGTTGTTTTTTGTATTTTCCGCTATTTCTTAACAAATTTATCAGCTAGAGCGATAGCAACATTTTTGCCTGCTCCTGGTCTTCCTATGTGCCTCCTTCGTCTTAGTTTATATTTCTTCCTATCTTTTTTATTTCATAAATGAGGAATTAAAATCAAGGCAGAGAATAATATAAAAAATTTATCACCTCCCGCAAATGAGGCGGGATGCTGCAGAGGGGTCGACCGCAGGTCGATCCTGAACCGTCGTTCAAACTCGACAAAAGTATCAATATATAGAAAACCCATATATACAGGATTTGGCACCAATTTCTTCAGTGATTTACCCATTAAACACAAAATCAAATGGATAAAGATTTTAATTTATTGTGCATTTCATCTCTGCTCTTATCTTTACATCGTGAAATTATTTTCCGTCAGACTTTCTTTTCAACAACCTTTTTCCCGTTATCTCTTCCAAACATCCGTTAAAAAGTTCCTCGATAAGATCAACCAACCGATTTATAATATTTCAACTGTTGAAAAGTATATTCAATAGTTAAAATCTCCTTTTTATAATTATTTAAGTTCGAAACTGCAGACTGACCTATTCACCCTCCTTGCACCTTTATACCCTCAAATTAATTTCTGGTTCATATTTCCAATCGCGCTTCACGTCCTCTAAATGGACCCTCAAAATCTTCAATAAGAGATCACTGTCTTGCCGATGACTATCCCATTGATCCTTCCTCCTTTCAAATTATAAACACTTCATAGTAACCGCTATTACGGGATAATGCTAAAGTTTCTAACTGCCTATATTAATTGACTTTATTTTGGTAAGACAGAGAGATATAGGAATGCAGTGAAGAACTCGAAAGCTTATCCTGGAGCAGATGCTGACTCCGATCATAACTTGGTGGTAATGAAAAATATGGTGAGGCTGAAGACTGAAAAAGAATAAAGTAGGGAGAACAAAGGATAGTTTTTGCTAAAAAAGGTGAATGAAAAGATGAGGAGGAAAAGAAATGACGGCCACATTCATATGACAAGTGTAGAAAGATTGGTGTAGACTGAGGGATACAATAAAGAAGTGCGCGCAGGAAAATATCGGTTATGTGAAAAGAGAAGCAAGGAAACCCTGGGTCACTACAGAGATGCTTGACAAAATGGAAGGAAGAAAATGGAGAGTATAAATACAGAAGAAGGGAGACAACGATACAGACAAGTGAATAACGAACTGAGAAGAGAAATTGATAAAGCAAGAGGGATGTGGCTTGAAGAGTAGTGCAGGGAAATGGAGGAATTAGAAAGGAAAGAAAGAACCGATTTAATGTACCAAAAAGTTAAGGGCAAATAGATGGAAAAGTAGCAGCTTGGGAGTGCGAGAAATAGAGGGGAGAAATGGAGAAAAACTGAAAACACCAGAAGATATAAGGAAGAGATGGATTGAGTATATTGAAGAACTGTATGATAAAGAGAACAAACCTAATAACATCGAAATGGAGGAAGCAGATTATATGGGACCGGACATATTGGAAAGAGTAGAGATGGCTGTAAAAGACCTAAGAAATGGCAAGGCTCCAGGACCAGATGATGTACCAGCAGAACTTCTGAAGAGTCTTGAAGGTGATGCTAGAGGAGTTGAATGTATTGTGCAGAAACATGTATGAAAGTGGAGACTGGCCTGCTGACTTTATGAGTCTCTCTCTGATTACTATCCCCAAGAAACCGAGCGCCACCAAGTGTTCAGAATTTCGAACCATAAGCTTGGTCAGCCATGCATCAAAAATAATGCTAAGGATACTAACCAGAAGACTAACGAACAGAGCTGAGCAGTACATTGGAGAGGATCAGTTTGGATTTAGGTCAAAATGCGGAACAAGAGAAGCCATTGGTATTATGAGAATGATTTGGGGGGAGAGTGCTGGAACATGATCAGGAAATGTATGTTTGTTTTATTACCTTTGAAAAGGCTTTTGACAGAGTCCAATGGAGGAAACTAATGCAAATACTGAATATTAATGTTGACTGGAGGGACCGTAGGCTGATAAAAAATCTATATCTTGGGCAGACTGTGAATGTTAAGAGTTGCAGGAGGAGAATCGGAGCCTGGATTGGTTGGGAGAGGGGTCAGGTATGGATGCTCCCTGTCCCGTGTTATTTAACATCTATGCAGAAGCAATGATAATAGAAGAATAATTCGGAATGAGAATTAATGAGACCAAGACAAAGGTAATGAAAATTGCAAGGAAAGGAAAGGAGCACAAATGAACCTAACGATAGGAAATCGGACCTTAGAAGAAGCTGGGCAGTTTAAATATCTGGGAAGTTTATTAACCAACAATGGAGATTGCAATAAGGAAGTGAAATCTAGAATTGGTATGGGTAAGGTAGCTTTTGAGACAGAAAAGACTACTTACAGTAAACTCACCTTGAAGCTGAAGAAAAGGTTAGTAAAAAGCTTGATATGGAGCAGAAACATGGACACTGAAAAGAAACTCCTGGAAAGTTTTGAAATGTAGATTTGGAGAAGAATGCCAAAGATAAGCTGGAGGGAACACCAAAGTAATGAGGAAGTACTGTAACAGGTGAGGGAGGAAAGAAAACTCATTAAGGTGATAAGAGAAAGACAGAAGAAATGGATCGGACGTGTGTTGAGAGGAGGAGGATTGTTGAAGGTGGTGATAGAGGGTAGAAGGCCGAGGGGAAGGAAAAGGAAAGCAATGCTGGATGATTTGAAAGCAGGCAGGAGCTACCATGAGATGAAAAGGATAGCTCATGATAGAACACTTTGGCGGGACACACGAGTTGGACCTGCCTGATAGGCAGAACACGATGGATGCTGGATGGATGGATATTAATTTTATGACTTCTGTATTTTAGCATCTATACTGATGCACACAACGATAACATATCCTAAGCAAGTCATATTGTCTTGTTCCATTTTAATCTCCCTATTTTAATATTTTTTTAATTTTGTAAACATTTATTTTTTTGGGCGGGTGGGCGTTAAACAAATAATTTTTTTTACTGTAAAATTCAATATTTTTATAGCACTGAAGATTGAAATACGTTTCCAAAAAGTTTGCCTGTACCTTTCACATTTTCAAAATAAGAATGGTGTATATATATATCCGGGTTTTCCTCAAGTTACGTTTCCCTAAGAATGAAGTTTATATATATATATATATATATATATATATATATATATATATATGCATTTAACTGCAATGACCACGCAGTATATAAATGAATAGAAACGACGTAAATAAGGAGCGTCTCTGCACACGGGGAAGAGAAATAACGAATAAATGAAAAATGAGGCGAACCGCGTGGTCATTGCAGTTAAATGCACATATTCACGATTTGCGAGGGTGCCCTC
Source organism: Bathynomus jamesi (assembly GCA_023014485.1). Classification (NCBI taxonomy): domain Eukaryota; kingdom Metazoa; phylum Arthropoda; class Malacostraca; order Isopoda; family Cirolanidae; genus Bathynomus; species Bathynomus jamesi. The sequence continues at coordinate 637,723 of JAJOZX010000440.1, read as the reverse complement.
TCAGGGCATTGGTTTCTGCCCTATGTAGGAGAATTCGATTTATGATTGATCGAGGTCCGTAGTGTAATGGTAGCGCATCCAACCGGCAATTGGAAGGCCCTGGGTTCGATTCCCGGGCGGTTCGCCTCATTTTTAATTTATTCGTTATTTCTCTTCCCCGTGTGCAGAGACGCTCCTTATTTACGTCGCTTCTATTCATATATATATATATATATATATATATACAGGGTGTCCGAGAATTATCTGTACAAGTTTTGGCTGTTATTAAAAGTCAACCATGAAGTGTAGAAATTCCAATGTTGTCCCATTTTATAGAGAATCTCATTAAGTTTTTTCTGATACCAAGTTTTGACAAGTTTTTTAGAAATTCCAGTGTGTCCGAAAAATATCTGTACAATTTCATCTTTTAATAAAATTCTTGATAACACACGTAAAATTCTTAAACAAGATTATTTAGAATCTGTATTTTCAAAAGTTTCTTTTATTAAAGTAACGTTGTTACAAACATTCGATATGTGCACCATCAGTGATTCGCAAAACATCCAATCGATAATCCAAATGTTGCCATGTACGCTGCAGCATATCCACATCAATTCGCTCAATAGCAGCTGTGATTCTTGCTTTTAAATCATCAATGTCTGTCACCCGCGTACAAAAAAGAAAAAAACTTAATGAGTTTCTCTGTAAAATGGGACCACTGGAATTTCTACACTTTATGGTTGACTTTTAATAACAGCCAAAAATAAATTGTACAGATAATTCTCGGACACCCGGTATATATATATATATATATATATATATATATATATATATATATATATATATATATATATATATATTATGTTGAGTTCAAAACGATGTATTTAGTATGAAACAGCATACTAGCTAAGTATTTTAATTAGTTTAACCTTTATATATATATAAAATCACATGACTAACTTGTTCTAAATTGGTAGAGAATGTGATCTCCCAAGAACTGACGTGCCACCCCTATCGCTACTTACGGGGGTACCGAGACATTCCTATGCAAAGAAATTAAATTTATATGTAATAAAATAAAGTATTACAAGAGTAAGATTTTATGAGAGAGTAACCGATTAAATTTTAGGACAAATTTTTTATCTCCCAATACGCTAATCTACGTAAAAGCGACAAATAGGAATTATAATTTTGTTAATAGATTAAGCATACATTATAACACCATAAAATATCTTAATCACTTCATCCTTAGATCAATTAAACTCTGGCCAAACCAATATTCAATCTTAGCGAATCATAGTCGTTCGCACTTAGTGAAGAAGTTTGTATACACTTTAAATGAATTTTAGCCTGTCTCAAGTGCAATTCCAGTCTTGTATTTCTTCAACACTAAGTGCCTTTGGCCCTAGTCCCCGTTTTTTATGTTAATCTGGGGTTGATATATATCTGAACATATTACCAACAAATTCTAATATATATTAACATCAGGTAGACTGTTCAACTTACGGAAGTTCTTGAGAAGTCTCCGCTGTTCTTGCTACTTAATTCTTCTTCTATTTGTACCACATTGTAGTCATAGAACACTAGGCCGACAAAGACTGGCAATTTCCATCTCGCACCACTAGGCTGAAGGTGGGCTCATTGCATTCCTCTACACTCGACAAAAGTAGAGTTGCTGGCAGACCCCACCTGCTGTTTAGCGTGTCCACTGATCTTGACCTTAAACAAATTTAATATTTGCAAATACAGTGTCCCCAGAAGTACCTCATTTCAGGTGCATATCATTAACAATGATCTATTTTAATTATTTAACAGTTTACTTACTTTACACCCTTGTATGATTTTTTTGGACGGGGTTGTTTAACCTCTTTCGCAACATTTAAGGTCATATGACGGAGGGGACCTACAGCTTTACGTGAGATCCGGACCACGGGTCTCTACGTAATCTGGACGCAGAGGAGTTTCCTGTCCTCTCCAGACTCGATGTCGCTTAACTTCGCTGAACAACGGGAAGCGGTTTTAAGACATTCGCTACTATCGTAGCCCATTCTTATATGACACCCACAATCTAATCTTTAATATCTATTTAATTTATGACACTATAAACTAAGTTCTCTTCAGTTGGCCTGGGATCTACTTTATAATTCACACTATATCTTGCCCCTCTTAATTCTTGGCCTTCATACCACCTTGAACATTTATTCGTACAAATATCATGTAAATTTGTAATCCTACACTAGTCTTTATCTCATGAGCTTCAATTTACAATCTCATCACTCAGGCATACTTTCTGAACTTCTTAACTTTATACCTTTAAACGTCAATATTTTTGTGCCTAACTGTGCCAGTGTCGTACGCAATTTTGTATTTAGATTTATCACTAGGCTTGGCAAGTCAGTAAGATAACACTGGGGAACACAACTTTTGGTGACTTAGATGTTAGACCTGTTTCTGGGTATATTGAGGTAGCTGATTCTAAAAATGACATTAGTTTTTCTCCATCAGCTCTGCTTATCAAGATATGATATATATCTATATATATTTCTATATAATGTATATAATATTATATAATTGCTGACTGCCAATTACTGTTGTTGTCAGTTGAATACAAAAGTATGATGAATGTCAGCAAAAATAGTGTATTAACATCAAACAAGCATAAGGTACGAAAAATATTTCTTAAATTCAAACAAGCTTGAGACACGAACGGCAAAAAAAGTTCTTTCATTGAGACATCTCACATAAACCGCGTTTCTGAGATTTCTTGCGATGAGATGTGCCAGGACATTCGCGTTGGATGCTCCAGCAGTAATCTGCCATCATGTGAGTATCCCATCGTCCGCGGTACCGTTCTTCCATGGTCCTTAGTTCTTGGTGAAATCGTTCACCCTGTTCCTCGCTTAGATCACCGAGGTTATCTGGGAAACAATCCAAATGACTGTGGAGGTAATGCAGTTTGATGCTCATTTTACAGCCAAATTTACAAAAAGAAGAGAGCATATTCTCCACTAGTTCACCGTAGTTATCGGCCTTATAGTTCCCAAGGAAATTCTTCATAACCATACTAAACGATGACCACGCACGTGCCTCAATGTTGTCTATTGAATCTTGGAAACGCGGGTCTTTCATGAGTTCCCGGATTTGCGGGAGAAAATTCACCATCTTCAGATCCACACAGATCACCCATTGGTGGTCTCGGTATGATATCTTTTCTAGGAATAGGGCGACTGTCCCGTGCTCTTCTCTCATACCGACTGAGTGACCAATTGGGATTGATCTGTATCTGTTGCCGTTGTGTAGAAGAACACATTTTAGGCTCCGTTTGGAGCTATCTATGAATAACCGCCATTCACTTGGTGTGTATTCCGATATGCCCATTTTCATCAGCAATCCGCGCACATTGTTGCAGAAAACTAAATCGTTCTCTTTTGAGAAGAAGGGCAGTAAATCCTTTTCTCTGTCGCGATATAACGTGATTTTGGTTCCCGGCTGCAGTAAATTTTTTTCTCCCAGCCTGGAAGCTAACAATTCAGACGATTTCTTCGAAAGACTTGAGTCCCTTATGAGATCGTTTAATTCGTGTTGACTAAAACCTTCTGCAACTGATGACGGTCCTTCGAAATCACTGTCATTTTGCCCACATATGCTTTCTTTGTCAGTAGCAGATTCATCATCTTGAGGGAGCTCTGGAAGATGGCTGAATGATGGGACAGGTATCTCATCTGAATGTGAAACAGGCCGTCTAGCTGAGTCTATGTCAGGATACGTCCATTGATGCCCTTTATATTCACCAAACAAAAGTAACAGTCATCACTGTGGTTTCTCTGTTCTCTCCATACCATTGGTATACCAAATTTCAGGCACCTCCTCTTTCCGTTGGTCCATTGCCGCAGATGCTCCGTACACGTTTTACACACAACATGAGGAGCCCATGGCTTATCTTGGTCCCCTAGTTGTACTTTGAAATAGGCAAAATAAGCTTTTTCACAAAATCAGTAATAGTTTTTCTCTGTTCAATGAACGTGTACTCTCCGCAGATAAAACAAAACACATCTGGATGATTTAAACACTTTCTTCGTGATGAAGCCATGTCAACACCTGTAACAGGAAAGAATTCACGTTAGTACATGTACAATACACATGCAAAACAGCAACATCAGCAAAATCATAGCTACAATTTAATTATACAGATGCATTTAGATTTACGAGCAACTCATAATACCGTTCCAGAAGGGTAATAAAGTAGGTAATGACGTATGCAATATCTCAAAAACTAGAGCTGCTAGAACAAAATGGATGATATTTTCTGAATCAGTGGCATGAAAATATCCAGAATAAGGTCTAAAATCTCAGGCACCAAGAAAAAATTTTTTTTTGTTCCCCAGTGTAATAATAGAAGCCATGATTAGCGGACTGATATACGATATATTTTATAAATTTCAAGTCTGGCAGCATTGGCGTAGGTAACTATGTTCATTATTCATTGTGTTCCATTGGCCTACATAGTTACTGCTCCAGAACTATCAACCTTTTATGGACCACTCGTATGTTTGTACTTGTTGAGTCTGAAATAAAGCGTTTGTCGTTGTATGGAAGCCTACTTCCGAGTCTTATCTAGACTGACATAAGCCATAGCCCACCAAATTTACCATAAACTTCACTTACATTATTGTACACATTTTGATCGTACAAAGTTCATCCATTAGATGTCTTAGATTTACATTTATTGACCTTACGTTAACTAAAAGATCACCTTTCAAGTTTCTAAAGCAATACTTAATTTTTGAGCATACCGCTTTGCTCGTCATCACAGCAAGATAAAGTTTTATTTCAAGCTTCTTGCCAAATGGAGAGAGATCGCCATCTTATGCAAATAACTCAAAAGACATATTATTCTGACTGTCTGTATTTTGACATATTACAATATATCTTAACTTTTCAGATGATGAGGGCATAGCAGAATCAGGAATGTGAAAAGAAGAAGGTTGTAAACTGGGAGAACGCAATAAAAACTGTTATAACTGCAGTCCTCCATACATTTTCATAATTTCTCCATATTTTTAAGACATTTTTAAAAAACCTGATTATACCTAATTTTAGTGTAATTGACTGAAACATTCCAAACAATATGTAGATATATATTTGAAATAGACATTTTTAATTTTTTTAAAGTTTGAACCTGTTCATATTTTAAAGTTGTAAAAAAAAATTTTTTTTTTAATACCTAGAAACTTTGAGACAGATTTTATATATTTTAAGTGAATAGTACAATTTATTTATGTACATAAATATATATATAATATATAGCGTTACCATTTTTGTACTTAATGCATAATTTATAAGACTTTCACATTAACTGTATAGGCCTATACGAGGTGTAATCCAAAAGTTCCAGGACTAAACAATATTATAGCGTACAAAATTTATCGAGTACAGGTAAGATGACTTGGTTCCCTCGTGTGTGTGTGTGTGTGTGTGTGTGTGTGTGTGTGTGTGTGACACAACTGATTTTTGTGTTTGTCAAGTTGGTTAAAAGTCTTGTGAAACCATATTTTTTTTATTTTTTTTTTTCTCATCAATATTTATCGACACGAAACTTAGGAGTTTGAGAACAGAACTTTTTGAATTAACTTTACTGAGAATCCTCTGTCCTTTATTTATATTATACGTTTCTTTTTTAAATATCGTTATATTTCTCGTACTTTTAAAAAATGTGTATAGTTTGTAATATATAAATATATATTGCCTCAATATTGAAATATATTAAAATATATATTGTCATAGTAGTGCCATTTTATATATATATAATATATTATATATATATATATATATATATATATATATATATATATATTACATTGTATGTACTAATGGTAATAATTATTAAAATATTGTACTGAGTGGGCACAAAGTCTTGAATCAATGGGGAATGTACAGTTGTTTATGAACTATTTCCTACTGATTACAAACTTTATGATCACGCTGTATTTATTGTCTTATAAAAGAGCAGCTTTTTGTTATTGGATTATTATTAAGCTTTTTTTCTTAAAAGTATATTTTCGTAACACCAAATAATAATTAAAATATTTGAATAATTAGGCAGGTTTCTATTTCTATAACTATGTGATAATAATTTTTCTAAAGTATTTATGTGAAATTCTATACTTAACTGACTTCATTGGATACTTTTAGTTCACTAAGTAGTAATTTTAGTCAAGTAGTTTATGGTCACTTGACGCTATTACAAGTGACAAATGATTTAGGACAATATCACCACTTAAGCAGTGAAAGATTGTGATGATATTTAAAGTGATTCAATATTATTATTTTTGTTGTTGTAATGATGCTGGTTGTACTTAATTTTGTGGAGTTTCAAATTTTTATTTGTAGACCATAAAGCCCCGTGAAGTGTGGGTTACATGGGTTAACTTCAGCTCCTCTCTTGTTTTGTAACGGGAATTCGCAGTATTTTTAGCGGGGAGGCGGGGGTCATTTCATTACGACTTTACTGTACGAAAGTTCTCTTCAGTTTGGTAGGTTTTAAAGTTTAAAAGGTTTTCGATCCGAATTCAACTTTATTTACACGGGCGTTGGTTTAAATAACCTTATATTGTGGGCGACTCTCTCTCGGTCCTACTTTGGGAAGCTTTTTTGTAGATTATAATGATTCCCCCTTCGCTAGTTTTAAATTTGTTTGTAAATTAAAGCAAAATAGGGGACTTTTTTCTTTACTTATCCAAGCTACAAATTCAGAATTTATTTTTTTTATATATATATATATATATTTTAGGGTTTATCGAGATTCAATTTTTAATATATTTACCTACCACTAAGCAGCAGCTCTTAGCATACCGCTGTCATGGAATTAATTTATATACACAATCTTCAAAACATCCTATCGTGATGTTCCATATTTCTTACTGATATTTATCAGTAAGTGGTCAAGGTACGATGCTTAAAAGGCATTTTAATCCTTATAGTCGTATGAAATTGATTTTTAATTTTTATTTCTTTTTATATAATTTTAAGTTTGAAATAATTTGTTCTCATTACAACGAAATTATTTATGTCTTCCAGTAAGTTTTTAAGTTTTTTAATTTTTCAAATGACTATGTACGTAGTTTAGGTCCATTTTAGCCGTCTTAAAAACCATAAGCAGCAGTCGATACTAATATATTATGGTACTATTAAAATAATCTTATACGAATGAATTAAAGATTTTATATATTTTAAATTTTAATTTCTTCCTTGGACGAGTTTCCGTGAGGAACTAGCAAGGGAAAATCTTTTATTTTAGCGAGTAAAACCCGTTTAAAATAAACTTTCTGCTTCGTTCTAAAGGCTCAGTAATAAGGCCCCTAATAAGCTCAATAATAGTATGTTGAAATAATGTAGTTTAGAAGCTTAGTCTGTGTTTAAATAAAATATCACTGTTCACTTTACTACACTACACTAGCTCCAATCCTTCAGAAACCAAATAGATACTGAAAATACGAAAGAAATAGGGTTTGCCATTTTCTTTTCTCGCCAAGGATACAAAATAGCATTTTTGGACCGAGGGTTGGCCTAATTGGACCCAACCCAATTGTCCCCAGTAGGTTTTATCAGAAAACTGAAAATCTAATTTATTCAGGGAGAAAATGTAGTCTCCGATGCTTTATTAGCATTTATTGAGTCTAATAGCATTTTCTTCGTTATAATTCTTGTAATATATATAAATTTTTACCAATTACTTCCCACCCAATGTCACTAACAACTCCTATCCGCAGTATCAGAAGCTGCGGTAAATATACTCGAGAGATTAAAGTTCCGCGATTTATTTTGAACGAGGTGGCCCAAAGCACCATACTTATTAAAATTAATTTCAAAGGTCCATAAAAGAACTGGGTTTTAAGTTCCCATTATCCAACAAAAAGAAAACCTTACAATAAGATCAAATTTAATTTGAATGGTGATTAACCCTTACGGCAATAAACTGGAATAGGGAAGAAATAAATAAGCCTGCAATGGAAACTAAAGTCCACTATTTAAGTTTAATTCAGTCGTGAAGTGAATCAACGGCGATGTCCGTACTCCTTAAACTTAAGGTCGCGCAAGACAACGTGTGGGAAATCCAAATCAGGGCCATATCACTGTCAATAAATACTGCCGTTATGGCTAAATTCAATTAATTTATGCCATCTTATATAATACTGTCAGCAATAGTTAATCACCGAACAATAGCCCAAACTCTCGATAGAATATAATATGAAAATATATAATAAACAGTAAACTGAATTCGAAGATAGGTGGTAACTAATTAAAGCCTAAAGCTTAAGGGCCAAATTAAATAAAATAGACTAGTCCAATTTCACAATTATTTACTTTAAAGCAAAAACAGTGTTTTATATAATCAATGAAGGTTACTCAATATTGAATAAAAAGTGAAGGCTTTTTCAGTACTCTTCAAGTAATACAATACTCTGTAAATCCACCAGAACTAACTGTAAATAACCGTTTCAGAAAAATAATTCAAACTTCGTGAAGATCAAGGTAAGACTTCCGAACAATATGAACATCAAAAAGACTGATTAAAACAGTGTTGAGTGTTGCCACGTCAAGAATGAAATTCCCATTTCACCTACCAAGTTTTTCCCACAAACTCCCACAAATAATTGAATGTTATATTTTCATAAAACAAAAAAATGGTAAATTTGCGGTTGAAATGAAGGCTACCATTGAATAGAACACAAAAAGGCCTTACAAAAAGTATAATCTATCACTGATTTCGTCGAGTGTCCTAATATGCACATTTACCAAAATGTTTATTTTTTGTAAACCATCCTACTACATAAACTGCAGATTTACGCGAGAGCCTAATATTCATTTCGATATGTTTAGATTGTTTACATACCTTTGAATCGTGGGTCATTCTCCCAAACTACGCGATATCTCTGACAATAAGCGGTCTTCTTTTCAACTCTCATTATGAAAACACTGAAAAGAGGACGAGATACGATTAACGTGCTGTGTCACAGTAGTGGACGAATGAGCTGCGCGTGCACAAGCCACTGTCTAAGTACTGCGTAGACACGTTGTGGTCACGTCACCCGTGACAGGCCAGAATGGAACGTGTTTAGATCAGGTTCTCTTTCTCTGCACCTTATTTAAGTACCTATTATTTAGGCAAAATAGGAATATATGCTCCAATACCTGAAAATTCCCACAAAAAAAGCCACAAATTTTCAAGTCTCCCACAAAAAAAAACCCACAAATTTTCAAGTCTCCCACAAAAAAAAAAGATTTTCAAGTCTGTGGCTCCCACGACACCCACTACGTAGCCCCATTTATCTCAAATTTGTGGAAAGTTTCCATGAAGTGGCAACACTAGATTGAAAAAGTTTGAGTTGCGAAGCTTCGAATTATCGTACATTCAATTACTAGCGAAAATGCCTTATGAATCTTATTTTCATGAAGTAAAATTTCCGACGCACTCCTCCCAGAAAAACTGAATAATCACTAATTAAAATTATGAAATTACACTTCACTTGAAGGGAAATTGCTTGCCTGGCCGCCTGATCAGAGTTCGACAGAACGTGTGATGCCAATCACAGTTTAGTAATGCGACCCAATTTTCAATGCACGTAGATATGGATCAGCGACTGACAAAACAATGAAAAATATGCAGAAAGGCTTCACAAGAATCACTGGGCAACACGTATTTTATTGAATGATATCTGACACTTGATTCTAGGTAATTTGGGTGCGCTGAATACGAATTTCAACTCGGTTTGGCTCTATCAGGTCCTGATTCTTGTCGACAGCCTATATGCCATTTTCCAGATTTTTCAAATTAGGACTAAAAAATTAAGTCATGTGTTAAATTTTTTTTTCAAGTTTCATGAATACAAGCAGTTCAAACTACAGTAAAATTACATTATAACGATATAAATGACTTAAAATAAAAAAACAAACAGATATGAAGCTTTCACTGTGGCAAAAATTTTCTTTTGTAAGACTTTCTAGCGTATTTGCTTGTTGATGGCAGGTCTCTTTTCAAGCACCAGCAGTAATCAGCCATCATGTGGGAATCCCAGCGGCCTTGGTACCGTTCCTCCATAATTTTGATATCTTGGTGGAATCTCTCCCCTTGTTCGTCACTTACATCACCTAAATTACTTGGAAATTGGTCAAGATGGCTATTCAAAAAATGCATTTTTATGCTCATATTGCAACCTAACTCTTTGTAGTCCCTTAAAAGTTTTTTTACGATTTCTTCGTAGTTATCTGCCCTATAATTGCCTAAAAAGTTTTCTATGAAGTCCACGAATGAGAACCAGCCATTTTTTTCGCGTTCATTCATGACATTAGGAAAATTGCTGTCTTTAATCATTGTTCTTATTTGTGGACCGTCGAAAATTCCCGCCTTGATTTTTTCATAACTTAAACTTGGAAATTTTGAAGTTATGTATTTGAAACACTCGCCGTTCGTGTCTAAAGCTTTTACATATTGTTTAATGAGGCCTAGTTTTATATGCAGAGGAGAAAATATGATTTTATCTCTGCTCACTAAAGGTGGATTAATTACGTTTTTTTTCTCCGACAGTAAGTGATGTTCGTGCTGGCCAGATTTGTTTGAAATAATGTTCTTCCTTGGCTCTGCTGTCCCATAAGCAAAGGAAGCAGGGATATTTAGTATACCCTCCTTGTTGTCCTAGCAGAAAATTAACCATTTTTAAGTCAACACATATGATCCACTCGTGCTCCCTATATTTGATAAGATTTAAAACCTTTTCTATATGTTCATACTTTTCTTTTAATTTTGTTGAGTGCCCAATCGGTATCGAGCCGTATAGATTGCCATTATGCAACAACACACACTTAAGACTTCTTTTCGAACTGTCTAAAAACAAGCGCCAATCATTTGCATCGTAAGACTCAACCCCCATCTTCTTTAACAAACCAACTATGTCGCAGCAATATACTAAACTATCCACTGTTCTAAAATATTTAACAAGTTCTTCTTCTCTTTTTCTGTAAAATGAAATGTGTGTGTTTGAAGTAAGCAAGTTTTTCTCTAAGTCTTGAAGCTAAAATTTCCGCAGCCTTTTTTGGCAAATTTAGATCCCTTACAAGATCATTCAACTCGGCCTGGTTAAACTTTTGCGGATCGTTTTGACTTTCAAATACGCTGGGGTCAAAATCGGTGTCTGACTCCTCAAAGTGCATAACAATATTTTCAGGAACATCTTCAACTAATTCTTGAGTTGGCAGACCTTAAATTTTGGAATGGGGATCTCATTTGAATGTAGCACAGGTCGTATCGCGGTGTCGAAATCTGGGTACTCGATACAATGTTTATTTTTCTTAGTGAAGCCCGAAGTCTTGACAAAGCAAAGGTAGCAATCGGTCTCGTGGTTAGTAGGCTCTCGCCACACCTGATATGGAAAAAAAATTGTAAAGCGTTAACAAAAGCGACGAGACTTGTTTTTATGAATTTTATCAAAAGTTATCACCCAAACATTTAACATTTCTATGTGTTTCAACCTTATGCAATATTTGAGATTCTTATAAACATTTTCTGTAAATTTTTGTTTATGTACCTAAGTTACAATTACATTTAGGTAAGTTACAGTATACTAGTGATTAAATTACGTAGTTTTATGAAATCATAAACTTACCATCGGAACTCCAAAAGGTATTTTTGAATCCGAACCCTTCGTCCAATGTCGCAGTCTTTCAATGCATATAGTGCAGGCTTTATGTGGAGCCCACGATTTATCTTGGTCCCCCAGTTTTATGCCAAAATAAGCTAAGTAAGCTCTTTTTACGAAGTCAGTTATATTTGCTCGTTGATGTGGAAGTGTAAAATTTCCACATATATAACAGAAGGAATCAGGGTTGTTTTTGCATTTGAACTTTCTAGTGCTTGATGACATATTGCTTGATTGTTCTGCCAATTTGTAAAGGTATTTAAAGCCCTTAATTCATATAAATTTAAGAAAATCTGAAATATAAACACAAAAATTAGTTTAAATAGGTACTTATGAAATAGGTACTTACAATCTATGAAATTAAACTAGAAACACGGATGAGTAGGTACAATATAAATTACGTCTAATTAAATCAACTATATTAAATCACGATGACAAAATTACTCACTAAATCATATGCCAATTCAAAATTATGTTAATGCCCAAACTTAATTAACTAACTCGACTGACTGACTGACTGATTGAATTGACTGATTAACTCTGGAAACGAGTCGCTTTTATATATTTTAGTTGTCCCTCTAGAATACTCTACAGAGAACAGGAACGCTCGAGAAAATTTTAGAATTCTATGATATTTTTAGCTTAATTTACTAATATTAAAATGGGTTAAAAATGACAAAATTAAAAATATTTTTAGGGTGTTACATATAAAATATACATAATACAACAATACCATAACAATAGGTACAAATACCTAGATAAAAACCTAGTTGCATAATGTGTAACTGCAAAAAGACTTAGCGAGTATTGAGAAAAAAACCTTTTTATGAATACGACGAAAGAGGAGGGGTGTTGAGCAAAATCAGGACCTGATAGAGCAAAACCGAGTAAACATTCGTGCTCAGCGCACCCAAATTACCTAGAAGTAACTGTCAAATCTAATTCAATAGACAAAAATTTGAAATTTGTTCCCCAGTGTTATCGTCTACGAGCTCTAGATGAACATCTCGTGTCACTGCGCAAGTGAAGAGCTACTACTTGCCTTGAAGTCGTTTGCAGACTATACATGACCTCAGGGTAGATTTGATGGACTAGCACATGCGAGGCCACCATCATCTTTGTCTCATGAGAAACATCATCTGAGCAACAACCGAGATGGCCATAATCACCATAATCGCAGTGAAACCTGATGACCAATAATTCTGTATAAGCGTACTTTGCAGGCAACAAGACGGGATATTTCGCAATAAAATCCACGTCTGCATAACCCAGTCTCATTCGACAGCGTACGAGATCATTATCGAGGAATAGATTTAATTAATGCACTTTGGCTTGTAACCGATCCGTAAAAGGTTCTTGTTGAATAAGGTGTAACAAATAAGCAAGTAATTCCCGCTCTTCGACCTAATCCTACGAATGAATCGAAAAGCCAAAGCTGTTCCCTTCAGCAGCCTTTTGCGACTCCTATATTTAGAAGGACCCACAGAATGTGATTTCATCATTCGTTCCCTCTCTGGACTCGACTACACGAGATGCAGTTGTATAGTCAATTAGTCATCCTTCTCTTCCACGAAGGCCATTCAGAGAGATTCAAGAGCCAAGTAGGTCCATGTAACCAGAGTTCAGATTTTTAAGAGGGATCGTGCCGATGTTCTAAATAAAATATCACGAGTTGTGAACAGTAAGCTCAAAATTTCACTCTGTTAGGCAGTAGCTTTTTTCATTTTGTCAACCCTATTTTGCACACAAGGCTTCAGAAATTTGATCACCTGAATCCTCCTAATTACTGTGTGGCTATCTATGGACATTGAAGATCTTTAATTCCCCTTCATAAATCCTTTGAACATGGTCAATCAGTTTCGCTGATAGAGTCGCGGCTGTCATTTCCAACTATGGTACTGTGTTAGGTTTAATGGGAGCTACTTTGGCCTTGGCTATTAATAGCCATGCTTGTTCACGAGATATCACGTAAACCGCGGCACCGTATGCCTTAATGCTCACGTTACTAAAGACATGCGAGTCAACTTTGTCCTTAAATTTAACCTGACGAGGAATGGAAAAAACCAACAAATTTAGATCCTTAACTACTACTTTCCATTCGTCCGAGTATGGTAGTTCAAGCGTTTGATCCCAAAGAAACGTCGCTTTTCAAGGGGATTGCATGAAAATCCAAGTCCGTATTGTTATAGGGTTAAAAAAAAAAAGCCGATTTTTTTTTTACACCACGTTTGGTAATCGAATCATCCATCAATTTTACAAAGTGTATTAATAACGCAAGTTTTAGACCCAATTAGTTCTTATTTGCGCTATCCTACAAGTTAAATAATATTTAGAGAACTTTAGTTTTCACGTCTATCAATGTAGGCCTATGCTTCAAGTAGGTGGCTTAAAAGCCTATTTTTAAGCCACAACCGACCAACATATAAGCCAACCTAACCTAACACATACACAATTTACCCCTAACCAGTCTTAACTAGACTACTTATTATAACAACCGTTCAACACAATTAGTAAAGCAAATACAATAATAATTAGCAACATACAGGAACTTAAATTAGGTACAATAGCGAAGCAATCGACAGAGAAAAGCAAGAGCCTACTTTAATCTAGTGACTGATCAAACTTTTTACTGGTCAGTATTGCAAACTTACATTCATTGAACTTTCATTCGGTAACATTTGACACACAACATATATATATATATATATATATATATAAATTATTTCACGAAAGTAACACGTGAAAAATATTTATGATGAATAAAACCACGAAGGAAAGGAAAAACACAGTGGTGCTCAAGCGCTTTCGTCTAATGACATCCTCAGGAACACTGAAGTAAATAAAGAGTTGAAGACTATATAAATTATAGGTTACAAAAAAATATATATACAGGGTGTACATAAAGTCAGGATCTATTTTTGTGAAGCACTTGGAAATTATATGGAATTCAATCATAAAATGATAAAGTGGTAACATTTATTAAATAATTAAGAGTAGGATTCGACGTGACGCCCATCAGTATCCCTGCACAGCTCAAATCGTTCCGCAGCATTTCTAAACACATTCTGGAGCATTTGCGGGGTTATGTTATCTGCAACAGTTCGTGTACGTAAGTTTTCAAGACTCGTAATCTTCGTCTGATAGACGTGCGATTTGATAAAGCCCCATGCAAAGAAATCTAAAGGGGTTAAATCTGGTGATCTCGCTGGCCAAGGTCTGTTGCTTCCGCGTCCGATCCAGCGATTTGGAAAACGTCGATTTAAATAATCCTGAACAATTTTGGCATAGTGACAAGGAGCACCATCATGTTGATAGACGACGGGGATAGGATTGTTAGTACCGTCGTCTATCAACATGATGGTGCTCCTTGTCACTATGCCAAAATTGTTCAGGATTATTTAAATCGACGTTTTCCAAATCGCTGGATCGGACGCGGAAGCAACAGACCTTGGCCAGCGAGATCACCAGATTTAACCCCTTTAGATTTCTTTGCATGGGGCTTTATCAAATCGCACGTCTATCAGACGAAGATTACGAGTCTTGAAAACTTACGTACACGAACTGTTGCAGATAACATAACCCCGCAAATGCTCCAGAATGTGTTTAGAAATGCTGCGGAACGATTTGAGCTGTGCAGGGATACTGATGGGCGTCACGTCGAATCCTACTCTTAATTATTTAATAAATGTTACCACTATCATTTTATGATTGAATTCCATATAATTTCCAAGTGCTTCACAAAAATAGATCCTGACTTTATGTACACCATGTATATATAATAAATATAGAAATAAAAATTGTGGGAGGAGCATACAAATTTGTAAGGAAAATACCAATTTTAGCACTTTGCCCGAATTCAACACAAGTTCAAATGGATTGTTTACAACCAATTTGATAGATAATGCCTGAATGATATACAGGTCACAAAAATAAAAAAAATAAATTGAAAAATAAAAATTGTAAGAGGAGCATACAAATTTATAAGTGAAAATTACCAAAGTTTTAGCACTCTGCCCTTCTTGTCTAAATCTGTTCTTAACGAATTCAAAACAACGGGATCGAGTTGAAAAAGACCTTTGCTCATGCTAAAGTTATTTGTAAGTTGGATAATAGCACTCAAGAATATTTCTATTAACAATGTTGCTAGAGTGAAACAAAACTGAAGCATTATTCCAATCAATACAATAGGATAACTCTGACAAATGGACAAAAAGGGCACTAGACGACTGTCCCGTTCTAACGGAATATTGATGCTGAAAATTTTACACGCGTGTGCAAATCCTTTCCCGTCTGACCAATGTAAAAGGAATCACATTGTTTACACCCAATTTTATAGATAATGCCTGAATTATTGGTAGGGTTATTTTTTACTATGATATTTTTCACAATATTGTTATATGAAAATACTACATTAATATCCAAAAGTTTAAGTACATTAGCAATGCCTGAAAAGCCCGGGAAAAATGGAAGTACTAAAATATTCTGACAAAGTGCGAGTGTTATTATTCACACGATAGAAGGTTCGTTTTGCCTTGTTAAGACAAGATTCCATAAACGCAGGTGGGTAGCACAGATCACTTCCAATACCATTGATTTTTTCCAATTCGGCATCGATGTATTCCGGACTGGCGATCCTAAGAGCGTGGAGAAACATTGAAAAAAATATGGCCTTCTTAATGGGGGTGTCATGTCCAGAGTAAAAGTGTACGTAGGACAAATTTTTTTTTTTCCCCGATAGGAACTAAACTTAAAACCTGGGCTTTCCCTATGTACACGCACATCCAAAAACGGGATTGAGTTGTCTTGTTCCACTTCTAAAGTAAACTTAATGGAGGGGACTTGATCATTTAACTGAAGGAGGAAGTCATCCAGGTCACGATTCATGGGCCAGATACACAAAATATCGTCGACGTACCACAACCATGGGATGCCAACCCTCAGGATTCTCGGAATGTAAGTAATTTCGAAAAACTACATATAAATATTGGAGAGGAGGGTCGACAAGGGGTTGCCCATGGCCATCCCAAAAACCTGTTGATAATACTCGCTATTGAAAGTAAATTTACAGTCTTTGATGCAAAGCTTAAGTTCCAAAACGATGTGTGCAGGTAGTGGCAGGTCGTACTTATGTAATTCTCGGGAGAAAGTCAAGCATATTGTCAATCGGCACTTTTGTAAACAATGAACAAACGTCAAAACTGATCAATCTATCGTTGGTTTCAGTGCGTACATTATTCAATTTTTCAGTAAGATCCATGGAATTTTTTGCATGTGAATCAGAGATAGTTCCGAGAATGGGGGACAAGACTTTGACAAGCCATTTGGAGAGTTTATAGGTAATAGAGCACACCGAATAATGAATTCGTTCAGAACGGATTTAGACAAAGGCAGAGTGCTAAAACTTTGGTAATTTGCCCTTATAAATTTGTATGCTCCTCTTACAATTTTTATTTTTCAATTAATTTTTTTTATTTTTGTGACCTGTATATCATTCAGGCATTATCTATAAAATTGGTTGTAAACAATCCATTTGATCTTGTGTTGAATTCGGACAAAGTGCTAAAATTGGTAGTTTTCCTTACAAATTTGTATGCTCCCCCACAATTTTTATTTCTATATTTATTATATGTATATATTTTTTTGTAACCTATATATAGTCTTGAATTCTTTATTTACTTCAGTGTTCCTGAGGATGTCATTAGACGAAAGCGCTTGAGCACCACTCTTGTTTCCTTTCCTTCGTGGTTTTATTCATAATTATATATATATATATATATATATATATATCCTAAAGGGTAGATTCGTGTCTCCTTATGAACGTTCAATGGACCCTTAATACCTTCAAATGATCTATTTCTGGTTGGACTCCATCCTTTTCTGCGTCAAACCTTTCTCTGATGGAAGGAGCATTCGTAACCCATTCACACTGAGTTACGAGGAGCCACGTTCCCTTGGGGAAGTTCCTGTTAAACTAGTGCATTTTTAATTATTCTAGCAGAGGAGGGTACGGAAAAAGGTTGAAGAAAGTGCCTTGACCCTTGAAAAGTATCCAAATAAATTCTATACGAAAGAGAAAAATAGAAACACTAGCTTCACAATTATGCTTTGCACACAGAAATCACGTACTAGAATAACTAGTACCGTTGTATAAACTAACATTTGTTCTGATCGTACATCAACTACTTGGTATCGTCACACAAACCTTGAACATATGGTTTTGGATTTTATACAAAATATTTACATATACTTTGGAAATTTTAAAATTTTCTCGAGTACTAAAAGAAACCTTGAGGTCAAACCTAATCAAATTGTGATCACCGTTACCTAAAGTTTTACAGTCAGATTAGAGAGTAGGTCATCGTCGCTCGTCAATAAGAGATCTAGTTTACTATTATCCCTGGTAATGGTAAACCCAATCACTTATCTTTAACTAAAATGGTAGAGGTGGTCTGACTGAATCAAAGGTACCGAATTACGTTGTCTGTAGAAAAGGACTGCAGTAGCTTCTGAGCAATTACAGAATCATTTTGTCGTAAATGTTTTATGTACTGTAATTGACTGCAGGTAATCAATAGAGTACCACCATTTTGAATAGGTATACTCTGTTTAAGGACTGTTCACATTATATAGTTCGTTTGGCCATAAAAACTGCGTTAAATAACTAATTTTCATGAAGTGCAATTTATAAGAAAGCCTTTTCGATATCGCTTGAACAAGCGTACGAGCGTCGTCGAAATCGCAATAGCATTTGACTTAATCGGTTACCATGGATGGACCAGAATAGACAACTGGTCAGACAAGTATCTCCAGCCGAACAGTCAAAAACACCCCTAAGGGGATTACGAATTTTTTGTCTTCCTTGTGTGCTAAATAATGCACACAAGTTTAATTTACTAATTAAGAACTAAGCACTTCCTCTATGATTATCATCTTAGCAGTCGGAGAGATTAATTTGGTTAATACCATTGGCCAATACCAGATTAGTAGGTAGAGGAGGGTGATCGGTTTTCAGGGGAATGTCGTCGTATGCCGTCCTTCAACATATTCAAGAATGTCCTCTAATTTCTTCAGTATTCATACCCAATGAATCTAGAGAACAGTTTGTCTAGCTCATCTCTGATCGTAGTAGAGCTAGTTCTCTCAGTGACTAAGTACAGTCACTACTTCTGAGTTAACCCTTTAACGACGGATGGTACCTTAAG
Source organism: Bathynomus jamesi (assembly GCA_023014485.1). NCBI lineage: Eukaryota > Metazoa > Arthropoda > Malacostraca > Isopoda > Cirolanidae > Bathynomus > Bathynomus jamesi. Next base: position 618,849 of record JAJOZX010000440.1, on the reverse strand, counting down.
GTCCACCAGAAATAATAATATAAATTGTACTACAATACCTCGTTTCTACGTTTATATATATAGATGTCATTTAGTTGTCGGGAAAGGAACCCAAAATGTGTATCATTTCAGTGACTAGTTACTAAAATATTTAGTTTTCAATAACAATAAAACCTATACGTTCTGGTAAAGAGAGTGGCCGCATATGCTGCGGACTCGTCCGTAAAGGGTTAACCGACCTCGAAGGAGTACTCTTAACATTGGGTAATTAATTGTCCCATAGTTATACCACCTAATTTTGACGTAATTACATTAATGTTATACCTATGATTGCCCGTGACGAATCAGTTCGATCAGAACGAACGTCTGACACACAATCGTCATTAATATTTGGGTCAGCAAGTATAATTCTGGATTGCCTCAACGTCTCGACTACAGCAGATAACCACGAGTTATTTGGAAACACAGATTAGTAACAAATATCCTCCACTGGCATTAGTTCATTACATCAAAATGGACCAATAGTTTTGAATCTTTGTATAAACCCATCAACAGCTCAAGGAGAATATTCTAGACACCAATCGACCAGGGAAGTACTCCAGGAGGGACATTAGGAAGAGGACTGGGAGTGCTGGAACTCCCGTTTCTCCTGTAACTATCCTCCTTAGCTGATCTTTTTCAGTTTCTCATCTATCCTGTGAGCAGTCCAGCATGCTCCCAAACACGCTTCTCCCTCTATTGCTCATTACACGTACATGCATCTTACACACTACACATTTTCAAAATTTTAAAAAATGGTCTAGTTTTTAATAGCATCGCGACCTTGATTTCGACTAGTTTTCTTACTAGGGGGGGGGGGGCGTGTTTGCGAGCATTCGCCCTTGACCCCTCCTTTCTGCATAAAAAAAAGCTAACTTGATCTTACTTCTTGGCTTTAGTTTCATTTTTTCTTTCACTGATTTGAACATGAAGATCAGCTGCGAGCCTTGGCCAAACAATGTCGAACCATGGTGCCAGTACGATGTTACCTGCACCTTTATAATGGCAGTTGGAAGAGCCACTCCATTCGTCGACCCTTCAGAACATGTCATCATAATAACAGTACTGTCATTTTCACTTTTGTCGTTCAGCTTTAAAACATAGGGCATAGTAATGTTTCCCTTTGACAATGTTGACACGCTCGTCGATCGACAGCCTTTGTCTGACGACTATTCAGTAAGACTTTTAAACAGACCAAGTTTTGGGGTTTCACTATTACTGAGGTGTAGAGACGTTTGTACACAAAAATTATGATCCTATTGGCATAATCCACAGAAAGTTATAGAAGGGGAGAACGGGACTTCTTCATTCTCTTTGCTTAGAGGACTTTACATTGAAATTACCAATGGTGGACTGTGACCAACTTTACTTTAAAGCTACTTGTTTTAGTACAGTATTAGGTCAAGTACCTTTTTCCATAGTTACATTTCTCTTTGGTTTAAGGACTCTCAACTCAAAAGCCTGTAGGGGGTTAATTTCCTGAGTCATGGTCTTACTGAAGTTATCCACCTAGCAGCCACTGCTTCGAGCAGCGCGATTAATGTTATCACGAATGCGAAGTGGCAATTTGCATAATAACGAAGCCTACCTCTTCAACTTTCGTTCTGAGTACTTTAAGGCCTCAAATATGGCACTCAAAGCTTGAGTGGAATTTAGAGAGCTCTTCCAAGTTAGTGCCAGATCCTTTTAAGTCAAAGAGGATGCAACCGTGGCTGAATAATGCGCTTAGGTAGGAGCGGATCTAGGCATTTCAGTAAGGGGGGTCCAACGAAAAAAGGGCACAGTACTAAAAAATTTTTTCTTAAAACAGACCACCAATGAGCGAGTGTAAAATCAACTGTATTGTTTTACTAGATCAGTCTCATTCAAATAATACAAAATAATCTAACTTGGGTACAACAGTTATCACAGAAACATTTCAAACAATTAAACATCTTGCTAATTAAAAGCACTATTAGAATAAGATAAAAATAGTGATATGGCTGCACCAGTACCAAGGGCACCTACGCAAACCATTACAACTACAATTTTGGAAGTACAATGTATACAGACAGACAAAATAGAATTTCAATAAAATAAAATAACCAGGGCCGGCCCCAGCTATGTGCAGCCTGTGTGGCTGCACGCTGCACAGGGCCCCCATCAATTAGAGGGCCCCTCCAAAAAAGTGGGTAGAAATATATTTATACAGCAAGATAAGGGGGTCACAAGAGAGGACCAGGAGCAAGCAAAAATGCTGATGGCAGAAAATACCAGAAAAAATAACTGCCTAGATCTGGTATTCACGAATAACACGAACTTGATTGCTGATATAAAAATAATCCCAACTATTATCTCAGATCACAACATAGAGTTATCAACATATATGGCGATAACATTAAAAGACAATACACATACGGAAAGAAGCAGCAAATTTGGGGTTTTGAACTTCAACTCCAAGACCATAAATTGGTAAGAAATCAGATCAAGCATGGCCCAAATAGAGTGGAGAATAGTCTTGGAGAATAAAACAATGAGGCAGTGAAAGAGGTGTGAAGAACTTGGGAAAACATTAAGCTGTGGAGAGGAAGCTGATATTGATGGGAGAGATCTGGCCACTGAAATTGGGAACCTTCCAAATTTGTCGAAGTTGAAAGACAACATGACAGCACTTGGACTCCTAAGTTACCTTTATCAAAAGCAGTTGAAAGAAATCTATTTCAATCTTTGGATAGCACTTCGGATTGCTTGCACTCTCCCAGTGACAGTGGCATTAGCAGAAAGAAGCTTTTCAAAACTAAAGCTCAAAGACCTATTTCAGATCCACAATGGCACAAGATCGCCTCAGTGGACTCGCTATCATCAGTATTAATCAAGAGATTAGCAGGCAGCTGTCTTACGATGGTGTTATTGAAGATTTTGCCTCGAGAAAATCGAGGTGGTACAGATTATAAGCACTTCATAGTACTGGTATTTATGGTTTGACAAACATTGATGTTTTTTGTTAATTTTTCTAATCATGGTTGCAGTTGGCTTCAACAATTTTCCTTTATTATTTCTTCTTCTTCTTGTTCTCTGATTTATCATTTTATCAAACTATATTTATAATTGTCAATTTTATTTTCGCCATTACTTATTATTTTCTCCACATTAAAATCATTTCAAATTTATACTGTACGTTGTAATTTTGAATATTTGTAATTCTTTAAATAATAAAAGAGGAACACTAATACTGATTTACCTTCCTGTTATATATTTGTGAAAGATATGTATAAGGGGGCGCCCATATAAGAGCTTGCCTAGGGCGCCAAATACCCTTGCGCCACGGTATATATATATATATATTTTTTATTTTTTTGTATTGGGGCGTTTACCGCCACTTCCCGCTATATGGTAGCGGATATCATGGCGAGGCGGAATACGAGAAAGAGAAACGGAGACGGAGAAAAGGCACTAAAAAAGGGAGAACAGCGGACTACAGGTGAGAAGTCACCTAAAGCTCAGATAGGATGCGAGATTGGGAGAGGAAGAGGAAAAGACGGTCAAGCGAGAAGAGAGGGCTCTCAGCGAGCATAAGGCGTAAACGTTCGGGGAGGGGGAAATCAGAAAGGAACGGAAAGGCGCGACGACGTACTGACGACAGGGTGGGCATTCCACAAGGATGTGAGAGACGGTGAGGGGCGACTGGCAGGAGGCGCAACGAGGAGCCTCCTGCCGGAACATAAGATAGCCGTGCGTGAGGCGCGTATGGCCGATGCGAAGCCGCGCAAGGACGACCTCTTTGTGTCTGGAGCGGTGGAAAGAGGACACCCAATATGACAGACGGGGGCGGATGGACCAGAGTTTATTTCCGGTGGCATCGTCCCAGGACTGTTGCCACATGCGGTCGTAAAAGGAACGAAAGACCTGCACATAGTCTGAGAAGGGGAGCGGGCGGGGGAGGGGAGACAGCGAGGCGGCGGACCGGGCTATGCGGTCCGCCGCCTCATTACCGGAAACAACAACATGGGCGGGAACCCAGCAGAAGGTGATCCGGATCCGGTGAACGGTGTGCAGGACATGGTACTCCTGTTGAATAAGGCGTACGAGGGGGTCCGGGGAATCATAGCGCTCGAGCGCCTGAAGGGCGCTCAGCGAGTCCGAAAAAATGGTACAGGAGGACCGCGAACAACCCGATACCAGACGGAGGGCTTCCAGAAGGGCAAAGAGCTCCGCGGAAAAGATGGAGGCCTGAACCGGCAGGGGGATACCCCGGGAGGTAGGTGACAATGACGGAGAGAAGACGGCGGCCGCGACACCTGCAGGGGAGCGCGAGCCGTCGGTGTAGACGGGAACGTCGTCCGAATGGACGGGAAGATGGGCCAGAAAAGAAGACCGGAGGACGGCAGGAAGAGACTCCTTACGCAGGCCACGGAGCGCCTGGCAACGGCAGATAGGGATGGTCCGCCAGGGGGGCGACAGATCGAAGGAGAACGTCAGAATAGAGGGTGGGGGGATCCCCAGGGACGAGAAAATCTCGGCCAGAGAGGCAGCGAAATGCCACGTGTCAGGCCGGGGTAGCGCCTGGGAGATCGCGGAGAAGAGTAGGGACATCGGAAGGCGGCAGATGCGAAGGTAACACTTCGCCATGAGAAGGCCCCGGCGAAGGGGCAGGGGGGGTGTCCACAGTCCACCTGAAGACTAGCGACAGGGGACGAGCGGAAGGCACCCGACGCCAGGCGAAGGCCACGGTGGAGAAGAGGATCCAGCATACGGAGTGCCGGAGAGGAGGCGGAGCTGTAGACCACACAGCCGTAGTCGACACGGGATTGCACCAGGGAGGTGTACAGGCGCAGCAGAGTACGCCTGTCCGCCCCCCAGGTCGTGTGGGACAGATGAACCAAAAGGGAGAGGGTGCGGCGAGATGTTTGCCGCAACCGCCTAAGGTGTGGAACCCAACCGAAAAATCCGTCGAGGGTCATACCCAGGAATCTAACGGATGGGACGAGGGGAAGAGGAGTGCCGGCAAAGGTAAGGGCGAAGGTATGCGACAGACGGAGGCGCCGAGGACGGAAAAGCATACTGGAAGACTTAGAGGGTGAGAAAGCATAGCCAACCGAGGACGCCCAGCGAACCACCGCGTTGATGGCTAGCTGGAGCCGACGTTCAGCCAAAGACGGGAGGCGGCCAGAGCAATAGATAGCCAGGTCATCGGCATAGAGGGAGCTACGAACGGATGTAGGCAGGACCGTAGCGACTGTGTTCATCACGAGTGAGAAACACAAGACGCTAAGGACACTACCCTGAGGGACACCCTCCTCCAACGGAAAGCGGTCAGAGAGGGCAGAACCGATGCGGTCGCGGAAAGAACGGGCGGACAAGAAGTTATAAATAAAGGAAGGGAGAAAGCCTACGAAACCCAGGGAGCGTAAGCAGTCGAAGACCGCGCTCCGCCGGGTAGTATCGTAGGCCTTCTGGAGGTCGAAAAAGACGGCGAGTACAAATTGACGCCGGGAGAAAGCCTCCTGCACGTCATGGCTAAGGAGGAGGAGGGGTCGGTGGTAGACCGGAAGCGCCGGAAACCAGCCTGGGTAGCAGGGTACTGGTCACTCGCCTCCAAGGTAAAGGACAGCCGCGAGGCGACCATCGCCTCCATCACCTTGCAGGCACAGCATGTTAGGGAAATGGGGCGATAGTTCGACGGGAGTGAGGGGTCTTTATCGGGCTTCGGGATGGGGACGACGATGGACTCACGCCATCGGTCCGGAAATGAACCCTCCAACCAAATCCGGTTATAGAGGTCCAGTAGAAAGCTGAGAGCAGAGGGGTGGAGGTGCCGTAACAAGTCATAGGGGATATTATCGGGGCCGGGGGCGGAGGAGCGTCGGGGGCGGAGGGCCTCCCGAAGCTCTGTCATGTGGAAGAGGTGATTATAGGGGTCATCCCTATGAGGTGGAAATTCCGGTGGGTGGCGGCGGGAGTGGGGGGAATCGGAACTGGAGATGGCTGCGAAGTGCGCCGCGAGTGCGTTCGCGACGGCCTCCGGATCGGACACGAACTCGTCGTCACCGACCCGAAGCACCGGGGGTCGAGGGGGACACGGGTCCCATCAAAGCTACGCACCTTGCGCCAAACAGTCGAGGGGGCGGTCGAGGAGATCCCGGACACGTAACTCCGCCAGGAGGTACGCCGGGCTAGTTTCAAGACCCGACGGGCCACTGCCTTCAGGCGCTGAAACGCCGTCTTATGCTCCGGCTGGCGGGTCCGGTAGAAGCGACGGCCAGCACGGCGCCGCTCCTGAACGGCACGGGAGCACTCTGGGGTCCACCATGGGACGCTGCGCGGCCTGGGGGAGCCTGAGGTACGGGGGATGCAACTGGTGGCAGCCGAGAGGATCTTGCTTTCGAGAAAGGCGAGGGCCTCACTAACGGAGGGAAAGGCAGGAATGGACGGCGAGATCGCCGTGCACCTCGTGTATGAGGCCCATTTCGCTCGGGCGAACAGCCAGCGCGGGCGGACAGAGGTGGGGGGGAGGAGACGGGTTGGGGTAAGACACAGGGAAATGGTCACTGCCGGAAGAATCCGGCAGGACCTCCCAGGTGAACTCCGTCACGATATCGAGGGAAACCAGGGAAAGATCAATACAGGTGAAACTGTCATGGGCCGAGTGGAGGCAGGTTGGGGAGCCATCGTTCAGAAAGGTGAACTCTAGCTCGTCCATAAGGGAGAGAAGGGTCCCGGAGAGAAAGGTGGAGCAAACGTCCACCCAGGCCGGGTCCCGACTGTTGAAGTCCCCGAGAGGCAGGAAAGGGCGGGGAAGCTGCAGAATTAGGTCACGGAGAGAATCGGGTGGAGGGCGTACGTTAGGGGAGAGGTAAAGAGAGCAGACCGTGAGCTGACGCCACAAAGAAAGGCGCACGGCCACAGCTTGCAAGACAGTACGGAGCGGGAGGGGGCGGAAAGGGACGGAGCGGTGCACGAAGACCGCGGAGCCCCCCCCTACCCGCCCCATCGAGAGGCGGGGAAGGGAGCCCGCAGTAACCGGACACTCGAGGGAGGGAACGGGAGCCCAGTATCGTCTCCTGAAGGCAGAAACACGCCGGACACCTGGAGGCCAGGAGAGAAGAGAGACTCTCGAGGCCTACCAGGAGCCCGCGGATGCTCCACCGCAGGAGCGAAGTATATGGAGGGGTAGGAAAGTCTGCGAAACGGATGGTTATGGGGTGGGTGGGCCGATCGGGCGGCCCGAGATTAACAAGGGGATTGGAAAGCCCCGGGGCCCAACGGGGGACGCCGAACGTGGGCGAAGGCGAGGGTCACCCCGACGGGGGGGCGATGTGGAAACTGACGCCGGCAAATCCTCCTGAAGAGGAGTCACCCGGACGCCCGGGGAAGAGCGATGCAGAGAAGGGGATGTGAGGGGTATCCAGAAGGCCCCTCCCTTCACCGGAGGTGCAAGGGAGGCTGGACTACAAGGGGGAGTGGAAAAGGATACCTCACCCGGATGCATAGTCAGGTCAAGGAGAGAGGTGGGGTAGGTCACGCGCGGGGGCGTGCTCATCCCACCCACGCCGACCAGGCGGGCGAGTTCCCGCTCCAGTGGGTCCATCGACCGAACCGGTGAGGGATGTATCTCCGCCCCCACCACGAGGGTCGTCGGGGACCCCAGGGGGGAGCGTCCATAACGGTTGCGCAGCGGGGACGGTGAGGACACCGGGATGGTAGGGCGAAGGGGCGTTTGTGTCTGGGAGAGGAAGTGTGATGCGAGGCCTATGGCCTCGAACCTTTCGGGGTCACTATTGGCGCGGCGCTTGCGGCCCGTTCCCCTCCGTCGTGCGTGGGCCCGCATGGACGACGGCGGGTCACGGTCCGGAATGGGGGTGGCCGAAAGCGCCGGTGGAAGGGGCGTAGAAGGGGCAGGGGGTTTGCCGACGAACATCGGCGTTCGCGGAGGGAGCACGTGGGGACGCGCTGTAGTAAGGCCGCGGCGGGAGTCCGCTGGGCGGCAGAGGATAGACAGAGTAGCGGAACACGGTGAGTGGAGGCGCGTCGGGAACCGCCGGTGAGGACGGGGGTCTGGGCCGGCGGCGGCCGGGGACGGAGAGCCTCGGCGTACGAGGTACCACGCCGGGCCTCGCGGCACGCAACCGGTCGCCCCCTCCCGAGCGCTGAGAAATTCTGATTGAACAGAGGGCCCGAACCTCCCTCTCAAAGAGGAAGGACGGCAAGAGCGGGATGAAGCGGGTGCGTCCATGACAGTCAGTTGGTGCAGGAAGGCGGAGCAGTACAGGGCAAGGGGTGGGGAGGGCCGCCGCAGCGGACACACAACGGGGCCGGCTGACGCAGGAACTGCTCCTGGGCCAAACCTATGCACTGAAACAGCGCGTTGAGGATCTGGCACGTATGGCCGAACCGAGATTCGCATGCTCGTCTCTCACCAAAGCCCCAGAATACCGAAACGGGGGGCACCAGTGAGTCAAAAGTAAGGAGAAGGCGAGGAGAAGGGACGGATGGGGATCGCGATCTGTCGGGAAGGAACGGTATATTCTCACCACACCCTGGGAGGCGAGGTCAGTCTGGAGGTCCTCCACCGGGATGGGTAGAAGACGAGCAGCGTAGATCGTGCCCTGGCACTGATTGAGGCGGGGGTGGGGAGTCACCGTGATCCCGCAGCCCAGGACATCGGGGATAGCGAGCAGAGAGGAGGTTTCGGCAGAGGAACGCGACCTTATCAAAATGGAGCCATCCTCTGAGGCCGAAGGTCAAACGCACCGTCCCCGTCTTCCCATGGATCGCTCGAAAGAGGCGTTCGTGGTTAGTGGGGAGGGGCTTGGAGGAGGAGGGGCGGAGGACGAGGAACTTGTCCATCGTCCTAAGGCCGAGTGAAGCCGTCTGGCCAAACACCACCGGAACTTCGAGGGGGCGAGAAGACGAGAAAGGCGGACGGCGACGTCGGGTCCCACGTCCCCCAGGGCCGAGGGGGCCGGGGGCGATGAGGCCCGACCGGAGCGGGAGGCGACCGGCCGCGGGCCTCCCACCTGAGGGCGAAAAAGCAGGTGGGTCCCTATCGGGACGTGGAATATGGGGGGATCCAGGGTCGGGGGGTCCACTGCAGGTCCATCCGCTACTGGCGGGGGTCGGGCAGCGGCGCCACGAGCCTGGGGAAGAGAGGGAGAGGAGGTGTCGGCAAGAAGAGCAGACGGGGTGGGCGAGGGCTGCGACTGCCCTTACCAGACCCACGGTCCAAAGAGGTAGTCAGAGGGGGTCAGATGCACAAGCCGGGTCGTCAACGAGGTCCATTAGATTTGTAAGTGTTTCCATAGAAAATTTTTAGTTGTTGTTTCGCGCCCGTGGCCGCGGGGAACCGATTACCCGGGGCCCAAGGGGACCAAGCGCACGCCGGCGGGGGATGGGTGCCTCGTCCCATGTAGGTACCCCTTTCAAAAGGGGCCCTTGCAGCGTCGAAAGTTCTCCCCCGCCGGCAGCAAAGACCAAGGCCCCCCAGGGTCCCAGGCCTGGGCACCCTACCAGCCAACTTAGTCCGGCCCCGGCCATGGGAGCGAGACCCCCAGCGACCAGCCCCGGCAGCCCACGGGGCGCGCGAAGTGAACAGAGAAAGCAGAAACAGAGGGGGCAAGGAAGAGGGTAAAGAGGGGAAGACAGGAAAGAGGGGGCTGTAGGATAGCAGGGTATGCTAAAAGTCACTTCGCAACGGGCGGGGACCGGCAGGGCCCCCAGCCGCGGCTGACCCCCTCGCCACATGGAGGCAGGAGCCCGCGGGCGATCCACCCCCAGAAAGACCGCCCGCGGGGAGGGGATATATATATATATATATATATATATATATATATAATATTGGGTGTTTGCTTTTATCAAGATGTCCTCATAGAAAATCAGAAAGATATGTGGGGCCCTGAGAGGGTTGTGTAAGGAATGGGGGCCCCCAATTATTTGGCACAGGGCCCCTCAGAAGCTAGGGCCGGCCCTGAAAATAACAATGATCTATATTTATAAAAAACAATTTGTTTTCAGAGGCATACACATCATTCATTCAAATAGGACAATTGCAAGAAGTTGAAGGGGGGGGGGGTCCAGGCGTCGCCGAGCCTACCCACCCCTAGATCCGCCTATGCTTAGGGTTACCGTATGTCTTGTATAACAATTTAACCGCTTCTCTGCAATGAGTATCCCGTGGTGGTGAATCTACCCAAAAGGGATAGAGGCTTGGTGCGTAACTGCCCCCATTAGATAACTAAATTTCTGGGCATCAAAAATGTCAGTTCGCATATCACTGGAACTTAAAAATGTTCCAGAAGTGTGACCATTCTAAGGTGTTCCCGCCGAACGCAGGCAAGTTTAACACAAAGCGCTCGCTCCAATAGCGAGGATTATTATCCGAAAATTTTCTTTCCTTCGTTCTTTGTAGCAGTAGAAAGGAATCCTCTGCTGACGAAAGGCATTCCTCGATGTCCATTACTCTAAGAACCTTCCTCCATACCTAAGAGTTCATCTCTCTCAAAAATGACTTTAGTAATCCTTTACAATACGGTTGGAAATTATTTTTAAAAAATTGACAAGTTTAACATTTATTAAATGTATGTAAAATTTGTGAAGTCGTGATATTTTAGTTAGTTTTAACGAAAATATTACGACTTAACCTAACCAATCGTCAAGGGCGTACACAGTTGACCTAACCGGGCATGACTGGTTAGGTATATCAAAGTTATACATCTATAATAATAATAAAAGGACGTGTGTGTGTGTGTGTGCACTCCAGCCATATGTCCAAATGGAAGCAATTACAAACATGAAACTTCACACACATTGATTAGATCCAAGATTGTGCACCTGGGTGTTGAATGCCCGGTTAAGTCAACTGTACGCCCTTGACGACTGGTTAGGTTAAGTTGTGATATTTTCGTTAACTTTAACGAAAATATCTCTCCTCCTCGTGTGCAGAAACGTTCCTTAATACTTATGTCGTTTCTATTCATATATATATAAGTTTTTTTGCGCACACCTACAGGTCGCTACAATTGGTGTAGAACAATGCGGTTTTCACCATTCGATGCGTCTTTTTATTGTGCAGTGCCCATGCTAAAAAAAATTCCCTAACATAAATCCTGCCGCCCCCCCCTTTTAGGGGTACAGTTCTTCCCATTTCTTCATTTTTAATCATAATTTTGGCACAAAATGGGGGAGGGGTGGGGTAATGGGGGAGGGGTGGGGTAATGGGGGATGGGGGAGGGGGTGGGGTTAATGGGGAAACTCAGAAAAAAAATGATAACCAACATCGATTCCGGTCAGGAAGATCATGCTTATCACAACTAATGGAACACTATAACAATACTAGTGTACCCGTGCCGTCAAGAATGACGGCAAAATATATATGAACCACGAAAATGGAGACTGCTGCAGAAAGGGCCGCAGGGCCCCCAATTACTGTCGGTTCAGTTATTTGGTCAATAAAACTATAGAAATGAACGGAGTCATGAAAATCTTAGGCGTCAAATCCGAGCTCATTGTATTAAGATTTGTGAAGCTTTAGAATTTCATGGCTGCGTTCTTTTCTGTAGTTTTATTGAATGAATAATTGGTTTGCCAGTAACTGGAAGGCCGCAGGCACCCCAATTACTGAGGCCCAAGGTGAGAGGAATAGGAATGATATCCAGATAAAGGGCTACTGATGTTTAAAATAAAATACGCCGTAGGCCCACAATTCAGCCGAAGCACCGCAGATCTAGCAAAATCGGCGCGTAGCGCCCGACCTTTCGCTAGTTACTACTATAATATAATTCATCGAAAATCTGTGTCTGTCCGCAGAAAAAACTTGCGTTTCTGAACCGATTTCGACCAAACTTCGTATGGTGGATAGGGGTGATGAGTAATGAACGAAAATATGTATGTGACCAGCCCGCCCGCTACCAATTACTGCGTTCTTTTCTGTAGTTTTATTGACCGAATAATTATTGGTTCGCCAGTAATTGGAAGGCCGCAGGCACCTCAATTACTGAGGCCCAAGGTGAGAGGAATAGGAATGATATCTAGTTAAAGGGTTACTGATCAAAATAAAATATGCCGTAGGCCCACAATCCGGTTTGGATAGAAGGTCCAAGCACCACAGATCTAGCAAAATTGGTGCCGATCTTTTGCTAGTATACATATACAGTATATGGACCTTTTCCGTTCTATGGGCACCAATAAAATGAGAAATTAATTTTTTAAACTTTTAACTTTTTATTAATAATTAATCAGTACATTTTGAATTGGAGAAATTTAATTTATTTAATTTAACAGCTATGAACAAAAAAAAAAAAAAAATTGTCTATTCTTTAAAAGTTTGACGATTTATTACATTACATCATTATTATTGGTCATACGGTCATACCTACTCCAAACCTAGCTTAATACAGCCTAACCTCGTTGGTGCCCATAGAACGGAAAAGCTCCATATTATATATATATACAACCTTTGGTTAGCTTCCGCCCGAATTGTTCATTCTGACGAAGGTCAAGCTTTTCACTCCACCTTAGACATACAGTTTAACGTGGAATCCGAACCACGCCCCATCAGCAGCCTAGCGTCTTAACCACTAGGCCACCTAGGGTACCCATTTATCTACCAACCACTCTTTATTGTGTGGAAGGATGAACAGCTGGGTTTTGCTGCGCGCCGGCTGCCGTCGGGTCTCGAACCCGGGGCCAAAGCTGGACCCTATCTGCTTGGCAAGATAGCTGGTGAGGGAAGCTATATTTTGAGGCCATTTTGCGAGTGACCCGTTGCCCACGTCGGACTAACATCATGAAAAAGAAAAACTATATCATTTGTTATTTACCATTACTTATTCGAACTACTGTATAATGGATTTAATTTTTCCAGAAGAGTTCCTTGTTCCATGCACGGTCTGTGTGTAAAACACACACACAAAATATATAATATATATGCAGTAGCTATAACGGATCACCCGAAGATCAGGGCCACTCTAATAGACAGTTTATTTCCACAACAGTTTCGATGCCCACTGGCATCCTCTTCAGGTAGATACAGAAAAACGAATGAACCAAAAACAAGAGGGAAAACAGTCCAGGGACCATTAAGAAATTCGCACCTAGGTTAGATCCCGTTCTCTCGACAGAGTAAAACTCCCAAAGAGTAAAATCGTTGACGAAAGATTTTAAGTTGGCTTTGGCGTTCAAATATTCGTCTAAATGTAAAAAGTAAATTGGTTAGGAATAACGTTGCAAAACAGGAACAAGCCTGTGTCTACAGCATTCCCTATAAAAGTTGTGATTTAGTATACGTAGGAGAAACGAAGAAATATTGAAACCCGTATTAAAGAACACAAATATGCCTTCAGAAGTTGCAATACTAATAATGCCATTTTTTACCACGCCAGCCAAAATAATCATGCTATAGATTGGGAATCAAGTAAGGTACTTTATAAATGTAATAATTATGTCAAAATCGGTAAAATGTAAATGGAATAATAAACGTAAATGTAATAATGAAAGTAATAAATGTGGAAATAAATATAAATGCAATAAATGTAATAATAAAGGTAATAAAATAAATGTAATAATTAGTGTAAAGGTAATAATAATAATAAATGTTAAAAAAAGGTAAATGCAATAATAAATGCAGTAATTATGTCAAAATAATAGAATCTGATGTAGAGAACAAGAAGATAGTTAGTTTTAATTTGTGCGAATGTACTTATAAGCGGGACCCTTTAATAAAAATGCCCTTCCAGTGTCGGGAGAACGGGATCTAACCTAGGTGCGAATTTCTTAATGGTCCCTGGACTGTTTTCCCTCTTGTTTTTGGTTCATTCGTTTTTCTGTATCTACCCGAAGAGGATGCCAGTGGGCATCGAAACTGTTGTGGAAATAAACTGTCTATTAGAGTGGGGTTTTATCATCATATTTTGACCTTCACGTAGAAAAAAAGTTTTTTGCATTTAAACATGTTAGAGCACTTTAAATAATTAATGTGTTTTTAACTAGCTTAAACTAGTTAGAGAGGATTGTGTTAAATTTAACCAGTCACAAACTGCTACTGTTTATGAAAAAGTGGTCGAAGTGGGGGAAAGTGTGTTCCTTTGATAAAAATGGTAATTTTTTACTATTGCTCCAGTCTTTTCAATTCCCATAATTTATAGATCAATGGATTCGTTATTACACCAGGAATGCGATTTGGATAGTCTCAAGTGAGGGAACTGGCCCAAAACTAAGTTAGGACACGAAGTTTGTTTTGGGGTATAAGTGTGAAAAAATACCCTAAAATGCGGGTAATTCCTTCAGTAGAGACTACCTAGGGCGCATTCGCGATGTAAAAATGAATCCATTGATATATAAATTATGGAAATTGTAGAAACAGCCAACATGAGTGACCTAAAAGGTATATATACATTTATATATATGTAGTAAAACGAACACTGTATATATTCACTGGGATCTTTTCCGTTTGACTGCCGCCATTGAAACATAATTAAACTCCAGCCTTCTTTAGTTAGCTTTATAAGGCTAACTAACAAAAATATCACGACCTAACCTAACCAATCGTCAAGGTCGTACAGTTGACCTAACGATTGGTTAGGTTAGGTCGTGATATTTTCGTTATTTAGCCTTATAAGGCTAAGTAAAGAAGGCTGGGGGCACTCACCTCATGTTTCAATGGCGGCAGTCAAACGGAAAAGATACATTCACTGTATATATTATATATACAGTAAAACTAAACACTACTAACCTAACCTAACCTACCTAACCTTGCGTGTTCTCCTTCTCCGTTTCTTATCACGCACACGACCTATGGCAACGAAATGCTTTTCTGTTTTTATCGAACACACACTTATTACCACAAACTATCTTCCTTGTTTTTCTTAGGGCAAATAAATTCTTTTAGCAATACACCGTGTTCTACATAAAAATTAAATGCAGCCTCTTCATCATCAAAAAATTTGCATGAAGTTAAACACACTGAATAATTACAACCATCGCAAACCAACGCCATCGTGACACTAAAATCTTATGAGTTCAGGTCAAACCACCCAATTTTGTTAGCGGTACCTTCCTAACCTTTGTGGGATCAGCCATTTTATCACTCCCAAAAACATGATCCACGATTTTATCGCTCAAAAAAAAATTTATTAACATTAATTTTATAGCTTTAATCGGCATTTGCCTTCATATTGTACTTAATAAAAGTTGTTTAAAAAAATGTAGAGAGTCTTATGGTAAACTTTATTTTCAGTTTCCAGAGACCGGACTGATAGTAAAAAATTACCATAAAAATACCCAGTTCTTTCGTTGCCAAAACCGTCGGTCAAACGGAATGTTTTTTTGAAGGACCCCGGCAGATCTGTAAAAGTAGCAGAAAAAATAAAGCATTAATGCCCGGTTAGGTCAATTGAATGCCCTTGACGATTGGTTAGGTTTAAGGCATGATATTTTCGTTAAAAACACATTAATTATTTAAAGTGCTCTAACATGTTCGTTTTTTCATTTCTCCAAAAAAAAAAGTTATATTTGAAATCAGTGACCAAAACTACATTGGTGCTGGTTAAGTGTGCGGTCTACCTACGATTGGTTAGGTTTAATCATGATATTTTCGTTAAAACTAACGAAAATATGACTAAACCTAACCAATCGTCAAGGGCGATTGACAATGGGATGTAAACAAACAATTAGTAAACAAGATAAGAAGCTATAATTAAAAGGTAGACCGCCGAATCGTAGGTAGACCGCACACTTAAACAGCACCACTACATTAATATACCGATTTTCATTAAAATTCGCTGCTAGTCCCCAAACAGAAAAGATCCTTTTCGTTAGTTAGCCTTATAAAGCTAACTAGAGGCGGCTAGGGGCCCTGATCTTCAGGTGATCCGCTATAACTCACATTTTTGGTAAAAGTTGCTTAAAATTAATCGAAACCTACGTGAAAATTATTGAATGCCCGGTTAGGTCAACTGTACGCCCTTGACGATTGGTTAGGTTAAGTCGTGATATTTTCGTTAAAACTAACGAAAATATCACGACTTAAATTTAACACACATTTAATAAGTGTTAAACTCGTTAATTTTTTCAAGTAATTTCGAACCGTATTGTAAAGATTACCATTACTTGAACCCTTTCGTCATAAAAGAGCACTTTATCTTGCTGGCGACGTAATTTTTACTACCACTTTTTTTTTATCAAACACGTTCTCCACCAAACTCTTTAATGACGCTATCAGCTTAACGGCCATGGCACGATGACCACCACAAATTTTCGTATTAATCACGTTAATATAAATTATTAAATGAAAAAATATAACCAATTTATGGGAAACTTGAAAAATAAGTTTCTTCCCAAGTTTGGGCACCAAATTTTTTTTTTAAATTGTGGTAAATATAGTTGGGATTAAGTTTCACGATTAGTAACTTAATTAGAAACGTACTCGGGAACAAGATCCCACGAGTTTATTTTGAAGTGTACTCAAGGTTAAAGTTCCGCGAATCATTTTGAATGAGGTGGCTCAAAGCACCATGTTTATTAAAATTAAATTAAAAGGTCCGTAAAAGGACTGGGTTTTAAGTTCGCATTATCCAACAAAAAGAAAACCTTGTAATAAGATCAAATTTAATTTAAATGGTGATTAAACCTTTTTACGGCAATAAACTGGAATAGGTAAGAAATAAATCTAAACCTGCAATGGAAACTAAAGTCCATTAAGTTTAATTTGGCACGTGAAGTGAATCTCCGGCGATGTCTGTACTGCTTAAACTTAAAGGTCGTACAAGACAACATGTGGGAAATCCAAATCATGGCCGTATTATCACATTGTCAATAAATATTGCTGTTATGGCTAAATTCAATTAAATTATTCCACCCTGTATAATAGTGTCAGCAATAGTTAATCACCTATCAATAGTCTAAACTATCAATAGAATATAATATGAAACTATATAAAAAACAGTAAACTTAATTCGAAAATCGTTGGTAAACTAATTAAAGCCTAAGGCGTAGGGCTAAATTAAATAATAAATAGCCCAATTTCACAATTATTTATCTTAAAACTAAAATTGTATTTATTTAATCAATGAAGGTTATACAATTTCAATAAAAAGTGAAGGCTTATCCAATAATCTTCATACAAATCCACCAGAACTAATTGTTAACAATACCTACTTCAGAAAAATAATTGAAACTTTACACGAAGATCAAGGTAACACTTCCAACGAATATGAATATCAAAGAAAGACTGAGAGAGTGTGAAAATAAAATTAGTTACAAAGTTTCGATATTATCGTACATTTGGCTACTGGCAGAAATGCCTATTAAAGTAAAATTTCTGACACGCAGTCTGGAAATGAAAATGCCCGAAGTAAGAGATCAGATTTGTGCAAAAGTTTCTTGATTTGAGAAACAATGTCACTCTAGTCCCATTCGCAGTCAGACGCCAAATGAGAATGGTTAATATTTACTTGTTCTACAACTAATCAATTTCTAGCTTTCGAGTTCAGCAGTCTAATTCTATGGCAACTACTATTATCTATGTAACCGTAAACGAACTTAGGTGTCTGGGGGTAAAAATGAGAAGTAGACTATTAGATAATTTGGAGCTATTGAAGAATAGGGACCCCAGCCTTTTTTAGTTAGCTTTATAAGGCTAACTAACGAAATTATCACGACTTAACCTAACCAGTCGTTAGGTTAACTGTACGCCCTTGACGATTGGTTAGGTTAGGTCATGATATTTTCGTTAGTTAGCTTTATAAAGCTAACTAAAGAAGGCTGGGGTCCCTATTCTTCAATAGCTCCGATATTTATGTATAGTAATTAAATAAAATTAGTTTCCTCACTGTCCCTCGAAGTGGGTGGGGGTGTTGTAGGTTCGAGGTCTTTTAGTTTCACGTGAAAAGTTTGCTATTTTTAAAACTTCATGTTTATTCGCCATCCAAAAGCAAAGGATAATTCATTATTGCCTTTTCGTCATCGTTGTTATTTTAGAGTTTTGGTGGTCAATAAGCCCGTTTGGTTGACCTAGTTTTATTAGTGACACACACGCAAACCTTTGTCTAAACAGAAACGTCAGATAATGAAGTTTGATTATAATTTTTCTTATAAGTACATTTGGGAATTAAATCCATCAATTGGGTGGTTGAAAATCCTTGCTTTTTTCTGTGTGTGATCTATGTGTATATATAATCACTTCATAACTCGTTAAATGAGCGAGTAATTATGTCTGAGACGTTACTGAGCCGTAACTACTTGCTCACCCACCACGTTACAAAGTGATCTACATAATCAGTCATGTGCGGATATAAAGCAAAAATGTTAATATTTTTGCGGTTAGGTCACTGGTTTTCAATAGTTTATTTATTAAAAAATGAGGTAACGCAAGAGCGAAAGAACTGCTTTTACTGTATTTATTAGTACAAGAAAATATACAATAAAGTAATCATATAAACCTTAGCCTTATCATTAGCTACTAGATACAAATCACCATTATATTCTAGAAGACATACAGAAAGAGAGAAAAAGACAATAAAATTTCTTGGTATAATTTGCAAGTATTGCACAAATTTTCTAAATATAATATTACTTCTTTTAACTTTTAATATTCCAATCAAATATAAGTTATATCTGTTTAACAATAGCGGAAGCACATGATGCTATAAATGCTAATATTCTGCCCTATCGAGAAAAAAAAAATATATTTATAAACTTCAACATACTTTTAATTAAAGAACATCCTCTCATTTTGTACTTCAAAGCATTGTGTAAACCATCGAAGGAAAAGTAAAAAATATTAAAAAAAAAGAAAGGATTGGGAATGATAAACTAGCTTCTATTGAATGGTAAAATAACGAAGTTTGAAGAAGGATCCACGGGTGGAAGGAGGGAGAGGGAGAGAAAAAATAAGTCTATACAATAATGAGCCATAATCATTGCTTTAGCACAAAGGGCAAAAATAGTGCGAATTATTATTATTATTATTATTATCAACTGGATATAGTGCTTGAATACAATAGTGAAGCTTTCTGCTTCGTCGTAACAATAGAAAAAGGACACAAATTTTAACATACATCATACAAGATAAAATGGAAAAAGGTGAAAGGCGAAACATCATTGGTGATTTTATTGAGTTTCAACATTATCAATGACTCGCAAATTACGAAATCAATCATTTTATTGGTTATTTCTTCTATATATAATGTACAATTCAAATTTTGAGAATACGCGTATAAATCACCAATCATTTTTATTAAAACTCTATACAAATTCATGAGCAGTTTTCTGGTCAGAGAAGAAAATTTATCTTTTTTTAAAATGAGTCTTTCTTTTTTGCATATTTCAGTTGCCGAGAAAACTTATCATGAATTTTCCGTTATCTATAATTAGGAATTGGACAAAGACAGAAATCAGTCTAGAAATCTACAATTTAAATGGAATAAAATGGAACATTGGATGGAAATTCTAAGGGTCAAATCTGAACAGCGAGATTGAACATTATACTACCCTTCCTTTTCCGTATTTTAATTATACATAATCGTGCAGTTATCACACAGTTACAAAGTCACTCAATTTGGAATGCTTTAAACAGAATGGTGAATTTTTCCTCTTTTTAATATGTGATATATATTTAATATTATATATGTATTTATATAGATGTGTGTATATATATATATATATATATATGTATATATATAATTTAATTAATAACTCTATTTATTGTTAAGAAGAAAGATGAGAAAATGTTTTAAGGGTTAAATATTATCTATTTACATTTCAATTAGCATTTTTTAGTTTCATTTTTTTTTTTTACATTCAAGAGTTGTAAAGGCACAGCACAACTCACATACCGGCAGCCCTAAAACAATAACAATAATAATCTTAAAAATTTTAAAATATCAACGTGCATATTAATTTCTGATGTATTAAAAATGAAAAAAAAAATGAAAAAAGGCGTCACAATATGAGTGGAATGTCATTATACACTAACTCCAAATGGTGTTAAAACCTTATTAAACGTCAAAGCACCATAGAGAGGTATTATGAGAGTCATTTATGTTTTATTAAGATGGAATGTATATTTAAAATCATAATAAGGTATAAAGGCAAATTACTCAATTGATTTCATTATTTTTTGTGTGTGTATGTAACAACGCCTCGTTGTCATAATAAGCATTAGTAATTCCAGATACCTGAAAGACAGTATGGTTATATTTACTGAATTACAAATCAGCAACTCTTAAACATGTTTTAATTATGTTATGGACGTGCTGCATCATTTAAGTTGGGCCCGGCTCAATGCATTATGGAAGCACTGGTTCAATTCTATGGGCAATAATAATGGACACTATATAAAATAAATTTGCGTATAATTAACTATAATATTTACAGTTTCAAATTTAAAATCTCCAGTTCATCATTCACTTAAACACTAAGCGGTCGAAAAATATTGATGAAAACAATTTGATACAGGAAGCGATGTTTAGAAAAGACAAAAAGTTGAGAGAAAAGGCCTTCTAGCAGATATATTGTAGCGTACTGACTAGAAAGTTTTACTCAATGAAAAATACCACCTCTACTACAATGTTTTGAGTATTTTTTCATGTATACTCTCGTAATCATCTAATGCGAGAGATTGCACTGTTTTTAATGCGAGTGAAATCCTAACTTACTTTCTACTGAACTGATAATGGAATCTACAAAATCTGGACCTCAGACACCTTGAATGGAAGACCAAAGATTATCTTCAAGGGTATATCGTCAGCCATAGCTTGGTCTCACGAGCAATAGGGCATCGAAATGAGCGGCTTTTTTAAGGGGTCCTCGTGCGACTAATCCCATACCAGCGTATAAATGAGTATATAGTAGGTACTGGATTTACATTTTTAAATCGAATAATTTTTCTATCTACTTTAAAACTCCTCTAAAACGATAAAGATGAATGTTTGAGGTGGTACTGCGACGTCATCAGCACCCAAAGATTTCGTAGGAAGACACTGACTACCACCAGCCTCACTGCCCAAACTGCCGCATTCCTTCAGAGATAACTCGGAGTACTCTAACAAGATCCGTTTCTACAACTCTAGAGGCACTAGACGAAGAGAATGTAGAGAACAATGTGTGTATAGGCAGTAGAAGTACGACAGAAAAGGAATGTAAATGGATAGGAGAAATATTTGGCACATGCGAATCCACAATAATCCTAAGAATAATTGTGATACTGTTATAATATCCTATTAAACGTAGAATGAAATAGTTATTTATACAGTAAAACAAATAACCCTTATTTAAAAAAATATATAATCGAGTTTTCAAAGAAAAAATTTCCTTAGATTATATTTTGATCCTTGTTATTCAAGTCGTTGCGAGAGTATAGCATTTTGATTTTAAAGTTTAGGAGTAAAATAGCTTATTTTCGTTGTTTGGCACCTGCTTTACAAACTGTTTTAACAATTCTTTATAATCTTATATATTAAACTTAATTAGACTTTTGAAAACTTTTATACATAAATAGGAAAAAGTTATTTGCAAAAATAGTTAAAAGCTAAAGAAAAAAATGTATAAAAATACATAAAGATAATTCATGCAGAATTCTCGTGCGAGTCGTTAAGAATGAGCTGCGAGGGGCGCTCTCTCTGCTGTTCCTTGTCTTCCTCGACCGTCCTCTCTTCTGAAGAAGGCAGACTGAAAGACTCCTCGCAAGATGGCGAAGGATGCTGTGATTCTTCATCGCAGGATTCCTTGCAGGGAGTATCTCTCTCCTGGTGTCCGTCGAGAGGAGGTGGCGTGTGCGTCTCGCGGGAATATGAATCCTTGTTACTCCCTCCAAAACTGTTGGGGGAGCTTGGGTGAGAGTTGGCTTCCTGAGGAGCTTCTCCTCCGGGAGAAGACGCAGGCGTGGATGCGTTAGAAAGCCTGTTGACAAAGGTGTCCGTCTGCTGGTTGTAGGGCTTGCAATAGGAGAAGCGGTGGTTCATGTGCTGAGAATAAGAGCCCGAGTGGGAGAAGCGTTTGAGGCACTTGTGACACTGGTAGGGCTTCTCCCCCGTGTGGAGGCGGCTGTGCTCCGTCAGGTGGTGCTTGTGCTTGAAGGCTTTCGGGCACAATTCGCACTTGTAAGGACGCATCCCTGCAGGGATTTGTGAAGAAAATATTTAAAACAAAGACCTTACTACCTTTGCCTCCACTTTTTTTAACGTTTAAACGCGGAAGAACTTGTTTTTAACTTTGACAGGAGGATTACACGAGATCAATTTAGGTCGAGAAGGATAATAGTTATTAAATTAGTTTCAAATTTCATGAAAACCTCGATAATGCGAACTGCTATCTACCTGAATGTTCGTATTTATGTCTTGCCAATGAAGATTGTTTATTGAAAGACTTATCACACTGGTCGCACTGGAATATTCCTCCTTCATCATCTTTACGTCGTTTTCTCATTTCATCTCCAGAACCTTCCTCCTCCTGTTCAAATACATTCATTATTATTATAACAAAATAATTGTTCAAACGAATCCTACGATACTATGTTAAATAGAAAGTTAAACTAAGGCCAGCGCCTGCAGCTCAATCGTTAACACCGTTTCCCTATAAGCGAAGTGAAAGTGGTTCGAATCCATATGGTGCTGGTAATAATAATCCAGGAGTTAGAGCAGTGGCCCGCATTAGTTGGCCTGAGCGCCGCGCCAATTTCTGGCCCTCCTGACTCATTATTAAAAAATAAATAAAAAGCGGTTGGTAATCATTACAATCCATATAAATGCAGCAATTAGTATTTATACAATATTTGAATTTATAAAACTTTAAAAGTAATGGTATTTGCAATTAATTTTCAACATATGATAATTTTCAATTTTACCTTAAGGAATCATCAAGGTTTACGATGAATTCAGAAACAAAAACCAACTACTTACTCTTGGTCTTTTTTCACCGTAGTCGTATGATTCCGGGTATGGTGACTGAAGTCTTAACTTGGCTCCACTTAATATCTGAGCCAATTTACTGTGGTGTTCGACGCCCATTCCTGAAATGGAGTTTAAATTCTCTTTACTTTCAGACACGTTGTTGTTGTTGTTGTTGTTGTTGTTAAATGGGGTTGATGTAGGCGTGGGGGTCCGGGACTCCGACTTGTACGAGATAGCTAACGATGCCGATTCATCAGAATCGGAAACAACGGGCACGGGTTTAGGGGACGGGACGATGCACTTCCTCGTCGACAGATCGAGAGGTTTGGGGTCATCGTCCTCTTCTTGTTCATTGTGATCGGAATTCCTGAGGTCGGACGCATATTCTTCGTTGTTGTTGTTTGAATATTGAGTGTTAGACCCAATGAGTGAAGGGTAGTACGAATTCATAAAGGACTTCGTTGTATTTGTCAAAGCGCCTCGAGATGTAGAAAGTGTACCGCCTGTAGAAGAGGAGTAAATGACCTGAGGACCGTTAAGGACAGGCATTGGAGGCGGCAGAAAGGAGATGGAATTAGGGGTGAGGCACCTTCCTTCCCGACGGTCGCGCGCTCGAGCATTTTGAAACCATACTTGGACGACTCGAACGGGAAAGTCAACTTTGTTCGCGATAGCCTGCAGTTCATCCTTTTTCGGACGAGGATTGTCCGAGTAATGAGTTCTCAGTATGGCTAGCTGGTCCTCCCTAATGTGAGATCTCACTCTCACCTTCTTACCGTCACTCGTTGTCTCTTCGTCGTCAACGATATGATTATAATCGTAATCGGAAATTGGGTCTTCCTCTCGATGAGGATGATGGAAGTGATGAAAATATTGATTCCGACTGATGGACAAATCATGCGCAGTTTGGCGCGATCCAGCCTCTTTGTATAATCGTGCCGCGAGGCCTTCAATGAGTTGACCCTTGTAGGATTCTTGGGCAGATGTAACGTCGGCGAGACGCGGGCAATGGAAACGGGCGTGTTGAAGCGCCTCCAAACGATTGCTGAAACAAGCTCCACATAAATGGCAACGAAGATCGTCCGCAACGGCCGCTGCTCTCAGTAATGAATTCGTCGTGGAGGCCTGAGAAACCACCTCATCGAACTTCATCTTGGTAACATCTTGGTTCACTTTATCTAAAACATGTTGCAATGAAGAATAATTTCGACTCGATTCATCGCGATGCTTCAACCCTTCTTTATCATCCTCTTCCTCATCCCGAGCGTCCTCCTTAATCACGAGTTCTCCCGGTTCTCTATCTTCGTCCTCCTGCTCTTCCTTAGGAAGCTCTCTCTTTTCCCTCACCTCTCCCTCTCGCTCGTTCTTCGACAGGAGTGAGAGGAGAGTGTACTGGGGCTGGAGTTGAGCGGCCAGAATGAAAGAGTTGAAGGGGTGGTAAGGGGAAAGCCCCTGCGGAAGGCTCGAGGGCAAATTGGAATGGAGGTTCTGAGGAAGGGAGGGAGAAAACCCTCGGTGAATGCCTGACGTCAGAGAGGAACTAGTTAGACCTCCGGGGGACACCAAAGACGGTGGGGACATAAGGAGAGTATCTTGAGAAATTGGGCGCGTTGGCGACGAGTACCCAAGATCCGAAGGTGTCGGAGAATCGCCCTTCGGAAGGATGGGCAAATAGGCCGCTCCAGGTGGCGGTCTCTTCGCTCCTGGGGGAGGGTACTGGGGCGACGTTCGATTTATAAAAGTAACGTTGCCGCGCGTTCTACCGAGCTGTAAGAGATAAATAAATATTAGAAGAGAAATTCTCGAAACAGCTTTAAAACAAAATATAAAATATTATACAATTATACAATGGAGCTGGTACCGTGCGCTATATATCCTGTCCGTTCTGTCTACTTTAAAAACACTGTTATAGCTCAAAATTAGATAAAGCAATTCGCTTCTTGACGAGAAAGGTCCTCTAAAATTTAGAAAACCACAGAAGTTTATTTTTAGGAATTAAAGGAAACTTTCATATTATTTTCGATACACTTTCAACGTACCACATACACTCTCCAAATACTAAACATTCAAGAGTACATTAAACTCAATTATACTCTCATTTCAGACATAATGGACATTAGAGTATAGTTCGCACAACGTTAACATAACGTTAACAAACCCTGTCATAGAGAAATTTACCTATAAAGTGAAATTCGCATTAACATAAGATAATCGTCAGCATAAAAACCATAAAAAAAAATAGCAAAAATAAGATAAACAACGAAGATTATTAAAAAGCTGACCTGACATTTTTTGGATGACATGTGTGAGGAATACGAGCCTGAATGTGAAAATCTTTTTCCACAATGCTCGCATTCAAATGGTTTCTCACCACTGTGAATTCTTTTGTGTTCCTGAAAAAAAATAAATGGAAAATAAATAAAAAATTTATAAAATAAATATTTCAATTTTCTTACCCTAAATACGTAAATTCAGTGACCCTATTTCAGTTACAATGAATGAAGCAATACTAATACTAATAATAATAATAATAATACGATGCTATATAAAAATAACAAAAATCATGTTAAAAAAAAACCAGAATCATTTACACTGCGATAAACTCGCCAAAATCAGTGGGGGGAGGGGGAAAATACAGAACGGAGTACTAACCTTGAGGTGATGCTTGAATTTGAAAGCCTTTCCGCATTCGTCGCATTTGAACCGTCGAAGGACGTCGGATTCATTGTGCGAAATCATGTGTCGTTGCAGCCGGTGGACGTTCGCGAACTTCTTGTGGCAGACGGTGCAAGACTGCGGAATGACAAAAGAAAACCAATTACGAATCGCCTGCCGCAAGACAGTCAAGAGGGAACATCTCTTCACCTACTTTTAAGGTACGCAAAGACGAAATGCGGTTCGTTGAAGAATAAATAAATAAATAAATAAACATATATACACACACACACACCAATATATACAGAAGATATAAATACCGTAAATCTTTGTATAGGCTTTCTTACGCGTGTATATATATATATATATATATATATATATATATATATATATATATATATATATATATATATATATATATAAAATTTAGTGGTCGACCGGATATCCGCATCATTTTTAACATCCGCATCCGCACTTCTGACTGCGGATGTTATGGGGATATTACCTCTAATAAATTATGCAATTTACAATTAAATTAGTTTATAAAGTAGCTTATAAGGCCCAGTCATGCACATTTCATGTAAAGTATTAATTATTAATGAACAAACAAATATATAAACCTCAAAATATAAATACCTGGTAACAGAAAATTGAATGAAACTTGTTTCATTGAATTTTCTGCTGTGGCTGAAACTCTTGAGAAAGTTATTATTTTTATCATAATGAAAACATTAATATTAATTTTAATTCTTATGCATTGCCTGCCATAATAGTAATATCACGAAATTTGAAAAATTATGTCATATATTCATAATTCTATATTATATTGATAGATTAACTAAATATCCGCATCCTGTTGAGGTAATTTAATTAATTTTAATGATTTTAATTTTTTGTAGTGATGCAATTTTAATGATTTTAATTTTGTATTGATGCAATTTTCATTATTTTTATTTTAAGGTTTTAATTTTAATGGTTTTAATATTGTATTGATGTAATTTTCATTTTTTATTTATTTTTTTTTGTTTTAAGGTTTTAAGACTTAATTCACTGATGATGACAAAAGATTTGTCGAAACGTCTGCAGTACAAAAAATAAATGAAAATGTTTGCCGTTGTGTTGGTCCTTCTGTTCATATATATATATATATATATATATATATATATATATATATATATATATATATAACCAACCCCAGAAATGTTAAAATAAATAACCTTTCTGCTCCATCAATACAATGAAATAGGCTGCCTACACGCTATAAACGAAATACTCTTTCACATCTAAGGAACGCATCTACGATAGACTAAATATAATTCCATCGTCAGTTAGGCCACCTATTGAAATTCTTTTACCATCTTATCTAAAATTTATAGGCCGAAAAATTACATTCATCCCTCTGATTTTCACCCCCACCCCCTTTCACTCACCCCTCTAGCTTTTTCCTCTCTCTGACCCCTCCCTCCAACTCTCTCTTTTTCCCCTCATATGTTTTCCCTCTCTCCTTTTGCCCACACTCATTATCTGTAGAACGAAATTCGTGGCGAGTTTCCTTCGCCAATTCTTACCTATCTGGACTGATGCCAGGAGTGGAAAAGGCGCCTCTGGAAAACCAGGCAATTGGAAGGTGAGGACGCCATTCCTTCACTCCTTGGGAAGCAATAAGAGGGTAAAAAAAGAGGGTACGGGGGGGAACAGCGGAGGGGGTGAGAAACCCCTCTCCGACGAAAACAAATTCGAAAGATACTTTCAGTCATTCACTCTTTTATAATAAAATGCACAAATAATGAAAGATGTTTCAAAGAAACATGGCAGATTTTTTGTTTCTTTGAGGGAAAGAAACTCACACATTATTTGGACAAAGGACTCTCTCTCACTCACTTTCTCTCATATATATATATATATCCGAGACTGCGGAATTGTATAGCTTAAGCAAAGAATACATGATCTGGGCAATCATATTGAGGGGAGTTAAGACAAAAAAAGTCTCCCAAAATCTCCTCGTATAAACAGTGAGGGAGGGTACATTCTGTTATTCTGACTCTTGCATGGATTTAGTTTCATGTAAAAAGAACTTAGCAAGACCTTTAGCAATTACTAAATAAATAATTACGCCTCATTATCAATTAAGAAACAAGACAAAAACTCACAACACTGGCTCCATTGAGCACCTCCCCATCTTCTCCGATGGGCGGAGGTTCGGAGGCATTGGGGGTGGGGTGGGTGGCAGTGGGCGGACTTATCGGGGCGTGGCTTGGGGTGGTGGGTGTGTTTAACTCCTCAGCAAGTGGTTTGGATCCTACTCGGGAATCGGAACTTCCTTTGTCGCCAGCTATAACGAAATGATAAAGGCAAAAATTAAAATTACAGTCGCCTCCGAAGCCTATGTTAGGGCCTACTTTATAAACACTAATAAAAGCTATAGCTATTAAATGAGTAAAAGGTGTGACATCATACCTGTGAAACAAAAGTTTTAATTAAGGATGACCAGATTCTACGTTACAGGCCTACAAAGTTGGCTGTCACAGCTGGCCCAGTCGAAGTTCAACCTACTTACATATATTAATTTTAACCCAGTATAATATAAACTACGGATATGCATGATTACATAAAAGTCGTAACTCCTACAATCATGGAAATTTCTAATGAACTTTAATGTCCAACAAGTTATTATTTCTATTACTGATAAACGTAATTAATTTTAAGGTTTGGTAATTCCTAACAGTATAAAAGGCCTAATTTTTTTATACAAAGCGAGGCCAAGCACCAATCTCCTAATCTCAATATATATGAAAATAAAAAAAGTTTATTGGCAGACCCTAGTCCATATGACAAATAGTAATACGAACTGACAATAGAGTACAATGACAATTCAAATACTAAGGATAGAAATACAATATATATATATATATAATATATATATATATATATATATATATATATATATATATATGGAGTATAAAACTAAGCTTACAGAAAACCTACACTTAGTAAAGTGACTATTTCCTTTCCTTGTTTTGCAAATAAGGATGCAAGAGAAAAAATCAAATTATTTCATCGAACACGACATATATACAAGCCACGTTTTTCATACCCAAAAGATTATATAAAACTAACAAAATTACAAGATATAAACCTGGTTTTATGCACACTGCTGTAAAAAATATAAAAACGCACAGTATAGGCCTAGTAACTGATAAGGAAAAAATATAAAAACGGTGAGCCAACATACATATACAGCATATTTATCCTTCCGGTCTCATCAAATATCACGCAATACAATAGTTTCATATCGTGTCTATTAACAGAAGTATATATATATATATATAATATATATATATATATATATATATATATATATATATATATATATGTATATATATATATATATACACACACTCGAACCCAGGAAGTTCCTTAAATTTAAGGTGAACTAAATCTTGATATATTAAATTGAAGAAAGGAAATCGGGTGCCGTGAATCGCATCCGGCGACAAGCCTTCGACAAAGCATTAAAAGTGACTTTAAGTAATTACTCATATTTTCTACGTAATCACTAACTTTAAAAGCAAATCAAAGGCTATATATATATAAATATTTCCTGTAGGAAATATTATTAAAAAAAATTGTAAAGGTACTTTCAAATCTACAATAATTCCAACTACAGACTACAGGAAGGAATCTAAATAAAAATTATTGCGCAAAAATAAACTTGGTTGGTCGAAAGAGTTTTCATCAAGACGGTGCAAAAAGCGCAGACTTTTTTGCCTCCAATTCTCGATTCCAGTTGGCCAAAAGATATAGTTAATAAATTGTTTCTGATTCGGAAGTATTTCACGTATATATATGGTTTGGTGTACCTATTAATCGGCATCGGCCAAATTTAGCTGATTCTCTTACTGATTCACTGATTCTTTGAAATTTTAAAATTTTTCATTACAAAACAAAATCTATTTTTATTTATGATCATTTATAGTCATTTCAAAGTGTAATTGTATAAAATACATTTTCTATTCAAAAAAAGGCAGAGCTTAATAAGTTAAGTTACCCATAAATTTACATTTTCTCTAACTAGCTAATCTCTATACAGGGTGTCCCATAAGTTCGGCATCATAGGAGAAATTCATATTTTTCTCTTTCTACAGGCCATAATGTCTGTGAGCAAGGAAGAACGAATCCAGATAATTCTACTCATAGGAAATCGGAGTCAAAGAGAGGCCGCTGCTGAATTTAACGGACTGCATCCAGACCGCGAGCCAATAACACAGAGTTGTATTAGCAGACTTGTTGCAAAGTTTAAGGAAACAGGATCCGTAGAAGATAAACCATGCAGTGGACCTTCAAGGAGGTCCACTGACGATGATACAGCGACTGCTATCCTGGCTCATTTTAACAGAAGTCCCAATAAGTCTCTTCGGCGATTGTCCGCCGAGATAGGAGTGTCGAAAAGTAGCATCCATCGCATTCTTCAGGCTCACAAACGGCATCCATATAAACTTCAGATCCTACAGAAATTAAGCGAAGATGATGATCCCGACCGGCGGATGGAATTTTGTGAATGGGCTACGGAACAATATACTCGGGATGCCAATTTCCCGTCCACCATTCTGTTCAGTGACGAGGCTGTTTTTTATGGAAATGGTGAGGTAAATCGACAGAACACCCGCTACTGGTCTCAAAACAACCCTCACTGGTATACCTCTTCAAAGGAACAAGGTGCATCTCGGGTGATGGTATGGTGTGGCATTTGGAAGGATCGCATCATAGGCCCCCTCTTTTTCGATGAACATGTCACTGGAGGCACCTACCTATGTACGCTCAAGGAAGAAGCATTTCCCAGTGTCTTGAACGAAGAAGGAAATTTCCCAACATGGTTCCAGCAAGACGGCGCTCCCGCACATTACAGCACCCAAGTAAGGGAATACTTGTACCAACAATTCCCTGGTCATTGGATAGGACGTCGAGGGCCTGTGGAATGGCCAGCTAGAAGCCCGGATCTCACGCCACTAGATTTTTATCTCTGGGGCCACTTGAAAGCGCTGGTATACGCAGAGAAAATTAGGAGTGTTGAACATTTGCGGCAGCGCATTATTGGGGCATGTAATACCATTACTCCTGACATCATTGACCGTGCACTTGCTGACTGGGTATCACGTCTGAATTTGTGTATTGAAAACAATGGTGGACATATTGAGCACGTTCCGTAAATAAAAGCTTTTGTTTTGCCTTTTTTTATTATTTTTCCTATGATGCCGGACTTATGGGACACCCTGTATATTATAAACTATTGTCATCTCCTACTATGTATTAATAATAATTCTATATTAAGTTGTACTTCATAATTTTTATATTAAACCATCTTATTATGTTGACTTTATTTTAAGTATTTTAATAATTTTATAAACCCAAATTGTAAATCCATTTTTTTTATTCAAATAGGCCACCAGGGACTTGAAATTTTAATGAAATTTTTTTGTTGTTGTTTACATTGTTGAAGAAAGAAGATACCTTTAACATAAGGAAAACCAATTACTTTAAATATTGGTATTCAATTTATAAAAATAAAATAAAATTATTTCATCATTTTAGTGAGTAATAAAACTATTTAACATTACTTTAGCTACGTTATACGAGTAACAAATTTTGATACTCGATATTGTGGAGTGAGTTCAAGAAAAAGCATTTGAACCAATTTGAAATTTAAAAATAAGAAAATTTAAAGTTTTCACAATAGATTAGTAAAATTTATGAAGGGAAATAATTTTTTTAAAATCTAGGCAAAGAATCGGTTTAGCTTCCGCCCGAATTGTTCATTCTGACGAAGGTCAAGCTTTTCACTCCACCTTTGGTCTACAGTTTAACGTGGAATCCGAACCACGCCACACCAGCAGCCCAGTATCTTAACCACTAAGCCACCCAGGGTACCTATTTTTCTACCAACCACTTTCTTTATTGTGTGGAAGGATGAACAGCTGGATTTTGCTGCGCGCCGGCTGCCGTCATTGGGTCTCGATCCCAGGGCCGATGGATTCGTAGTCAGCGAAGCTAACCACTACACCACCGAGCTGGAATATATATATATAATATATATATATATATGCCTCGTGCTGTAGTGTTTAGCATCGTTGACTACGAATCCACCGGCAAAAGCAGGCGGCGCGCAGCTTACCCAGCTGTTCATCCTTCCAGAAAAAAATTGGTTGGTAGATAAATGGGTACGCTGGGTGGCCTAGTGGTTAAGACGCTGAATAGAATAGAATAGAATAACCTTTATTAATAATAAAATACAGTAGTCTTTTTACAACTTACAATTTTTACAATGACATAAATAATTGTGAAGCTCGACTATTATTTTTTTATTTTTAATTTGGCCCTTAAGCTTTAGGCTTTACTGGGCTCTCATTAAAAATAAGCAGCTAGCCGTTATAAATTAATAATAATAAAATAAATAAATAAGTAAATAAGTATTTTAATAGTTAAAGCCTGTATTTCAATATTAAACAATATTAATGGACAATATAAAACATTATTAGTGGACATTAATCCAAGATTTTTGTTAGTATCCCATTATTAATCGGGATTTTAACTTGGTTTTAAACAAATTTACATTCGCAATATTTTTTATATCGGCATGCAAGTCATTCCATAGTTTCAATCCAATGAAAATGGGTAGTTTTTGAGATGAAGACAATCTAAATTGAGGTATAACAATCTTTGATCTATTTCTGGTCTGATACGGGTGGATTTCTTGATGAGTTACAAAATATCTATTTACCCATTGCAAATTAATGATTTTGCTCTTACACTCGTAAATAAAAATAAAATGTGCCAGTTTGGTTATATCATTGAGCTTTAGTAGGTTTAGCTCTTTAAATAATGCACTAGAGTGATCAAGGAAATCAGCATCAGATAATAACCTTATTGCTCGTTTTTGGATGACAAAGATACCTGGGCTGGGCTGGGCTGGGCTGCTGCTACTGATCGGGGGGGGTCGTGAGATCGTGTCCGGGCAAGGACTTTGTAATTTCTGACCACCCATGGTGGTTCGTGGTTCGGATTCAACGTTAAGCTCTAGGTCCGAGGTGGAGCAACAAGCTTGACCTCCGTCAGAATGAACAATTCGCGCGGAAACCAAACCAAAGTGTAATTTAATTATTCTGTATGACGCCACTTTTCTCAAATTATAATAATTTTGTCTTGGATCTAGTGAAGAAAAAAATTAGTAACTAATAAAAGTAATAATAATAATAATAATAATAATATGGCAGAGGGCCTACCTTAAAAAATACTATATGATGGATTATGCCACCCAATTATCCACAAGGCCTATAATTATAGTGTTCCCCCATTCTGCTTATCCCTATCTTTCTTCTATTCAGAGAACGGTAATAAATTCGGAAAGAAATAAAAGCGATGCATTTTTTGAGCAGTCCATCACATTCGTCCGCTGAATGCTGACCTTCTCTCTCTCTCTCTCTCTCTCTCATCTGGCGATCGATGTGAGTGCCCGAGAGAGAAAGTGAGTGAGTGAGAGTGTGTGCGAGAGAATGAGAAAGGGGGAGAGAGAATGCGGGAAGGGCAAAATGAGGGAATGAACAAGAGGCAATTAATTACTGGCCCATGAACTAGTTTCGGTACAGTATACGGTACCGTGCAGAGCAATAAATAGGAAAAATGACCAACAGTTGTATTATATATATATATATATATATATATAAAACAATAAGTCAACACAAAAAGACTTAGAGTCAAAACTTCAAAATGTACAGGTTAAAACAAGGTCGCCTCACTCCACTTAACAGTACGGTACATTATATACTAGTGTTAGGCTGTACGAAGTATCGCGTAAGGTTGTTTGGCCTATATTAATACTGACCAGTTAGAACTGCCGTAAAGTTTTTAGTCTGTTCTGAACAATAAGACTATATTTGCTTGCTTTTAAGGCTTTGGCTAAACAGGATAGTTAAGCACCAAATTGAAGTGGTTAATAGCCTACGGTACTAGTATTTTCTGACTGTTTACAACATTTAAATGCCAAAGGTTATCAATATTAGTAAACTATTCTATTTTCACACTCAAAATGATCCTCTCAAGAACAGGATGAGCCCATATATATATATATATATATATAACATGCTTAAACGAGATATGTAGTTCAGTCTAAACTCTTCATTTAACCATTAATCTAAAATCAAATAGACCTCCTTCTTATAGGCGTTTAGTGTTCAGGAAACATCCTACAAAAGTGATTTTAAAACAGTAATGGAAAAATTGGACTGTCTTAGAATAGAATTTGCATATAAACCAACCGTTATTGGTCAGTAAAGTTTTACATATACAGTATTTTATATATATATATATATATATATATATATATATATATATATAGTCATTCATTTGGAAGACCTATACCTATTTCATTATCTAAGCTGTCACTCATGCAAGGAACAGGCCTCGTGGAAATAGATAATTTTCGAGAAGCCTATTCAAATTTCAATTGGTGTATAAATAGCGTATAAAACAACCAAACATTCATTTAAAAGTGTCTTGTACTTGACAAACTTTGTTTAATACCTTCCCTACGGTAACTAAATTTTAAAATTACTCTGATTACTCCGTAGCAGAAGCTCCCACACCTACAGTTAGCTTCGAAACGCTGAAGACAGAAGTACCAGTACTTATGCTGAGTAGGAGCTAATCTCGTTACCTTACAGTTTACATAAATTATATTTAAAGAGTAGGTCCCAGACCCTATGACCTCCACACAGCCTAACTGAAGTGATTAGGCAGAAATAGGCTTTAAGAGGAATATAAATAAGATCTTAACATCATGAATTTTATTATTACGAGGTAATTTCTAAACTAATTATGTTCTTTCCTGCTTCGAAATAGCGAGTCATCTGCTTCTAAACAAGGTAGGCAAGTATGTATGTAAGCCTAAATGAACCTACACCCACTTCGACGTCAGGACATCCTATCGATACTAAAAAACTAACACCCTGACGTTAGCCCGGGTCTAGACCTCCCCTTGACCTATAGTAATAGGTCACTTTCAGTAGGTTCTTACCGTAATACTGGTAATTAGTAAACTATTGCTCATTTTAAAGGGCCTACTGAAATTTACATTAATAGGGAGTGGGAAGCACTGATATAGGCCTACGTAAATTTACTTTCATGATCATTGTAGCAGGTTAGGCTATTTTTTCTGCGTTTTATCTAGGCCTATATACGTCTACAACAGCATATATATATATATATATATATATATATATATATATATATATATATATTGTATATAATGCACCAGATTACCAACAGGCCTTGGCCTATGGCATCCTACACGAATTTAAGGACATACAATAGGCTTTACTCGCCTTTTTGTTTTCTAGGTTGCTAAAAGGATTCATCAGGAAAGCATTCCACCTGATTCTAAATGCATGCTCCCTTAACCTCTCCTGGGAACCTAGTAAGTTCCCGATCCGATTCTGAAAATCATGTTCTGCCAAGATTTGACCCTTGACTCTTCGAATTTCGTGGGCATCAACATGCATGAAAGATTTAAAATCAGTCTGACAGGTGATTTGGGGTCTTTCAGCTGACCTGACATAATTTGGCCTACGCTTGTAAGGTCAATAATCAACAAACTGTGGAATGTTATGAAATTATAAGAAAGCTCATTCTAATTCAAAGAGATGTAGGCCTATATACGTTACTAAGCCTATAAACATAACAAGGAATGTTTATTACGGTAGTTATATATATAAGCTATAAAAGTGAGGCCAAACTCTTTTAATCCTCATATAATATAATATATATATATATATATATATACAAAAGTACATTCATAAACTTGTCTCCAATTGTCAGTTAAAAACTTTACACGATTTGTCAAGTTGGCTACCTTGACTTTGTTATTAAAGGTTGTTACGAATTATACTTTGTAATTGACTATTTTCTACAGAAAAGTTATTTATTTAATTAAAGACGATTGTAAACTTAAATTTTAATAAAAAAAAACCGTGATGCTAGGCTAGCTAGCACAATAATGACGAGGTCTATTCTACTTCTACTTACATAGATAGTTCCACATTCCTGCGAAGTTCCACAGCCTGAGTGAATCCTGGACTGGGTATGTGGAGGGAGCATACATGGTACTCACACCAGCCATTCTGGGCTTACGAAGCCTTTACAGCTGTTGTGAGGCCTTCTCTTTTTTGTCAAATAGGCCCAATCTAGTCCATTGGGAATCCATGAATGAAAAACTATAAGCAGGAAAAGTTCACCCTCGTAGGCCTTCTTGCCTTTACCGTAATAGCAATATAAGCTGCATCAGTCAGTGCAGCTTTGAAGGACTGCTTGCGGAAGGTGCGGTACACAAAATTACGTCTGTTCCTTCAATACGAGAAGCTTTATTATTTTTTAGCAATTGGCCCAGAATTGAGGCTGGCAAGGTAAACCCAATGAATGTCACGTTTGACAAGCACTGAGCTAGACCTTATGAGCAAATGTCTTTTTTTTTTTATCACTTGTTTAGGCCTATAACTTGGAACATTGGCCTGCATGCATAATGGAGTAGCGTTTCTTTAATGAAAAGAGATTTAACATTTCATATTACTTGCAATCTAATGAAGTTTGAAAAAATAATGATTCTGTCTCTTATTGTTTCAATTCAGATGGACATTGCACTCCAATATTTGTCCAGTTTGTAGCGCTAAACAATAACTCATTTACGTCTACTGCCGAATTAAATGTTTGAGCTAAATATTCATTTAACTCTATGACGATCTAATGTCCAAGCCGACTGACCAAACTTCCATAAACACGCTCTCAAATTATATAAGCAATTTTCTGAGCTTTTTTAACAAATCAGGGCTACTCGTTAAATACTTTTTGTCTGTGTGGTCAACCAATGCTCCAATAAAAAATGTTTTAAGTTTTTCGTCAATAACTGAGCAATTAAAGTAGACCCTAAAAAATAAATAATATTAGTAGGTCTACTTCAGGAAAAACTAATAATAAAAATATAACAAAAGTTTTGACTAAGGGGTAGCACCTTTAGTTGCACTAGGAGCACATCACTACACATCCAAACTAACTCGTTTCTGCTACATGACTGAGGGGAGATGTTGGGCGCCGCAGGTAGAGTTCCCCAAAACGTTCTCTAATTGGTGGGTTAAAGCTTTTCGGCTCCGCCTCCAAAATGAGTTACCAATATATTTAAATCCAATAATTATAATCAACTCATTCAAAAAAAATTTTACAAATTGACATGTCTTTGAAATATTTAACAGTCCAGTAGAAAGAAGGAAAGGTTGGAGATGGATTTCCTCATTACTTTTGCCATTAATACCTTTTATACTGCTGTTATTTTCGACATTTATGTTTTAATGTTATAGCCTAACTAAAAGATAATATACCAATACTATTACTAGTACTGTTACTGCTACCACTTCTACTACCAGTACAATGATAAATATTATCGATTTTTAGGGTTTAATCCCATATAGGCCTAACTCAAGCGGTGCAGACGTACTTGAAAATGAATTATAAGTCATACACTATATAAAAGGTACATATTGTAGTAATGAGCATATATGCGTGTAAAAATAATATATATCAAGCAATACCAACTTCGATTATTTTCGGTTTAGATTAGGTTAAATTGAGTTGGGGTCCACTATTATTTTATGTATTTGATAATTGAATTATATATATATATATATATATATATATATATATATATAAAGGCAAAGGTGTATATATATATATATATAAAGGCAAAGGTATATATATATATATATATATATATATATATATATATATATATATGACGCTATCCTATCTATACAGAAAGTTACCCATATGAAAACAGGACCCTAATGCAATTTACCTTTATATAAATAAAACAAAAACTATTACAAAATTAAAACAATTCATATACTTGGCATCTTCCTTAAAGTGGGCGTGGCTAACGTATAGGAAGGGGCTTGGCTTTAGAATCATCAGAGACATGCACCCGTTCGTAACCTGTTGTGATAAGATAAAGACTGGCCAACCAAAATGTAAAATCATATTTACATTTATAACACCAAACTTTATTAGCAAACAATCGCTGGACAACTGACGGAATACTTTAAATGACTGTTCTAATAAAAACGGAGAACGGGTACGGTATTCTTTTAATGGTATATATATATATATATATATATATATTGTTACGGTGCGTATACTTTAAAAATTTACATAAAACTGTGTATTTTACCCTGCGGTTGGAATTTTTTTTTAACTGTCCAATTTTGAAATGCTTTCATTACGCGTTAAGTTCATTTGCAGTAGGTATGTACAATAATAATAATAATAATAATAATAAATGCAGAAATAAATAGTATAGGCTAAAAACTGATTACTATATAGGTATGTATATATGAAAAATAAGTTAATATAGGCCTACGACCAATATACATACATAGTCCCTTTTGCTTCATAATTCAGGTGAAGTTTGAAATAACGAAACAGCCTAAAAGATAGAAAACTTCACAAATTCTTCGGTAATAAAACGAAGCAAAATCGGCAGTTATAGGGCTATATGACTGTGGGTTCCATATAGGCCTATAGGCCCTATATACCAAAAGAAGGCAGACCGGATATAGGATGTTTTGGATGGGAGGAACTTATCTCAGCGGTCCAAAAACAAAAATATCTCTTTATTGCTTTTCTTTATACATCTATTGCCACTTGACGAGTCTTACCTTCACATCTTCGACTTTAACAAAAGTTTTCAGTGGATTCACTTCTTTTTTATTGATAACTAATTAGCCTCTATATTTAAAGGTGTAGTTTCGGAAAATGGTTCACCTAAAAACCCTAAAGTTTCTAAAAATCATCAAAAATTACTAATTGCTAAATACGCTTTTCTTTGTCTCTTTTATTATTTTTTATGAAAGTAATTTTTTTTAAAATCGTTACTAATTAGTAATTTTTTTTGTTTTTTAGAAATTGTTTCTAGGCGAACTTTTTTCCATAATGTATATTATTTTGTCTGTATGTAGACTAGTTTACATTAATTACAATCTAAGAATATGGCATATAAAATAAGAATGTGTTTGTGTGTGTGTGTGCTCTTGGCTACCTTACAAAACCACAACAGTCTTTACGATACACACTGAGCTCATCGCGGCACGAACGTGTGTAGCGACATTATAGCGATGTCGCTGTAAATTCAGACCTTTTTTTTATTAAAAAACACTAAATATCACGAAAAATGCGGATACAATGAATGTCAGATTAGATTAAGTTAAATTAAGTTAATTGGGTTCAATATCGCCATCCACAATTGAAAATGTGAAAATGTCGCGGTCTCGTAAGGTAGCCAAATGTGTGTGTGTGTGTCTATCTGCTTTTTTAACTAAGCCATTGTTCACTTTTCAAGAATTGCAAGACATTTATCATGTGATTTGTGTATATAATATATATATATATATATATATA
Organism: Bathynomus jamesi; assembly: GCA_023014485.1. NCBI lineage: Eukaryota > Metazoa > Arthropoda > Malacostraca > Isopoda > Cirolanidae > Bathynomus > Bathynomus jamesi. Next base: position 579,829 of record JAJOZX010000440.1, on the reverse strand, counting down.
TATATATATATATATATATATATATATTAACGACGTACAAGAGATTATGCAACAGACTATAGATTTTTATTATGATAGAACAAAGCATTGTTCATTCCAGTATATGTCATAAACTACTTATACTGGAGCCTCATTTGTATGCTGACCCTCTATATATTTGGCAATGATGTTGCGAGCTGCTCGTACACTGAATGGGTATATAGGCGGGACAATGCTTCATATAATAGTGAGACCTTTTCTTTATATCAACATAAAGCATTATCTGCAGAAAATTAGTCTCTCGAGTGTTGATATATATATATATATATATATATATATATATATATATATATATATATATATATATATATATATATACACTGTAGGTATATGTTTGAAATTTGCTGGCGTCAGTTTATTTAAACAAAGGTGGTATTATCTAGTGAGGGGACCTCGTTGAGGGGAATGGAATAAATGACGTAACACGAGGGGATATAAATCATAGTTTTTAAAAAATAAGGGTTTTAAAGAAAATATTATGTGGGTTATTAGGATGGGGAAAAGTTCCTCCTTTTTTTGCCAGTATTTAGATTAATTATTAGCCGATTGCCAATTAATTGGTTTTTAAATAACAATTGAAATATATGTAGTTTGTCTGTAAGGTAGTCTGAACACGAACCTGGTTTGTAAAAATCAATGGAATGTCATGCGGGGATTTCAAATCATAGACTTGAACTTATATATAAAGCTTACGAGGAGTGAATTTAAATGAGTTTATCCCAACGCGATCTAAATATCTTTACATTTTCGTCTTTGTGGACTTTTGTAAACATACAGTCACTGTATTTCTCACTAATATATATATATAATATATATATATACAGTATATAACTCAGCGTCTTACCCATGTTTATATATTTATTTTTTCAAATTTCTTTAAAACAAATGTTTTCCGTACCCTGACAGCCTGTATATATATGCATGTTTACAGCTTCTCTGCCCTTACAGCATGTTTTCATAGTTTCTGTTCCTACAATTCTTGTTTACATATTCTCTGTTCTTGTAACTCGCGTGTACGCATGTTTACATATTTCCTGCCTCTTCGTACACGCATATTTACACATTTTCTGCTTTTATGACCCGTATACAACACATACGCATGTTTACATCTGCCCTTTCAACTCTTATATGCATGTTTACGTATTTTCTGCCGTTTCTTATATATGCACGTTTACATATTTTTTACCCCTGTATAACTTCTGTACGCATGTTTAAATATGTCCCTTGTCATAAAGCAATTATTAGAAGATATGAAAATTTAGATCAGTGAATGGAATCTGATTCAAAATGAGTCAGTTACACGTAAGCCTTGAAGTCTATAAACCCTATATTTAGTTCAATAAGAATTATTTCGCTAACAAGAATGTGACGTTTGAATATTTTTCTTAAATTTTCTTCAATACAATCATCTAAATGTTTATATACTCCTCAATGAGGCCTAACTTTGGCGTCAATTCATAATTTACTATAAAAAAATTATAATTTGCGCTATAACCCTGCGGCAGTTATTAATAAATAAATAAAAGCTTAGAAATGGGAGAGTGCGTGTGTTTTTGTGTTTTGGGGGTTGTTTAACTTTGTCACAACAAAGGTCATGTCACGGAGAGGACCTACAATTTTACGTGAGATCCAGATCACGGGTCGCTATATCATCCGGACACATAGGACGGCACCCCATCCAACTCTTACCCAGACTCAATATCGCTCAACTTTGATGATCGACGGGAGGCGTGTTGCAATAATGGACAAGATGTATGCCAGAAATGGGGCAGAATAGCCTTCATACCGAAAATAAATATATATATGGATGTTACAAACTAGCAACTCAGCAAATATTGTTAGTTCCCATGCACTTATTTCTTTAGAAAGTTTGCATACAAAATATAAGTGAAGTTTTAAAACCATTTAGTAGGGATTATCTCTCATCTAATGTGTTAAGGGTACAGTATATTTCATGTATTAAAAGTTGTTAATATTATTTCTAAGTTTAATCTGTCAGTTGATGTAGAATCTATAGAAGAAGAATTTAGAATTGTGATAAATACTTTTTTAGGGTAAAGTTTCACATCAATTTTATTTCCTTCACTGTTATAGTATTTTGTGGGGAGTTTTTTTAAGTCAAATGCGCGACATTGGGACCGATGCGCGACCATTGGCAACTTTACCCTAGCAGGCCAAGCTAAATACCAAAAAAAAAGGAGAAAATTTTTCAAAGGTTTACATAAGTTAATATGAAGCAGAAATTTACTAATTGAGTTAAGCCTGTATATTATAACTTATAATAAGCATGGATACCAGTAATGAGTTAATATTCCACTGAATTCAAAACAACACTTTAACATGACAATATTCTCAATCGTTACGAAAGATAACGTGGAAAAATGTTTTATATTTGTGCAAATGATTATAAAGCTTAGGCCAACGTACATATATATGTACTGCCTAGGTGTGGTTAGGTTAGGTTAGGTTAGGTTAGTGTTAGAGTTAGGTTAGTTCCGATTAAGTTAGGGTTAGAGAGTTAGGTTACGTGTGGTTAGATTACGTTTTACCCTCACCAGTAAATGTTTTTCTGATTAATTTTGATGTATTTTGAAGGAATTTGACTTCCGTTTCGTTTCTAAATTTGCAATTCTTCAGATATGAAAATTTAAAAAAACTCAAAAACTGCTCATTTGCAGAAGAAACGGATGTCATTTTCTTTCAAATACATCAAAATTGACCACAAAAATATCTTCTGGTCATTAATTGCCGGTTTGAGTTCAGCGGAATATTTACCCAATAATGATAACTAAATAATAAATAGAATTAATGTGATTGTTAATTAATGCAATTTGACGTGATTATTAATCAGAAATTTGTTTTATATTAAATGCCGAGAGAGAGAGAGAGAGAGAGAGAGAGAGAGAGAGAGAGAGAGAGAGAGAGAGAGAGAGAGAGAGAGAGAGAGAGAGAGAGATCAGTTTTAACCCTTTTTCGCGCAGTGTTACTTTACTGATTTTGTTCTGGCTAACGCCAGACGATTTTATTCAGTCTCGGAAAGACCTCTGTGCAGTAAAGGGTTCAGAGACGTTTGCTTAATCTTTTACTGAACGGAGGTCTTTTCGAGAAAATAAAATCGTCTGGCGTTAGCCAGAACAAAATCAGTAAAGTAACACTGCCCGTTAAAGGGTTAAAATCCCAATTTAAGTTTAAGAGGACGGGCAACAAGCTTGACTTTCGTCAAATGAGGAATCATCGCATGAAACATTTGAAAGGTTGAAAGGTATGCCGAGAACAGTTAGTGTGAAAATTTACACTTGGCAACTCTGTGCCCCATTATAAAACAGATTTTTGGTGAAGGTTCTGATCGAAAGATGCGTGGCGTTTCATAGTGTTTTTTAATGTAAATTCCGTTATAGTCGGCCAAGACCATCTTAATTCGCCCTACCTTTAATCACCGTGTTTCAAAAGTTAATTTGAATAAAATCATATAAAATCTATTTTGTGTTTCGGTTTCCCATTAGGAGAGCCATTAAAGTTTTCAGTACAGTATAAGTTCGATATAACAAATATCCTTATAAGTAAACAAAAATCATGTTAATAATAAAAAATCAATATAATAAAAGTAGATCCATTACATGACAATTTTGGGGGTCTTTTCGTTTGGCGGATTGTTACAGATTTGTATATGTTTACTAAATCAATTATTTACAAATTTTATCCTTAGGAAATGTAGGTTAGGTTAGGTTAGGTCTAGTTAAATTACATTAGGAATTAGACATTTCCTTAAGATAAAATTTGTAAATAAGTGATCTGCTAAGTTTCGTAAAAATCTGTAGTCGTCCACCCAACCGAAAAGATCCATTTTTTAATAAAAACTAATATAATGGTGTGTGTGTGTGTGTGTGTCCAAATAAATGGTTGGGGTATATGAAAATTTTCTGGTATAGGCCTCACTGAAAATGAAAGATCAATTCGATCAGATTAATAGATTAATTCGACCAATTTAAAATGGTTTTACTGGTGCCGCTTTCAACCAACCTTTAGACTGAAATGGTTCAGTTAACCACTTTAAACTATGCGTCAACTTTAGCCATTACTAACTTTTTTAACCTCTCTACTACCAACGGGGGTTATGAAGTTACTCCACGCCCATTTTTTGTGTATATTTTATGTACATAATTTTCCTTTCAGGTGTTTGTTACTTAGTCTTTCCAAGACACAAGCGAATAAGTGAATTTTCTTTGCTAATTTCTGAGGAATATTTGTGCGATATACAGTATGTGCGATTTGACCTAGACAACAAAATCGAAAAACTAGACTCATGCGTGTTATCTGCAAGAAACCTGTTTGCCAAATTCATCGAGTAGAGGATGTTATTGTAAAATGTATACAGTTTCTCGCCTTCCTGAATGATTATTGCTACTCTTTATGTTTTATAAATACAAATAAATTTAAACAATATTAAATTTTATCTTACAGAAATCTTAATTCTTCAGAAAAGTTCAAAGTGGAATTGTTGTCTTGATTTCACCAAAACAAAATTCTGATTTTCTTAAGACCTTGGTTCATTACTACCCATATTAATAGTTCTGCAGAGTAGCCACAAAGTCCCTTTTGCAGTGAAATTACAGCATATCTGCATGTTGCCTTTGTTTTTCGTGCAAAGGGACTTTGTGGCCACTCTATACAGTATACGAGAAGCGTTCTATACAGACTTAAATAGACAGTTTTTCTATGCAAACAACTAACATATAAGAAAATTAATTCAATTTGTGCTGTATTTTTTTGGCACTTAATAAATGCGTTTTTCATTTACTCGTATGATTTATGACTTCCGTGTATTGTTTATACATAAGAATAAAGAGGCTATGTCGTGGCCACGCAGAAGCAACACCGCTTCCCGCTTGATCAGCAAAGCTGAGCGACGTTGGATCTCTTCAGTAGTTGGAGGGGTGACCCTCCTCCGCTTTCAGATGATGTAGCGACCCGTAGATGGTTTGGATTCCGCGTAAAGTTATAAGTTCCCTCCGTCACGTTACCTTTGCCCCTTACAAAGAGGGACTTAAACAACCACAAATTATTAATATAAACAATATACAGAGTGATTCTAAAGTCCTCACTCATAAATAAATATACACTGTTATACGAAATATACGAAATATATTTCTTTCAACTACAGAAATACTGTATTCTTGAAAAATCAACGTTTCGTCCGTAAACTTCAGGACATTTTTAAAATTTAAAATAAAAGTAAAAATAACATTTTAAAAATGTATGATTTCCTAGAAAATTTTCTCAAGTTTCGGGATGAAACGTTGCACTGAAATTGAATAAAGCGGCTAATATCTTTATTTTATTCAAGAATAGCCTCAAGATTTTTTTAGTTCAAATATACTTCGCATTTTAGAGAACGTTTAAAAAATATACGTTAAAATAGATGATGATGTAATCTTTTTATAATTATGCCTTAAATAGATACGTAACATACTGTATATGCTACCTATGAGGCAGGACTTTCGGATCACCCTGTATATTTATTATGGCCCAATTTTTTTTTTTTTAAATCCTCAAAACGTTAAATTTGGTGAGATTCAAAGATTTTAGTAAATATACAGAATAATCCAAAAGTCACTTAATTTTGTATATACCGGTAATAATAATAATAATACCAAAAGTGTCAACTGACTTTCGGATCACCCTGTACAAATATACTTTTAAAGATTAGTGACAGTAAAGAAGTTATTTCTGTTTCGCTTCTTTTGAAAATTGATGAAAATAAGTGGGCAAAATAACAGGTAAAATGAAATTTTACAAACTATATATGTTTATAAGCTTTCAAATAACTATTTATATTAATCTATTCAGTCACTTTTAAATTCACAAACAGATGTCGCTGCCATGTTTTCAGTGCCATGTGAAAAATGGCACTCATAAACGATATATTATTAACCTAAGCAGAACCTGTCTTTTAGCAAAATTTTGACAGTTTTTGACGTCAAAGGAAACTGGTAAAAATGTAAAATTCGGCATTTGTCTTCAAATTTTAAACCCTCGATTGCCAATAATTGGCACCGATTTAATCGGTCAAAAGCCGATTACAGATTTCTTGTCAATTAATGGGTGAAGCTCGATAATATTCTGCATATAAATTTTACATAATCTTTATATATATATATATATATATATATATATATATATATATATATATATATATATATATATATATATATATATATATGTATATACACTTTTTAACTACAGAATAAAGGAGACATGAATGTTGACATACAATGTAAGAATTTCAACACCATTAAGGTTTGTAACTGTATCCACAGAGTACCGTATGTCTGTCGGTAAATCATTCATGATTTTGCGTTCGTTTCCTATCCTCGCAGAAAACAAAGACTCAAAAAAGAAGTTTTGAGGACCATTTCTTCTATCTAAAGAAGTTATGTATCATTAAAAGAAGGAAAACTTCCCCTAGAATAAACCCTCAAAAAGAAGTTATAAGTTCTAAATGTAGATTTTATTTTGAGTGTTATGTTGACATTCATACTGACATATTTACTGGTGAACTATCAATACTGTAACTTATCACGTTAATACTGTCAACACACGTTGTCAACATATATATAGTTGTCACTGGAGGTAATCAGAGAAACCAAGACTTTAGATTCCGCAACAACTATATACAGAGTACAGGGTGTTCATAAATTATATTTACAAATTCAATTTAAACTGAATTGGTAAAAATAATTGATGAACACCCTGTATAATAACTAATATATCGCTAATATATAACTAATATATCATATTCATTCATTCATTCATTCACTCATTGCATTTGCAACAGAATTAAACTGTCATGTCAAGTGTTCTGAGTAGTACGAATGATAGTATCATTCGTCAGTAATTTTAAGTGCTTTCTATTTTTCTCAGTACTATTAAATAGTCGTGTAAATTTTAGAGATAGTTCAGATGTAACTTCATTCACGCTATCAGGTTTTTTTTTAATTCTATTAACGTTTTTAGAGGAATTAGTTTTAGAAAATACATAAAATATAAATAAGGATTAGGTGATAAAATCTCTCTCTCTCTCTCTCTCTCTATCTCTCTCTCTCTCTATCTCTCGCTCTCTCTCTCTCCTCTCTCTCTCCTCTCTCTCTCTCTCTATATATATATATATAATATATATATATATATATATATATATATATATATAGAGGGAGAGAGAGAGAGAGAGATTTTGTAAAAAATATGAAATATTTCTTAATAAAAAATATTTAAGCCTTTTGTTTCACAATAAAAATTTAATGGCATAATCTGTACAGCGTGACGTCACACGCTTCATTTCTTACTAAATTTATTGGTTGCTATGGTGACCGAAAATAAAGAAATATATTAATTCGCTTCATCTGTTTTTTCTGTTTATTGCTCTGTGAGACTTTTGTGATCATATATATATATATATATATATATATATATATATATATATATATATATGATGTTCATAATAATGATTGCAGATGGTGATGCAGATATTAATGACAGTATTGTATCATGTTTCGCGGATGACACAAAGATATGCAAGGAAATATCAAACGAAGATGACATAGAAAAATTACAAAGTGACATTGAAACATTGTTCAAGTGGACAGAAGACAACAATATGAAGTTCAACGAAGAAAATTCCAACTTCTAAGATAGAGTAATAAAGAGGTGCTACACAGTGGTGTAGTCCTAAAATTTTAGGAAGGGTAACGCTACAGGCAAAACTTTAATAGAGCGTTTCATAGAACAATTACTGTATAAAAATAGTAAAAGTTAATTCGAAAATAAAAAATATATATTTAGTAATTTTTTTATTTTCGAATTAACTTTTACTATTAGTTACTTTTAATTTGAATAAAACACACACAAACAGATACTCGTATCAGTCGTATGTATACGGTATAATGCAGTTTCATAGTGATATAGTACGGGGCTCCAATAAACCTTAGCTCCCCGCCCATGGCCTAAACCATTAGAGGTACAGTAAAACTAAACATACCTTACAAAAGAGAATTTAATCCTGCATTTAATGAGAAACAATTAAAACTTGGTGTTCCCGCCATTGGCTTCCAAGACAGCCTGAATTCGCTTTGGGTAGCTTGCCAAAAGTGACGTGAATAGATCTTGATCGTTACGCAAATTTGCTCAAACAGTTTCAATGTGTTGCGTCATTGTATCCTTCGAAAATCGATTTGCTGCAGGTTCTTGAAACGAGAGACATTCAACCTTGTCCTTTATAACTGATCCAATGTGTTCACAGACGTTCGGGTCAGGAGAATTTCCTGGCCATTCTTCATTTCCAAAGAAATCGATCTCATGGTTCCGCAACAACTGTTGAGTGGCTAATGCCTTAAAGCAGGGGGCCTTATCGTGCGGAAGTGTGACCTGATCGACATCCATAACATTGTTTGGGTTTCTTAGAAAAGGAATGATATGCTGGGATAGAATAATATCACGAAAATATTGTCCATCCCAACTCTGACCATTTGGCTTCAGCACCCACATGAGCTTCTTTGCAGTGAACAAAACAAGCACACCAACACAGTCTAGACCAGGGGTGAGGAACCTTTTTTCATTGGAAGGCCGCATTTCATTTACCCAAGACCCTATTAGGCCGCATGCTGAGAATTTAACATATACAGTACAACAAAATGTCACAGTTTAGTCTACAATCTACATATTTACTAATTTTAAATCAAACTTGATAATACGTGAGGGCTTTTATAATAAATAAAAAATTCAGCAAGTGCACATTTATTTTTGGGTGGGAATAATTAACAATAGAACTAATATTAAGTGAAATGATGTTAATATTAAGTGAAAAAGTGATAAACCATGTAATGACTTTTTTGTGACTGCTTATTGTGGGACAGGAGTCGTACATTTGGTCCCAACATCATTGACTGTAGTTTTAGTTGGTCCTCCAGGTGAATATTCGTCATCCGAGATCTCAAGCGCGTTTTGATTTGAGTCACATGTGAAAATGTTGATTCACAACAGTAGGTTGTGCCAAAACAAGACAACATTCGACGAGCATGTTGGCGCAGATGTGGGTACTCAACGGCATTTTTCCATATTTCAACAGGATCCTTCTTAGTATCAAATAGAGACTTAAGGATATTATCTTCTAATAGCTCAATCAACTCCATCTGTAAATCTTCAGGTGCTTTGGAGACATCAACCAGGTGTGGTTGGAAAGCTAGTTTGAGTGTGAAGTCATGTTTCTCAAAATTTTCAAATCTTTCATCGTATTCTTCAATCAGGGAGTCTAGGACAGCTGTGTATTCTTTCACATCACATTCCCTTAATGATTTGCTTGTATCTTCTTCATCAATTACCTTTGCCAGTTCAGGGAAGTGTTCAGCTGAAAGTTCCGATTGGGTAAGGATAGTTTTGAAAAAGCGCAGCTTCCTCCGAAAAGCCTGGATTTTTTGCCACATTTCATATATGGATTTAGTTTTACCTTGCAAAGAAATATTCAGGCCATTTTGCTTTGACATTATGTCACACAAAAATGCAGCATTTCTGCAGAAATCCTTTTTTGACAATTCACGTGGTTCATTGAGTTCCTCAAAAAATCTTGTAATTTGTTTTCGCAAAGACAAAAGTTTATCAAAGACTTGCTCTTGTGACAACCAGCGCACTTTAGAATGATACGGAAGATCCACACTGAATGTTTCATCATCAAGTATAAGCATATTGCGAAACTGGCGATGTCGTGATGCATTTGCTCTAATGTAGTTCACAATATGTATAACTTTACTCAATGTGTCACTTAAAACAGTAGATTTGGCACAGAGATTCTGTTGATGCAAAATACAGTGAAAGGAAATCAAGCTATCTGGATTTGGCAGTTCTTTTTGTAGTAGCGCAACAAATCCTGCACATTTTCCTCTTATGGAAGGTGCACCATCTGTGTATACACTTACTAAATTACATAAATTCAGTTTCGCTTCACGGCATTTTTCTTTGAAGAGAGACAAGATGTCAATTCCACATGTCTTTTCCGCAAGGGTACCCAAAGCCAGCAACTCCTTGTAACACTGAAAATCTGCAGTTATAACACAAATAAAAAATGACACTTGCACTGAGTCAGTAATATCAGTGGACTCATCCAAGGCAATCGAATAATAAGTATTTTCGCTTTGGCATATTGTATGAAGTTGTTCAGTTACATTGAGGGCTAATTCATGTTGCCAATCAGTTATGGTCCTTCTTGAAAGAGGTAGTTGTTTGTATTTGTTAACCTTGTCTGAATCTAGAGGCTACAACTTCAACAATGCATTCTTTTATGATTTCCACATCACTATATGGCTTACCTCTTTTTCCAAGTATATATGCTACTTTATAAGTTGCTTCTGTGATTTCAGTCCCTAGGCCTGACATCGTTTTAAATACTTGCTATTGTTGCTGCTTTTGAAGTTTCACTTTCATAAGTGCAGACTTTCGGGGTTCTCCTTCCAATATAGCATACTTGTGGTTCTTATGAGTTGCATAATGCTGATATACATTGTTTCTTCACTGTTGCAATTATGGCATTGCAGAGCAAACACATCATTTTATCTTTCTCAGCAACTATGAAATACTGCAATTCCCATTCTTCATGGAATACTCTGTTCTCTTCTTTTAATTTTCTTTTCACAGTTTTTGACATGATTGGGGTACCAGAAGATTTTTAAATAAAAATGGTACACGAATTGATCAAAGATTTACAGTTTTAAAGGAAACAAGCGTGCGTGTCACTATCGGAGAATAGTCAGTAACTGTCATCCAGTCGAGTTGATCATTGATAGGTGAGGGTGTAAGCCGTAAGGCAACACTGCTAGTTTCAACTGGCAGCGTTGCCATATTTCCTATTGTTCAAGCCATAAAGAAGGCTTGTATGTGTAAGAAGCAGTGAAGCTGAAACCATGATCTAATGAAATAGCCTAAAGCCCTAAAGGGGTATCAGTTGCTGTCCATTATCATATGGTATGAATTCTGAATGTCAAATAGGCAGAAGGCCGCAACTAGTACCCCAAAAGGCCACATGCGGCCTTAAGGCCGCAGGTTCCCCACCCCTGGTCTAGACTTTTTAATAATTCGCGATAATGTTCATTTCATCGATTTCATCTGGTGTTGTGGCCCACACTCGATCATTTTGGTAGTTAGGCCGACGTGTTACGTAAACAAAAAATTCATCGGAGACAGCTAAATGCATGAAATCATCCACATCCCAATCTTCAAGATAATGGGCAAACCACATTCTGTCATCGATGTTAAGTTGAGTTTTTCTTGGCTTTGGAAGTTCATGCCAAGGCTTTAAACCTTGCCTATGACGGTACAGTCGAATGATCTCACCACTAACGATCTTTCCTCTCAACACTTCGATCTCTCTAGAAAGTTTAACACAGCTGTTTTTCCGCTTACGCGTACCGCTTTCAATGATGTCCTTTGTTTCCTGAGAGAGTGGCAAATTTGGGCGCCCAGATTTGGTTGTATCCATTTCACATTCATCCAAAGTTTTATTCCAATTTCTTTTGACGAAGTCCTCACTTCTTCGCAATTTTTTGGCAACCCATGAACGTGTTATAAAGGTGGCTCCAGCATCACGAGCTTCCCGAAATGTTATTGCTCGTATGCGATTTATCACACGTTGCCTCTCCGAATCACCAATTAATTGAGAAGCCATTATATTATCACTTTATCAGCTAGAGTAATTTTAATACCTGCAATAAATAAAGAATTTTATATATTTTTATAATCACTAAAAGCTATTTCGATATAAGTAAACATGTAAGCTGCAAATGGGGGGGGGGGGGCTAAGGTTTTTTGGAACCCCTTAGATACGACAGTTACATATAGTCTACAATAGGCTCCATACAGAACGAATGTCTGTTTCCTCCTTTGAAACTTGTCTGGAACGTGTATCATCTGCAGATCGGTGTCTTTTTAGCCATGAAGTCACGTAGATTTTCGTCTGAAACTGATGAAGTGGTGGTCCGTTGATGCTCAGAAACATGAGATTTGATATGTTCTTCACAGTTAAGTTCGAGCGCAAATCTGTGCTAATTAAATTCATCTGACTAAAATCCCCGTAAGTGCTCAGCATTCAGCTATGGCTACTACAGTAGGTAGTATAACGCTACTTCACTGAAATCTTAGGAAGTATAACGCCGTTATACCGCGTTACCCCTCGACTACACCCCTGGTGCTACAGAATAAAGGGTACAAAACTGCAAGCCAAACGGATAACACCAAACCCACAAGTCAGGGATTTTGGAGTAATAATGTTGTCGGATGCAGAATTCAGAGAGCATTATAACATCAAAATTACAACAGTTAGAAAAATAATGGGAATCATCCGGAGGAACTTCCACAGCAGAAAAGCAAACATCATGATAAAATTATGGAAGAATCTAGTCCTACCAATGACTGAGTTGTGCTCAGTAGTCACAAGCTAATAGAGAAAACGAGACATTGCAAACACAGAAACCATACACAGGACTTTTACGTCTAAGACAGAGAAAATGAAAGATAAAGATAACTGCTCCTACAATCCCTGAAACTTATTCTTTGGAAAGAAGAGCGAGCGGTACACATTAATATACTCGTACATTGGAAAAATACTCGGGGGTTTTGTCCTTAACCTTAGAAACGAAATAGAAACAAACTGGAATGAGAGAAGAGGTCGATTTTGTAATGTCCCAACTGCGGTGAGACGTTGGGTAGGGGCCATGAAAACGAGGATGGAAAATACCCTCGGAATAAGATGTCCAAAACTTTTAATATCCTGCCCAAAGAACTGAAGAACCTCCAGCACACCAACTTGAATAATTTCAAGAACCAGCTGGACAGGCTCCTGTGCAAAGTCCCTGACCAGCCATGCGTGGCTGGCTACGAGAGCAGGAGATGGAAAACAATTCCCTCCTCCAACAAACTCTGCAAATGAGGCGGGATGCTGCAGAGGGGTCGACCGCAGGTCGATCCTGAACCGTCGTTCAAACCCTCATAAAGTAAGTATAGGTAAAGTATATATATATATATATATATACACAGACACACACACGCACACAGGGTTTTATTTTTTATAGAGCTGTGTTCTGCTCTCATACACTTATTCAAGATACGAGCAGCTCGCGGCGTCATTGCCAAGTATATCTAGAAGATCATATATCATGTACATGGTTCATCACCACTGGAAGCAACAATGCTTTAAGTTAACATAGGCCAATGTATAGTCCAGTCTAAAATTCTTTTTACGCGCGTTTGTCATTATTTTATATATATACAGTAGACTATATATCATGACTTATCAGGAACAACATGCACTGTAAATTTGTGTTTCTTTCCAGAGAAAACACAAATGCTTCGATTCTATTCACAAACCCATTAATATCACCTCATGCTTGCTCTACGCAAACTGAACCTAGAACTCAGAATATTTACAGTTTGAAACCTTTCGTTTATATTGGGTGTCCCGGAAGCCTGGACTTATAGGGAAAATAGACATTACATTTTTAAAGTGAAACAAACACATTTCTAATGACAGTTTTACATATTTCAGGAAAGAAAATACCCTAATGGTTCAGTATACCAATCAAGAGAAGGTGGAACTGGTATTGCTACATGTTTCCTGAAAAAGCCAGAGGGAGGCATGTCAGTTATTTCACGGACATGACTCCCTCTGGCTTTTTCCAGAAACATGTAGCAATACCAGTTCCACCTTCACTTGACTGGTATACTGAGCAATCAGGGTATTTTCTTTCCTGAAATATGTAAAACTGTCATTAGAAATGTGTTTATTTCACTTTAAAAATGTAATATCTATTTTCCCCTATGAGTCCAGACTTCTGGGACACCCTGTACAAGCCTGTACAATGTTCTAATTTTTTGCATTTTACTGTAATATTGAAATTAATAAGAAGTAAAAAAACATACGCAATGAATGAGAGCATTATACAAGTCTGTATAAACGGAAGGTTTCAAACTGTAAATATCCTGAGTTCTAGGTCCAATTTGCGTAGAGCAAGCCTGAGGTGATATTAACATGTTTGTGAGTAGAATCGAAGCATTTGTGTTTCCTCGGGAAAAAAACACAAATTTATGGTGCATCTTCCTACTGATAAATCATGCGTAAAGACCTATTAAAAAAAGACAAACGCGGGTAAAAAACGATTTTAAACTAGATTACACATTGGCTAATGTTGACCCTCATCAGGAACGATGGGGTCAAAACATTGAAAGAGATGATATTATCCGTTAAAAGTTCCTAAATATCAAATACAGTTTTTCATTCGTGTCATTGTTTCATTACAGACATTTTTTAACACCATTTTGTAAGATTTTAGGCCTGTGGTTATATAGACCCCATGGTTCCAACAACGTAAGTAAATTGAAGGTTCCTGACGAGGGTTAATTCAAAGCAATGTTGCTTCCAGTGATGATAACCCACGTACAGAACCCTTGTCAATACATCTAAGCAGCTAAACAAAATTATTCTTTAACAGGTAAAGAGTGTTTATAAAAAGAAATTATTTTGTAAGGCAAGTAAGTTCCTAATATCTGATAACGGAATTTATATGATAACTGTTAAAAGGACATATTTGTATCTCGTAATCAGTTTCACCTTAAATAAATAATATAAATTTTGTTTAGGTTTATTTATAATAATAATAATAATAATAATAATAATAATAATAATAATAAAGTTAAGATTAAAATGTGATTTGGAAATAATAGTTTACGAAAGAATAAAGATGACGTTAGGATCTCTTCCATGGACAAAATTCGAATGATGTTCAGAAATTAATTTTTTAATGCAAATTCCTGGTGAAAGACTGCGACAAAACTTAATCAAATTTAATTTAACTCAACCTAGTATAACCTAACCTAACCTAATCTAGCTTTTATTTACAGAGACAAGTTTCAGAAATGTCATAAACAATGAATTTCTTAAACTATAAAATAGTAAACAATAAAATTTATATAAGCACCGCTTATATATATATATATATAATATATATATATATATATATATATATATATATATATATATATATATATATATATACAGGGTGTCCCATAAGTCCTGTCTCATAGGAAATTTATTTTAAATTAAATTTACAAAAGTAATACATTAGAACCAAAACAAATGTTCAAATTGATGTCTTGTTTTGGACCCTTTCTTTTGTTGCAAGTAGTATAACACGCAATGACTAATGTAGAAGTGAGTTACACTCTTGAGGAAAAAGCCTCCGCCATTTCCTCACGAGTGTAACTCACTCGAGACATCAGTTTGATCATTTGTTTTAGTTCTAATGTATTACTTTAATATTGTAAATTGTAAAGTTAATTTAAAATAAATTTTCTTAGGAGACCGGACTTGTGGGACACCCTATATATATATATATATATATATATACAGGGCGTCCCAAAAAAATGTATACACACTTTAAATACTTATAAAGGTAGTGTTTATTAAAATACATTTCATTTTCAAAATGTAATAGAATCTACAGACATTATTTAATTGTTTTGTCAACGCCTGTTTTCAAACTGACGTCCGTTCTGGTCCAGGCACTGCTGATAACGCGAAGCAATGGAATCGCAAACATCACGAAACATTTCGTTTGGTATTTGTGTGCATTCTCGTTCAATGGCTGCTCTCAATTCAGCGACTGTTGCAGGTTTTATAGCGTAGACTTTGTCTTTTAAGTATCCCCATAAAAAAAGTCTAGTGGTGTGAGGTCTGGTGAACGCGGAGGGTATTCTACGAAACCCCTTCGTCCAATCCACATCCACATCGTGCCAAGTACCACTCGCAATACTCCACTCTTCGGTCCGGATCATCTTCATTAATAGCATGGACTAATCTTGGAATGTAACTTTTCCATTGACAGCGCTTCAAAATGCGTTGGACAGACGATTCTGAAATTCCTACCTCACGACTCGCTTGCCGCACAGATTTTCTTGGACTTTGGTGATACGTTTCCAGTACTCTTTCTTGCTTTGTGGGGCTTGTCGATGTCCGTGGTCTTCCGGAACGCTTCTTGTGGACATTCTGAACAGTTCCATCGGCTTCAAACTTATCTCTAATTCGAGTGATGGTAAGTCGCGTTGGTGGATCTGTTTGAAACTCCCTCCTAAACTGTCTTTGCACTTCAACTGCGTTTTCACACTTCCAGTAGCATTTTAGAATGAATTTCCTTTGTTCAAAGCTTAGTCTGACTGCCATTATTAATTCTAATGGGTTTAACTTGAAAGAAAGAAGAAACATCAATTGAGCTATCAGCTGTTAAAGTGTGTATACATTTTTTTGGGACCCCTGTATATATATATATATATATATATATATATATATATATATATATATATATATATAATGAACTTTGTGAAATTAATTGATCTTATATATATATATATATATATATATATGAAAATTATTTCATATATATATATATAAATAAAAGTTAATATAGGTCCTATTTAAAGTTAAACTTAACACGAAGTGAATCCTTATACATATATATAACTATTTTCCGTGAGCTTATCTCTTCTTGTTAAGCAAATACCGCGCGAGTGAATTGGAGTAGAAGGGTAATTGAAACCAAATTGAGAAGCTTCAAAAACACCCCAAAATGATGCTAAAAGTGATGATTCATCACGACTAATAACACTCATTAAAACAAACTTTCGCTCAAGAGTCAAGAACAAACGTCTTCTATGTCCGTTTGTTTGAAATGCGATTCTTGCACAGTTCACAAAATGAACTCTTAAAAGAACGTATATCTACGTACCAGTACAGTGTTGTTTTATAGAGGCGAAAATATATATATAGTAATATAATGTAATAATATTATTACATAATGTATAGGCCCTAATAGTAATATATTTATATTATAATATAATGGAAATTATATATAGGCTCTATTGGGAGTACTCTCTCTCTCTCTCTCTCTCTCTCTCTCTCTCTCTCTCTCTCTCTCTCTCTCTCTCTCTCTCTCTCTCTCTCTCTCTCAATCGATTTTTATATATATATTCTATTGGGTGGTTCCATATTCAATAGTGGTATTCAAAATGCGAAATGTGTAGTGAGATAGTGCATATCGATATCAAGGGACCATATTTTTCGAATGGCGACTACGGCATAAGCCAGTATTTGAAGTTGCGCAAGAAGCTGTTGCCAAAGTGTGTTGCTTAAGAGTTAATACGTAACTAAAATTCGTACTTATGTTGTCAACTAATAATGATTTGAGTCACTGCGTGTGAAGTTAATTACTTGAAATTTTCCTGTAATCTAGCTAACGAGTTATACCAACTTTGTTTAGATTACTGAACAAGTTGTTCTTGGATAATAACCAACGAAACCTAAACTACGAAGGGGAATTATTTAAAGTTAAAAATTCTTTTTCAACTGTCTATAGAAATACCAAAGTGCTCTAGTTCCAACTATCAGGAAACATATATATATATATATATATATATATATATTGGGTCTGGGTGGTAGTTGGATGGGAGACCGTCCTCCACACTCAGATTATGTAGCGACCCGTGGTTCGGATCCCACGTAAAGCTGTAGGTCCCCTCCATCATACGACCTTAGATGTTGCGAAGGAGGTTAAACAACCCCAATAAATATATATATATATATATATATATATATATATATATATATATATATGGGCATGAACTCAGAATGGTTCCCTGAGGTTTTTTATGATACACACAGACCGTGCATGGAACAAGGAACTCTTCTAGGAAAATTAAATCCACTATAGTCCGAATAAGTAATGGTAAATGACAAATACCATAGTTTTTCTTTTTCATGATGCTAGCCCGACGTCGGCCTAGCATCATGAAAAAGAAAAACTATAGTATTTGTCATTTACCATTACTTATTCGACTATAGTGGATTTAATTTTCCTAGAAGAGTTCCTTGTTCCATGCACGGTCTGTGTGTATCATAATATATATATATATATATATATATATATAGAGAGAGAGAGAGAGAGAGAGAGAGAGAGAGAGAGAGAGAGAGAGAGAGAGATACTCTTAGATCAGATGGAGATAACAGATTAGGTTCTTGTTTAACCTCATACTCATTGTGGTTGGCCAGAACGATTCGATGCAAGACCCGTGACACGTTCTGTCAGAAATCACTGCCTTTATTCGACATTTCGAAAACCGAAATGATTTGTAGGTGAAAGGCCGGCAGCGACGCTTCATTTATAGGTAGGAGGGCAGGTGATACAACAGGAGGGCATAAGGGCAGGAGGAAAGAAGAGCGGGAGGGGGAGAGGAGGCCACAGGAGGGTATATGGCATACACACGAGTGAGGGCCCGGTGTGTGCCCTGAAAGAAGCGGATTCTGTCACGTGCCTTCACAATAGTGTACAGAATCGTTAATGAAGGTGAAATTCAGAGGTCTCGATTTGCTTTAGAAATTCTCTCACTTTTATTGACGGCACCAAAAAAACACAGAGACAGAGAGAGAATGAATCAAATAATAATGACAAACGGAGATTTTTTCCTCCAAACAAAATTATATATAAATTGAAAGAGAGAGAGAGAGAGAGAGAGAGAGAGAGAGAGAGAGAGAGAGAGAGAGAGAGCTAAAAATCAATATAACTTGTATTGAAACCCCTATCACATCATTATTATCATTGAAAATAAGACAAGAAAATTCCATAATTATACAGGAATGGCCAAAAATTAGTGGACAGGTCAAGTTTTTCGTTTTATTAGTCCAGTAAATTTTGGCCACTTCTGTATAAACAATTAGAGAATATCCGTGGTTTGATGTCTTTAGAGTATATATATATATATACACTCATGTGTGTGTCTATATATATTCGAATTTGATGTACAGGAGAGCCTTATATAAAATGGCGATTCTCTTTCCTATCGGATATACAAATCCAATGCGGTTATTTCATGTGGATAGAATCTCTCTCTCTCTCTCTCTCTCTCTCTCTCTCTCTCTCTCTCTCTCTCTCTCTCTCTCTCTCTCTCTCTCTCTCTAAGATAGTGTAAACGTGGTATAAGTTTTCAGTATTTTTTCTAACTTTTCTATTTCCTTCTTGGACTAGCTTAGAGTGGACCTTAGGGGTCTATGTTAGCCTATAACTCCTCTCTTTCTCTTTCTCACCCAACCGAAATATCACGGATATAAATCACGAAAATCGCAGAGATATGATGGACTTGATTCGTCACCTCGAAAGGTATCTAGCTAAGCCGGATTACTCATCACGGCCAGGTGATTCCGTTAAAAGCAAGAGTGTTCGCTCAATTAGGCGCTTTGCCTTACAACGACAACAATTTTCGCAGATGTGCGCCACAATCAAATCTCGGCAGGCAACCCACGATGTGGGGGGTTCGACTACCGAAAGTGTGTGTGTGTGTGTGTGTGTGTGTGACCGACCAATAACACGTTGAGCACCTATAAACCTACAGAAAAATTCATATTAAATTCAAAATTCACACTGGGTAATAGTGGATAAATCGATATTCTCTCTCTCTCTCTCTCTCTCTCTCTCTCTCTCTCTCTCTCTCTCTCTCTCTCTCTCTCTCTCTCTCTCTCTCTCTCTCTCTCTCTCTCCATATATATATATATATATATATATATATATATATATGGTGAAACTTACAATTTAAAGGAAAACAAAAACAAATTTAACAGACGCTGACCATCATATCCTGTTGCAAGACCACTGAATTCTCGATTACATTCTCGATGACTTCTATTTTGTCACAGACACTTACACTGCGTTCTCAATAAACAGGATGATTGATTGATAATTAAGATATTTTATTGTTTTATTTGCAAACTTTCTACTAATAACTTGAGCATTTCATTAGAAATTAGTAATGAAAATGCTATTGCGCTACACATATTTTTTCTATCATATATATATATATATATATCTACAGGGTGTCCAAAAAGTCCTGCTGTCCCGTATTGTACAACATGTCATTAACCTTTGAGACAGGATTTTTTTGGACGCTATATATATATATATATATATATATATATATATATGTTAGGCGTATAAAATAAATATATAGTTGGGTTCTTGTCTCAAAGTCCATCTGTCCGTAAGTTCCATAAAGATCATTCTAATGCAAAAATCGATGAAATAACAAAAGAAACGTCCCCAGCGTAAATGTTGACAGGTAGAGCGAATATCGAAGCACGTGCCCGCTCTGTATATACCCAGGTCTACCCACGATTTATTCTCTTCATTTCGATCTTTTTGAGATGACTTTTCGTTATCCAAATATATATATATATACACACACGTGCGTTTTCATATATCAAAAATAGTTTGGTTTAACGCTGAACTTATGAAAACGAAGTTTCTGATACCGTGACGGGTATCTAATTGAATAAACATATAGCGTATATATAAAGCCAAATAGATGAGTATTTACTGAACCACTTTAAGAAAACGTTAACGAAAACTGAACGAAACATTCGGAGAAACGAACGAAAACCTCGTCACGTGACATACTGCGAAACGAGACTCCGTTTTGATTTCTGGGTCTGGAGGTGACCAGGTGGCGAAAAAGTTTGCGTAGTGAAAGAGGTGTAAGGGAGGGATTCCCTCCTCCCGTAGAGGGGAACGCCGTTCAAACGTGAGGGAGACCTCTGTGGGAAAGGTATACATAGAAGGGGAAGTGAGGGGAAAAGAAATCATATCATAACGAATATCATTATTAGAGCCTAAGGGAAGGAATGGATTCTTAATAAAAGTAAAATTTATTCCCAGGACATAAATTCTGTTTACGAGAGGTAAAAGAGGGTAAAAGTCCTCGTAGGGGACGCGACAGATTATCAAAATCCAAATCAGTTCCCTTTGTTAGCGAATCCAAGTTCGTTTTTTAAAACCAAAAATTTTCTTTTCATAAAATCTATACCCATTGTAAAATTAATACCCAAATAATAATAATACCCCGGAAAATGTTTGTGTGTTTTATGTACAAATAAGATAAAATACTTAGGAGAAAAAGGATCGTGTTAATCATTATAGTTAACTATAATTATAGTGACTGATGGGATGAACGGTCTTTAAAGAAATTTAAATAGTGTTAAGTTCTATTTGCATTAACTTAAATGTTTGTTAATTGCGTTAAATCTTTTTACCATTGTTCGTATATATATATATATATATATTCAGTCACAGCTTAAGATATTCGGAATTATAGCTTAAGTGGAAGTGAGTTGAAAAATTTAAAATTTTCACACAGAACATCATCATTCCGCCCATAATGCCAATTTCAGGGTACGAGCAGCCAAGCAAACACGAAGTCAACGTACTGACGAGACCTCCGGACGTAGTTCATCACTACTGAAAGCGACAATGTTCTAGAGTGGCCATAAAGTCC
The DNA here is from genome assembly GCA_023014485.1 of Bathynomus jamesi. Taxonomy (NCBI): domain Eukaryota; kingdom Metazoa; phylum Arthropoda; class Malacostraca; order Isopoda; family Cirolanidae; genus Bathynomus; species Bathynomus jamesi. The sequence continues at coordinate 558,391 of JAJOZX010000440.1, read as the reverse complement.
ATTTGCAGTGAAATTACACAATATCTGTATGTTGCCCTTGTTTTTAATATGAAGGGACTTTGTGTCCACCCTGTATATTATCCTCGTTCAAAGAATAACCAAATCCGTATCCATTTTTTTTCGAGCAATTTCCGTCAGTTTGTATTACAGACATGATTTTTCAGGAGAAAGATGCACTATAAATTTACGTTTCTTCCCCAAAGCAGCACATATCTACCCGTATCAATCACAGTTACATTCGTACTCGTTCTATTCATTAACTCTCACCATCTAAAGATCCTAGTTTTATAATTTACATCGTCTTTATTTTAACTCACTTAATCGAGTTTATCCAAATTTTAGGTAATAATTATGTTACGTATACTGTGTATCCAAAAAATGTAGCCATATTTTCCACTGGGCCAACAAAACCACAATTCTAAGGATAACAAAATAAAACGCAAATCATATTGTCCTTAAAATGAGAGGTAGTTTATTTAAATCGGATGAGAAGTCTTTTTACAAATTAAACGTGAACATTATTTGTTCAAAAACAAAGTTGAGGAGGGTAATTGGAGACTTAATTGAACATAAACGAAGCTTACAATGAAAAAAAATAAATAAATAAATTTAATAAAACATTAACGCAGCAAGTGTTCAATGTCTTTCATTATTACCTATGACCAATTTTAGCCTTTTTTACCAGTGGGGGCATTTAGTTGACAAAATTTACGGACAAAATATTTAAGCTGTCGAGAGTGCATTTTAACCTCATGGAATGAGTTCGATGAAGACGCTATTTCTACAGCAGTTCGCCAGTGGCGTACGAGGCCACAATTGGTCATTGATAATAATGGAGGACACATTCAACACTTGCTGCGTTAGTGTTTTATTCAAATTGTTTTTTGTTCGCTGTAAAGTTCTTTAATGTTCAGCTAAGTCTCCAAGTAGCCTCCTTATCAACTTTATTTTTTAACAACTATTGTTCCAGCTGAATTTGTGAAAAGACTACTCATCCGATTTAAATAAACCACTTCTCATTTTAAGGACAATATAAAGACTTTAATATGATTTCTGCTTCAATTAGTTAACCTTAGAATTGTTGTTTTATTGGCCCAGTAAAAAAAAGTAGCCACTTTATTTGGGACACAGTATATATATATATATATATATATATATATATATATATATATATAATATACACCTGGTAAAAGTTCCGTGCGTCGGTCTCTCTTCATACGAGAGTCATGCTGGTAGCCTCACCTCTAGGTCTGGCCTGATGGAGGAGCGAGTTGCTTTCTTGCAATCTCCGTCGCACATAACCAGGTACACCCGACTCATCTGGTACCGCCCTGAGCCGGACACCTAGTCTTCTTTTGAAGATTTCAACTTTGACCCCCGTGATGTTCCAGAGGTCCTTTGGAAACTGGTTAAAAAGTCTTGGCGCTCTGACAACCAAGCTATTTTCCTACAGTGCTGAGGGTGTCCCTTGTCGGGCCTTTAGTTTGGGAACACTACACATTCTACCTTTCCTGTTTTACAGTGTTGTTTGGATGTTAATTGGGTTTGGTTTGAGGTTAGGTACCAGTTTTTTATTATTTTCCATATATAAATTATGGTGTATCTCGGTCTTCTTTCCAGCGAATACAGATTTAATTTACATATAATCTATCCCAGTAGTTGAGTTCTTTGCAGCCATCAATCTTGGCTGTGAAATTCCTCTCGACTTCTTCTAGTTTATTAATTTCCTTTTTGTATGGGGACGTCAAGACTGAGCAGCATTCAAGTTTTGGTATGATTGGGGTTTTCAGTAGGGGAATTACCTTCTCGTCCCTTCTTCTTTTGAAGGTTCTCAGTAGCTGTCCCGTAACTCTTTTTACTTTGTTTATCGCTATCCGATTCTGTTTCAAATTTTGCATCGTCGGTCATTATTACCCCTAAATCTTTTGCATTCGTGCTTCTCTGAATTTCCTGTGTATCTGGGGCATACTATTACTATGCTGTCTGTTTAAGTCCTTTATTTCTTCCAAATCTCAAGAGCTGAAATTTCTCGGTGTTAAAATTCATGTTATTGTATTCTGATTTCTGACCATTCTGTTTGTGTTCCTCTGTACAGCTTCCACCTATTCTGCATTGCTGATTTTTCTGCTAATCTTAGTATCGTCAGCAAAGGTACTGCTTTGTCTCTATTTGGGGTATTGAAAGCTGATTCATATTGAGCTCTCAATATTTCAGGTATTTGTGTTGGCTCATTATTTTCTTTCTTTAAGGGTACGATAGTGGTCCGCGTTTGGATACCTCGATAATGTTGTGGTCCGAGATATTTATTGGCATTATTTTTATATCATGATTAAGTTTGCATTATTCGTGAATATCAGATCCAAGTAGTTATTTTTCCTGGTGTTATCTGTTATCTCTCGCGTTAATATAAATTCACTGGTTAGAGCTATCAACATTTTTGCTCGCTCCTGGTCTTCTCTCGTGCCCCCTTTGTCCTGGTGTATATATACAGTATATTTCTTCCCAGTTTTTAGTATGTTATAAATGAGGATTAAAGTCACCGCAAAGTATTATATTCGGGGATTGGGTGTTCAAGGACTTTATTAGGTTTCTGATGTCGGCAATTTGCAGTTGGAGTGTTTGGGAGGTTTATAGATGACTATTAGCATCACGTTAAGTTTTTCAATTTTTACCGCTAAGAGCTCCACGTAGCTGTTTCACTTACTTATTACTGGCTCTGTCATATGGCTCTCACGTTTATATGTAGCACAGCCACCTTTTCGTCTTTCTGTTCTGTCAGCTCGTAGTATATATATATACTACGAGCTGACATATATATATGCAAGGAGCCATGAAAACGAGGATGGAAAATACGCTCAGAATACGGGGCCCAAAGCTTTTCAATGTCCTTCCAAAAGAAGTGAGGAATCTCCAGCACACCGACCTGAATAACTTCAAGAACCAGCTGGACAGATTCTTGTGCAAAGTCCCTGACCAGCCATGCGTGGCTGGCTACGAGGGCAGGAGGAGATCAGACAGCAATTCCCTCCTTCACCAAATCCCGTAAATGAGGCGGATGCTGCAGAGGGGTCGACCGCAGGTCGATCCTGAACCGTCGTTCGAACTCAACAAAGTAACAAAATAAGTAATATATATACGGGAGAATTTCACAATTAAACACGTGAAATGAATGAATGCTGCAAACTCACAAGGAAAAAGGAAAACGGAAGTTTTTTTTGTTTTTTCTTTTTGCTTGTGGATTTGCAGCATATATATATATATATATATATATATATATATATATATATATATATACACACACAAGGACAAAAGAATTAAAACACCTTAAATTAATTTGTAATGAGAGAGGTATTAACAGAAATTACGAATAACATCAATAATGTATTTTGAGTAAGTACTGATAATGAATTTAGTAACACTTGTCAAAATTTGTGAACTTAGAAAGATTTGGTGTAATTATTATTTGCCATATTAGTGTTCATGTCATTCTTTTTTCAATCTTTGAGCTTTCTTGGTAACTATATTTAAACTAAAAAAGGTTTGATTTGACTTTATCATCCAAGTTTAAGAGGCTATAATAGGTGATGCAACTCTTTTTGCAAGAGTTAGCCTTGGCCAAAAGAATTTCATCACCTTAGAATCTACCTTTTTCTTTGTTCGTCGACTTGAGTCACTGTCAGAGAGGTTTAAATGACATTATTAAATTTATATCTATAGGCTTATTCTTTTATTTCCCGGAGAGACTTTAAAGGAAAGCACCAAGAAAGTAATTACGGCATATAAAGCTTTGGCCAAAAGAGTTTTATCAACCTAGAATTTTTTAAGTTCGTCTCATAAAGTCAAATAAAACGTGGATGCTGCTTCTCAGTGATGATGTGCCGTTGACGTATTGAATTTCATACCAATTTTTTTGGTTTAAATATACTTACCAATAAACTGCAAATATTGAAAAAGTATCACATATTAAAACTATTATAGCAAATAATAATTACACCAAATCTTTCTGACGAAGTTCACAAATCTTGGCAAGTGTTACTAAATTCATTATCAGTATTCAAATTGCACCAGTGATGTTATACGTAATTTCTGTTAATACCGCTCTCATTCCAAAAATTTTGAGGTGTTTCACATCTCTTGGCCATACCTGCATGATAACTATAATGATCATCTTTACTGGCAGGAGAAAAATCTCATGCTCATATGCTCATATACGATATATATATTATTTTTTCTTTTTAATTCGATTCTATTCAATTCGAATTTAACCTCAAATTGGAGCGAATGCAGTTTTTATTTAAATTTAACAGAACGCATATACATCTAACGGTTAGATTCTACCCTAATCAGTCGCACGCCTAATCGGGTACTAAATAGTTGATCGATCTAATTCCAGTATTATTCGACTTGATTTCAGTACGTTCGATTTAATTGCAGTTTACTCGATTCGACTTAATTCCTGTTCGACTTTATTCCATTCAGTTTTATTCTATTACATCTATTTCAGTGCTACCATATATTCTATTATATATTTTCGCCTTTCTGTCTGTCTGTCCTTTATGCAAGCACAAACCATTTGACCTAGAGCTACCAAATTTGGCAGGGGAACCTCTTATGGGATGAAGAATGTCAACACAGAGTCGGTCAGCCTGTCTGTTTGTATTACGGGCGGAAATGTGAAGCTCAAGATTTTCATGACTGTGTTCTTTTCTATAGTTTTATTGACCAGCTATCTGATCAGATTTAGAAATCTTGACACAATGTGAAGCTCAAAACTGTCACGGCTGCATTCTTTTCTGTAGTTTAGACTGTCTGTTTGTGAAATTTATCCCAGGCAGTAATGGGGAAGGGTGGGGGTGGGGGTAAGTGGGGAGAGGGGTGGGGTAATGGGGAGGGGTGTGATAATGGGGGAGGGGTGGGGTAATGGGGAGGGGTGGGGGTAATGGGGGAGGAGTTAGCTCCCAAGTTGCATAAAGGGGGGTGAGGGGTTTTTGGGGGGGCATTCAGTTGACCTAACCCGGCATTCAATTAACCCGGACAACCCGGGTACCTCACCTATATATATATATATATCAGGTCATCCCATAAGTAATGCCGTTTTTTTACCTTTATTTCCAAATGAAAATAAAACTATCAAAATAAATTTTAAAGTTCTTTCCCGTCAGGGTAGTTTTGAAGACTTCTGAATAGGTGGTAATCTGATGGTGCAAGGTCTGGTGAATACGGAAGATGTGGAATTTTTTCCCAACCAAGCTGTTCAGTTTTGGCAGTGGTGATTTGAGCAGTATGAGGATGCGCGCTGTCCTGTTGAAACACACGACCCTTGCGATTGACCAAAGGACGTTTTGTTTGCAATGCAACGCTCCGTCTTTGAAGTTGCTGACAGTAGACTTCGGCTGTAATGGTTTGATTGGGCTGCAACAGTTCAAAATAAACCACTCCTTGAATATCCCACTAAACGCACAGCAAAACCTTCCTGGAGTGCAGATGTCCTCTTGGCTGTGGTGTAGCAGATTCCCCAGCACTAACCCACTGCCGATGACGCTTAACATTGTGATGAAGCACCCAATTTTCATCCCCAGTAATGAGTCGATTCAGAAACGGTGCTTGAAGTTGCCGAAAATGCAATGAAGAGCAAATGTTCACGCGATCTCTACAGTTGTCTGGTGACAACGTATGGAGAACCCACTTCCCAAGTTTCGACACTTTTCCCAGTCGTTGCAGGTGGCGATGAACTGTGGAACCGGTCGAATTTAGTCGCTGGGCAAGTTCTTCAACAGTTACAGCAGGATTTTCTTCAAGTGTAGCTATCAGAAGGTCATCATTAAACTCAACAGGTTGGCCCGAGCGCGCTTCATCAGTTAAGCTATAGCCACCAGACCTAAACTTCTGGAACCATCTTTGACATTTCCTTACATTTAAAGCTTCCTCCCCATAAATATCCTTAATATTTTTTGCGGCTGCAGTCGCGTTATTTCCTTTTCTAAACTCATAAAGCATTATATGCCTGGTGTGTTCCTCTGACACCTCCATCTTATCCTAAAGGTGAAATAAACGAAGATTGTTAACACGACGAAACTTCACTTAGAGTGAGAAGTAACATGTCTAAACACATAAAAATTCGAGTTTTCCACAAAATATACAGAGAAACATGTGCAAACACGACGAGAGTTTAGCAATGCAAAAAAAACGACATTACTTATGGGATGACCTGATATATATATATATATATATATATATATATATATTAACGAACAGATATACTGTATAGGACCGGATATACAGTATACTTCAACGATGCAATCACTATAAAACCTAGTAAATTTAATAGATCACTCTTCAAAGGATATGGGAAATACTATCAAATAAAGAAACACACACACACACAGACACACACACACACACACACACACACACACACACACACACACACATCGATTGTGTCAAGGTTTTTCCTAAATAGAAAACTCTTCTCATATCTGGAATTTCCACTTCCATTTCACACACACACGCACACACACACAGACACATATATATATGGGTAGTGAAAGAAAACCATTAAATTACGATACACAAAAATGTCGATCGAAAATCATGAAGAGAAACAAACGCTCGAAAATCTTTGATTGTATATAGTCTTACGAATCGTTTACGACCAGTATCGATTAGTCCATCGATCTATCCGTGTTTACGAAACTAATAAATATGCAAATGGTTTTCTACAGCACTCTTAAAAGGAAAAATGGAATCTCGCCGAATGCATTTCATTTGGCGGCTACGCAAAGTGAGAGAGAGAGAGAGAGAGAGAGAGAGAGAGAGAGAGAGAGAGAGAGAGAGAGAGAGAGAGAGAGAGAGAGAGAGAGAGAGAGAGACTATAAAATCTTATCATTTAACGTGTACGGGAAATGGTCTTGCGAAAGTGACGCCACGTTCAAGTTTAGGGGCCCTAAATTACAGTACTTTACACACACACACACACACACACAAATAACATGTATAAATACAAATATTATGGTAACCAATGTTTATATATAATATATATATATATAATATATATATATATATATATATATATATATACACAAAAAACTAACTTTCTACTTCACCAGGCCAACTCGAGAGGGGAGCGGCGACGAGCTTGACCTTCGTGAAGTAAGGAATCATCGCAAGGAACATTTGAGAGGTTGAAAGATATATATATATATAGTATATGATTTCGATTTTAAAAATTCCAATTCTTTTAAGTTCGTGTGTGAACTTCTTTTACAGAATTGTAATATTAAATGGAAAGAAAAAAATGTATCAAATATCTGAGAATATTATTCAGCGTGTGGTCTGATTTCGGACATTTTCTCTCTCTCTCTTCACCAGCAATAGAAATTGTCAGAGGTATATAACGATTGAAGTATTTGAAGTTCCTGCATGAACCCACATACATTTTATCATGACTCTGTAAAGATTTGTGTTAGGGAAAAACATTTAATAACAATGATACTAAGGAGTGTTCGTAAAGTCGGGCATCGTCAAAAAGAACAAATTGTAATCAATAAACGCTGCCTACAATGCTGGATTTTATGGACACCCTCTAGAATTGCTTCTTATAACGAAATATATTCAAATGATCAGATGTTTCGCGAACTTTCGAGATTTGATATCGAATTTATTCCTGTATGGGCTTGAATTTCTACATGAAACTGATATTGTGCAAGATGCATGATTGGTTAAAAAAACTCTACCGCCAATGAATCTTTCGGGAGAGTATAAAAGCTACAATAAGGATTAAAATTATTTACGTTCTGTACATATATATATATAATATATATATATATATATATATATATATATATATATATATATATATATATATATATATATACAGGGATTTTACCTTTATCGAATGTTATTTGTACAATCAATATGTGTGTCCTGTATAGAATTTCATGCTCTAGCTCGTGGTGAAGTTGGATTTTTGCTAACTGTAACCACTATTTTGTAATTCGCTGTTATACAGACACGGGTAGAAAAACTTTGTTTCTATACAGTTACTTAATTGAGTCCAAGATTATGTGGAATGTGCCCTCCTCCATTATCAATCCACGCTTGCAACCTTGACTTCTCCCTTATCGACGGCAGTACCGCATCAAGGATATTTTCTTGGTAATAAGCAGCAGTGATTTTGGTATTTTGATCAACAAAAACAATCTCTGACTTCCCTAACTTTGAAATAAAAATGGAAACCATGACTTTTTGAGAAAAATGCGGACGCTCCTTGCGAAGTCGATCTAGACTGATCAATTTTTTGTCTTGTCTTCCATAAACTCGGTCATTTTGTGTGTTTATTATTGAAGCAACCGTAAAGGTCTTCTCGTCGCTGAACCATATTTTCGACATTTC
>JAJOZX010000440.1:535000-542500 GCA_023014485.1 Bathynomus jamesi | reverse complement strand
TATATATATATATATATATATTATATGTGTGTGTGTGTGTGTGTGTGTGATTATATATATATATATGTGTGTGTGTGTGTGTGTGATTATATATATATATATAGCGAGAGAGAGAGTACATGATTATTTACAAGGACTGATAACTATATATATATATATATATATATATATATAAATTAAATTATGAATGAATTTATTATAAATTAATTATTAATTGCATAAATGAAAAATGACTGAACGAATAAAAGTAATTTAGTGTTTAGATAAATGAATAAATGAATTACATTTAATTATAAGGTCGGAAATTATGTAATATAAGGAAAGAATGAGTCGCACTTTAACCCATTATGGGCAAAAACTTATTTTTTTTATTTCCTCATATTTCTTGATGTATTCAATTTCGGAAAGACTTTAAATAAACGTGAAATAGTTTTCTGATACACAAAAATTTAAATCAAAAAATAAAAATTAGAAATTAATATTTAAAAATTTCACTTTTAAGTTCTAACCTAAATTGTAGTGTTAAAATGTGTCCCCAGAAATAGGACGATGGCCGTTAATGGGTTGAAGACACGTACAATTTCGCAAAAAAGTTCGCCTAGAAACAGAAAAATTGTAAAGAAGCATAAAAAATTACTAATTGGTAATATTATTTTTATTGTTTATTTTTTGGGGGGGACACAAATAAACTAAAATTAATAAAATAAAATAAAAAAGTCATTACTAATTAGTAATTTCTTATGCTTTTTAAAACTCTCATTTCTAGGTGATTTTTTTTTTCTGAAACTGTACATCCAAAAGTCTTTTCCAGCTTCAATAGCGAAATTTATAATCTTCCAAGTGTCTCCAATTAAGTTAATTTTAATAACGAAGTAGGCCCTATATATATAAATATATGTATATAATGCATGAACACGCACTATTTTGCATAATGCAAAAATTGCCTCCACCAGGATTCGAACTCACCACCTTTCGAATAGAAAGTGAGGGCGGTAGCCACTACAGTACTACGGGATATAAGTTGTCATCTTTAATCTGAACAAACGCATAATTCTTTGTGTATATATAATATATATATATATATACACACACACACACACATTTATTTATATATATATATATATATATATATATATATAATATATATATATTGTATACACAGGGTGTTTAAGAAGTCCCTGGCAATTCGGCATGTACAGGGTGCTTCAAAAAATGTTACCACTTATATGGTGCTAATATGTCATTGCTTACCACTTATAGTTTTTTTTTTTGTTTATGTAAGTATTTGTGTGTGTTTATTTGTTTGTTTTTAATAATAATGTCTTTTTTTTTATCCATCGATAAATATATAAACAATAAATAATAAATAAATCCGCCGGAATTGTTCATTCTGATGAAGGTCAAGCTTGTCACTCCACCTTAGACTTACAGTTTAACGTGGAATCCGAACCACGCCCCCACCAACATCCCAACGTCTTAACCACTAGGCTACCCAGGGTACCCATTTATCTACCAACCAATTTTTTTTTTTTATTGTGTGGAAGGATGAACAGCTGGGCTTTGGTGCGCTCCGACTGCAGTCAACGGGCCTCGATCCCGGGACGATGGATTCGTAGTCAGCGACGTTAACCACTACACCACCGAGGCGCATGGTATATTCATGGTATATTATATATATATATATATATATATATTATATATATATAATATAATATATATATATATATATATATATATATATATATATATATATATATATATATAATGTTTCATCCCCTTTTTGGATATGATTTAAATTAGTTTTCCCCTTTTACAGTTATTTCATATAAACTTTTTTTTAAAAAAATAATAAAAAATGGCGAACACAGAATAATTCCACCTTGAATTATTTCTTAAAATTTCTTTGCTTAAAATTGCAATTTTATTTCTTAAATGTATTTATTTACCGACTTTAAAAATAAAGTTTACGATGGTGTATTCATTTTTTTTTTTTTTAAACTGAATTTTCACCTGATGTTAATTAATTAATTTTTAATAAAAAAGTTAATAAAAAAGTAATGAAGAGGTTTACGACACTTTTGGCTTTATCGTCTAAAACTTAGTCTAAGACTTAAAGAGTTCAACGCACAGCAGAAGAAGTGGACGAAGAATAAGAAGTGGACAAATAATAATAATAATAATAATAATAATAATAATAATAATAATAATAATAATGACAAGTAGTTACAGGGAATAACAAGAATCCGATGAACCACTTCAGGGTAGCCCAAAAGAGAGAGAGAGAGAGAGATCTTGAATCCTGCTTTATTGACTTATAAAAAACAAACATATACAACTTTTTTAAACAACTTTTTAAAATTTTTAAACTTTCTAAATAAGAAATACAATAATGGCAACCTAAACTTAAACATTCGCAGTCTCTCAAACCACTTCGACGAACTGACAGCTAACCTAAAATTATTACAACATAAATTCACTCGCATTATATTAACTGAAACTAGTTAAATGAAAATAATAAGATATTTTTTAACATTCCAGGGTACGCGAGCTACCTTGTATTTAGGGTTAACAATAGGGGAGGGGATGTAAGTATATTTGTAGATTCAAACTACGACAGTAAAAGTATCGAAGAATTGACGAGCATAAACAATACCTCAGAAACAGTCGCAATTGAAATGTTTATTCATTACACCCAGTATTCAGTTTTAGGCATTGATCGACCACCAACTGATAACGTACCAAATTTTATTACAAATATCATAGAAGTCGGATCACCTGAAGATCCGTCACCCCAGCCTTTTTTAGTTAGCTCTTTAAGGCTAACTAACGAAAATATCACGACTTACCCTAACCAATCGTTAGATCAACTGTACGCCCTTGACGATTGGTTAGGTTAGGTCGTGATATTTTCGTTAGTTAGCTTATAAAGCTAACTAAAAAAGGCTGGGGTGACGGATCTTCAGGTGATTCTAGAAGTCTAACCCCCAATTATATTGGTAACAATTGTATTATTGCGAAAGATTTAAAATAAAGATCTCACGAAAGAACATTCAAATAATAAGGCGAGATTCCTTCACAACATCATGACTGCGAGTGGTTTTAAATTAGCTAAATTACAAAGCTAACGAGACTTCACAATGACATTAGAAATTCGACTCTGCTGGATCAGATCTGGGAGCGATCCCCGCTCGACCGCATCTTCGGTATAATTATATTAAATATCACGGATCACTCGCCGACGTACCCCATACTAATCACCCATTTCTCAGCAAAGGAAACTATAGAAGTTGACTATAGATCTTACAGCTATAATAAGAAATTAAAGTTCCTGAAAGAAATAACGGCTTTTGACTGGACTAAAATAACCGAAGGTAACCACGACATTGGAACAAAATTTCAAGCATTCCCAAACACAATAATGGATATATTCAACATAAACTTTCCTCTTAAATTAAAAGCAATAGCTAACACTAAATACAACAACCAATGGATCACCCCAGCAATCATTGTGAGTAGTAAACGCGAGCACATTCTCTTTAAATTATGTAAAACTGATATTATTATCGAACAGACATACAAAAATTACCGTAACAGACTTAATGCAGACATGAAAAAAAGACAAAAGCAGATCATTGTTATTCAAAACTTGGTGAACAAATATTCAATTCAAAAAGAATTCACAAAGATAAGATAAATCCCTCGTCCTCCCTCACACAAGGCGGGAATTCTTATAATGACCCCAAAGGTATAGCCAATTTATGAAACAACTTATTCGCAAATATTGGCTCCAATATTGCAGCCTCGATCCCAATTACAGACACCAACAATACATACCGCAGATTTATACAAATTCAGTGTTGCTGTCAATATGTTCAAAGTTATCAATAAAAATCAACATCACCCATTCAAAGAGCAATCACCCCCCCCCCCCCGGCAAATACATCATCGTTATAACACCAGACTGCCCAGGGATTTTTATACTTTTATACACAAACCTAACTATACAATGAAAACTGCAGGAAATGCACTCTTTCAAAGGACCAGCTGTATGGAATGCAATTCCCATGCATATCAGGCAGGCTTCATCACTAAATGTATTTCGCATATCACTAAAAAAGCACTTCATTAGCTCCTACTGATGTATAATAAGTTCACTACTAACATTTTTACCATAGTAATGAAGTTCCCATTTTATAATCAACTATTTAAAATATGCTAATTTATTACACTTTTAATTCGTAATTTATTCTTTTTTATAATTTTTTATTAAACATCATTTTTTTTTACTAAATATACAATAAATCAATTAATTTAAAATTATTTAACAGTTTGTAAAAACCACTATTCTAACATTCTTAATAGTGTGAGTAGGGATAATCTTAAGATAGATTGCAGCGAAACGATTGTGAGAGGGACGAGGGAAAATACTTTGATATCATTTTCTGAAGTAAAGAGGTTAATTAAAGAGTTAAAGACTGGTTCTGCGTCAGGGGTAGATGACTTATCGAATGAGCACTTAAAATATGCAAATGACGTAGTATGTCTGCATATATCATTGCTCCTATCAGCCATGCTTGCTCATAGCTATATCCCTGCAGAGTTCATGAGGGTATATATCTTGGTCAAAAATAAGTACGGAAACATTCTGTCCAGCAATAATTACAAGCCTATTGCTGTCGCTTCCTGCTTCTTGAAACTACTAGAAAAACTCTTGTTACTCCGATTAAATGATTTCCTATGGACATCTCCTGACATACACTGACCTGTGTATTTATGTACTTAAAGAAACAATATCTAAATACACTGACAGTAATTCAACCATTTATAGCTGTTTCCTTGATATAAGTAAGGCATATGATAGGGTGAACCACAATATTTTATTTGCGAAACTAGAAGACAGGAAGGTTCCCATGTACATATTAAATTTATTGAAATTTTGGTATTCCCTCCAATCTTTCACTGTTAAGTGGGGCAATGTACTATCCGAGTGTTTTGGCTCCTCTTGCGGGATGAGACAAGGCTCCTTGCTCTCCCCTATGCTGTTTAATGTGTATATTGACGGATTAATTGTTTCACTTAATGAGGCAATAGTGGGATGTTGTATAGATAACACAAAGATAAATAACTTAGTTTATGCCGATGATATGGTGTTAATTAGTCGCTCTGTTAAAGGTCTGGATCGGCTACTAAAAGTCTGCGAAGTGTATTCACAGAAACATGATATTCTTTTTAATATTACAAAAACTAAGGTTATGCAATTTCATCCTAAAAGCTGTAATCAGCCAGCTGATATAAGGTTTAAATTGAATGGTGAAGTAATTGAGGAAGTACAAGAGTTTAAGTATTTGGGTCAAACTATTACCAGCTCCTTGAGTGATGACTCGGATATAAGAAAACAATCTCGAAGCCTGTGTGCTAAAGCGAATATGACCATAAAGAACTTTCGATTCTGTACAAGTGAAGCTAAAGACACTCTCTTTCGTACTTTCTGCAGTAATATATACGAACAGCAACTCTGGGTGAATTATAAAAAAGGTTCTGGCAGAACCCTAAATTTGCTGCACAACAGGTCTTTTAGACTCTTACATAAATTACCCCCGAGGTGCTCAGCTTCGCAAATGTTTGCTACCCGCAATGTCCCGAGCTTCCCGGAGGTAACAAGACGTGCTCAATACAGTCTAATGCAAAGAATTAAAAAATCAACCAACCAGATCATCCAAGCTATCCATGAGTCCTGCCATTTATCCTCTAAGCTATGGACTTCTTGGTACGAAAACGTGTCTGTAGCTCCACTTAACTTCCGTGTGCGGAAATTTGTACGTCAACATTTGTACGACGAAAATTTATACGCCAGCATTTGTACGTCAGAACATTTATACGACTGGAAATTTATACGACTGGAAATTTATACGACTGACATTTGTACGACGGTAATTTAAGTATGCACTCTAACGGACTTTTTCGACTTAAATATGTGATCTACCCATGATAATAACCGTGACTTCATTTTTTTTTATATAAACATAAGCACAGGTGCAAAAAAAAAAAAAAAATAAAAGTAAACATTATTTAAATATTTTGAAAATAATTTCAATTTGAAGAATTTTAAATTTTATCATGTATCACAGCGCATTAAAGGATTAATAGGCAGGTAAATGGTTTTTTAATAGGTACAGGTGGTTAGGTTAGGTTGTTAGGTCTGGAGATTAATGAGAAAAAACTCGGAAGATTTGTCCTCCGATTTTTTAAATGACATTCGTTAGGTTAGGTTAGGTTAGGTTTGGAGATTAATGAGAAAAAACTAGGAAGATTTGTTCTCCGATTTTTTAAATGACATTCGTTAGGTTAGGTTAGGTTTGGAGATTAATGAGAAAAAACTCGGAAGATTTGTTCTCCGATTTTTTAAATGACATTCGTTAGGTTAGGTTAGGTAAGGTCTGGAGATTAATGAAAAAACTCGCAAGATTTGTTCTCCGATTTTTTAAATGACATTCGTTAGGTTAGGTCTGGAGATTAATGAGAAAAAACTCGCAAGATTTGTTCTCCGATTTTTTAAATGACATTCGTTAGGTTAGGTTAGGTTAGTTAGGTTTGGAGATTAATGAGAAAAAACTCGCAAGATTTGTTCGATTTTTTAAATGACATTCGTTAGGTTAGGTTAGGTAAGGTCTGGAGATTAATGAGAAAAAACTCGCAAGATTTGTTCTCCGATTTTTTAAATGACATTCGTTCTGTATATCGCTAGTTACATTTTCTCTTAAATTGATAAGCTGAAACCTAGTTTCAATTATGCATTTAATTATTGTAATATGTAATTTCATAATTTGTGATAATTTGTATTTTAACTTACCTAGTTTCAAATTCAATTTTATTAACTGATCATGAATTTCTTACGTATAACGTATAAATTACCGTCGTACAAATGCTTGGCGTATAAATTTCCAGTCGTATAAATGTTCCGTCGTACAAATGCTGGCGTATAAATTTCCGTCGTACAAATGTTGGCTTACAAATTTCCGGGTTTCCTTAACTTCGACATTACAGTATTATTTCTAATCAATTGTATATATTTCTATCCTTAGTATATGAACTGTCTTTGTATTAATAATATTTGTCATATGGACTATAGTCTGCCAATAAACCTTTTCATTTTCATTTTCATTATTATTATTATTATCATCATCATCATCATTTGTTATCACTAGAGCCAGGATGTTCAGACAAAATGCATATATACCCTATATACACAAAATAAGATAGCAGTAAACAGAGCAAAGAGAATAACGGGGCAGATATTGAGAACCTTTAAACGAAGGGATAGGAATGTAATGATTCCTCTACTGAATACCCTGATCATACCCAAATTGGAATACGGCTCGGTCCTAACATCCTCATATAAAAAAGAAGACAATAGACAACTGGAAGGGATTCAGAGAAGCTTCACAGCCAAGATCAATGGGTGCAAAGAACTAAATTACTGGGAAAGGTTACGCGAACTAG
>JAJOZX010000440.1:525000-530000 GCA_023014485.1 Bathynomus jamesi | reverse complement strand
AATTACCACTCAAACAACATTGGAAAATAGGAAAGGCAGAATGTGTAGTGTTCCCAAATTAAGGGCGGGGCCACCAGCTTGACCTTCGTGTGAAGAGAGACCAACACACGGAACAGCAGCAACAACAAGATATATATATATATACTATATATATATATATTGCTTCTACAAAACTTAATTTGGAAATTCGTATATACACCATAACAAGAGAGGACAGGACTCTGCAGGTATTTTCCCCACACCACCATTACACTCTCTATCCAGCACCACCCACCGATAATACAACCACAGTGGGACCAAGTGCAGCAACCCCAATTCTCCCAAATGCAGAACTGACATCGACCTGGAAACGACCACTATATAGGAAAACTGAACACGGAAATTAGAAACCCAATAAATGTTTTATACACAAATATTCAAGGCCTATACACGGACCATGCAGGATGCAAATTACAATACTTACAGAATTTAGCTACCGAATCCAGCATAGATATTATATGCCTAACGGAAACACACTTGCATAAATGCGAAAAAGGCTGTGAAAACTGTATCGAGGATACTGAATTAGCATTGCTGGATTACAACATTCACAGAGCAGATAGAGTGGCTAGACGAGGGGGAGGGTGTTGCATCTACGTCAAAAGCACATGTGAAGTGAAGGTAAACAAATCGGTTCAGGGGCAACTGGGCGACAGCCAACTAGGCGACGGGACAAATGGGTGACGACCAACTAGCCGACAGGACAACTGAGCAACAACCAACTAGGCGACAACCAATATATATATATATATATATTTATACATTATGTATATTCATACATTAGATAGAAATTAAAAGTCCAAGTTTGAAGACTTTATTACACATAAAATAAAATATGATAAATCATTAAGATAAAAGAATTATAAAACATGATTTATATAATTGGGGCAGATTATATAATTGTTATGCAGATGGAACAAAATTGTACCCCACACCCTTTAGATAGAGTAGAAGCTGACCATTGTCCTTGAATTCTTGATAGCGTGCAACCACATTCCTTATTCGTTCATTTCTTGCTACAGTCTTCTTGCGTAGGTTTTGCCTTATGTTTCGCTGGCCAGTGTTAACCTGAAGTATAGCAGCCTCAGTGTCATGCTGTTCCTTCCGTAGTTCGTCCAGCAATGAAAACATCGACACTCTCCTCTTGTTTACCATTTTGTTAAATTTGTTGTGCCAGCCTTCTACCGCGTTATTAGTTCTGGCTTCATCAACCATTGTTCTTTCATACACATTCCACATCTCAATTGGGTATCGTGGTGGATGTGCTCGTCTTCTACCGCGTGCAGGGCGTCCACGTATATAAGTTTTATCTAGATAGTCTGCAACATCCTCAAGTCGTATGAAATCGTCATTGTTTTCGTCAATGGTTAGGGTTCAGAAAGTAAATTTCAATTGAGTTTAAACTAAACCCTACCAGTACACTCGACTGCTCGGTGGCAACTGGTCGGCAGCCACCTTGGCGTCGCCTAGTTGGTTGTCGCCCAGTTGTCCTGTCGCCTAGTTGGCTGTCGCCCAGTTGCCACCGAACCAACAAATCAAACAGCACAGTTGAAGTTATTATATTAGAAGTAAAAGAACTGAACCTAACCATTATGAACATCTACAGACCGCCAAACACCACAAAAAGTTAATCCCAATTTGCTACAAACGAAACAGAAAACATTAAAATTACTTGAAACTCCAGCAACAAATATTCTAATTTTCGGAAATTTCAATTTCCCATTCATATCATGTCATATCATGGAAGAAAAATGACTAAGTTATATATGTCGAGAAGTTTCATGGCAACATTACTAAAGATGATAGAACCCAAGCACCAATGCTATTAGATATTATGGAAAATTACGCCCTTACCCAGGAAATCTGTGAAGCCACTAGAAAGGAGAACGTTTTGGATTTAATCTGGACAAATAACAACGAGATAATAATAAATAAAAAAGTAACGCACACAAAGTTCTCCGACCATAACCTCATCGATATACAATTGAAGTTAGCACCCAGAGGTCCCAAAACGCATCCAAGAGAGATAGATGGAATATTTGAAGGCTTAAACATAAATTCAAAGAAAATAAATTGGGAAAACGTAAATAAAGATTTAAAGGAGGTAAACTGGGAATTGCTACTTCACGAGGAGACTCCACAAGAGATACTATGTATAATAGAGACTGAAACCAAACCTATAATACTGAAACATATTCCAGAGAGACAGGAAAGAAAACGTAGCAAGCTTGAGAGAAAAAATCAGGACACTATTCAGGCAACGAAGACAAACCGTAAAACATCTCCACAGATGCAGAACTGATACAAAGAGACTCAAACTAGAGAAGAAACTTGGCGAAATAGAAATGGACCTAAAGCAAACATTCACACATGAGACAAACGAGGAGGAAAACAAGGTAGCAGAAAACATGAAAAATAAGCCAAAATACTTCTACACGTTTGCGAAAAGGAAAATGCAGTGTAAGGAGAGTATTGGTCCGTTCATAGACGGGGAGACCGAATACACAAATGACCCGAAAAAAAATAAGTGAACTGCTTAGGGAACAATTTAATTCTGTGTTTAGCACCCCTAAGTCCGAGATGGAAGTGGAAAAACCAGACGAATTTTTTGACATAGATACAGATCAACCAAGAACAAATCCCGGCACAAACCTATTAATGGACTTCGAGTTCACGGAAGGAGATGTAATTACGGCCTTATCACAGATGCGAGACAATTCAGCGCCAGAGCCAGACACATGGAGTGCCACGTTTCTGAAGAAATACAAAGAGAGTATTGCCAAACCGCTATACTTACTATGGAGGAAATCACTCGACACAAGACAAACATGAGACAAAGGAGGAGGAAAACAATGTAGCAGAAAACATGAAAAATAAGCCAAAATACTTCTACATTTTTACGAAAAGGAAAATGCAGTGTGAGGAGAGTATTGGTCCGTTCATAGACGGGGAGGCCGAATACACAAATGACCCGAAAAAAAATAAGTGAACTGCTTAGGGAACAATTTAATTCTGTGTTTAGCACCCCTAAGTCCGAGATGGAAGTGGAAAAACCAGACGAATTTTTTGACATAGATACAGATCAACCAAGAACAAATCCCGGCACAAACCTATTAATGGACTTCGAGTTCACGGAAGGAGATGTAATTACGGCCTTATCACAGATGCAAGACAATTCAGCGCCAGGGCCAGACACATGGAGTGCCACGTTTCTGAAGAAATGCAAAGAGAGTATTGCCAAACCGCTATACTTACTATGGAGGAAATCACTCGACACAGGACAAATTCCACTCCCCTTAAAGAACGCGAACATTGCCCCCCCTATTTAAAGGTGGTAACAGAGCAATGCTCAGAAATTATCGGCCAGTGGCTCTCACCTCACACCTTATAAAGTGTTTTGAACGTATAATTAGAGGCAAAACTACCTACTACCTACAAGAAAAAGACTTATACAACCCAACTCAACATGGATTCAGGGCGGGAAGATCATGCCTATCACAGCTACTAGACCACCAGGAGAAAATATTAGAAACATTGTGTCGAGGACAAAACAGAGATGTAATATATACGGACTTTGTTAAAGCCTTCGATAAATGTGACCATGGAATCATAGCACACAAACTTAAGAATACAGGAATTACTGGAAAGCTAGGAAGGTGGATATTTAATTTCTTGACGCAAAGAACACAAAGAGTGGTGATAAACGAAGTTAAATCGGAAGTCTCGGAAGTCGTGAGCTCTGTCCCACAAGGCACAGTATTAGCTCCCTTGCTGTTCATAATAATGATTGCAGATATTGATACAGATATTAAGGACAGTATTGTAGTATGCTTCGCAGATGACACAAAGATATGTAAGGAAATATTGAACGAAGGTGTCATAAGAAAATTACAAAACGACATTGAAACATTATTCCAGTGGGCAGAAGACAACAATATGAAGTTCAACGAAGAAAAATTCCAACTTTAAGATATGGTAATAACAAGGAGCTACAGAAAAAAGGGTACAAAACTATGCAAGCCAAACAGATAACACCAAATCCACAAGTCAGGGATCTTGGAGTAATAATGTCGTCGGATACAGAATCATCTGGAGGAGCTCCCGCAGCAGAAAAGCAAACATCATGCTCAAATTATGGAAGAGTCTAGTCCTACCAATAATTGAGTATTGCTCAGTACTCATAAGCCCATACCGAAAACGAGACATTGCGAACATTGAAGCTATACAAAGGACTTTTACTTCTAAAATAGAGGAAACGGAAGGTGAAGACTACTGGTCTCGACTACAATCCCTGGAACTCTACTCTCTCGAAAGAAGGCGCGAGCGGTACGCAATAATATACATATGGAAAATACTTGAGGGCTCTCTTCCTAACCTTAGAAATGAAATAGAAACAAACTGGAATGAGAGAAGAGGCAGATTTTGTACGGTCCCAGCTGCGGTGGGACAAGAGGCCATGAAAACGAGGATGGAAAATACCCTCAGAATACGAGGCCCAAAGCTTTTCAATATCTTACAAAAAGAAGTGAAGAATCTCCAGCACACCGACCTGAATAACTTCAAGAACCAGGTGGACAGATTCCTGTGCAAAGTCTCTGACCAGCCGTGCGTGGCTGGCTACGAGGGCAGGAGGAGATCAGACAGCAATTCCTCCTTCACCAAGTCCCGCAAATGAAGCGGGATGCTGCAGAGGGGTCGGCCGCAGGTCGATCCTGAACCGTCGTTCAAACTCACCAAAAGAACTGAACTGAATATATATATATATATTATATATATGGGATGAATTTCACAATTAAACACCTGAAATGAATGATGAATGATTTTTTCTTTTTCCTTATGGGTTTGCATATATATATATATATATATAGTTCATTCCCATATATATTATATATATTATATAGTGTACGTAAACTGGCTATGTGCTTAAATACATGTAGGAATGTGTATGCATTTAAGAAAGG
>JAJOZX010000440.1:497500-520000 GCA_023014485.1 Bathynomus jamesi | reverse complement strand
ACCGCCTTTTCCTCTTCCCTCTCTGTATGGCCCCTAATCAGGGCTTGTATTTCCCTATCGATACCCTCAAGTTTTTCTTTTATTGCTTTCCTGTCATTATCTCCGCAGTTGCCTAACTTCGCCTCCACTCTCTTTCTTTTGCGGAAAAGTCTTCTCTGTTGTCTCTCTAGCCAGCTCCTCTTTCCTTTTGGCTGTGATTTCGGAGCATATTTTTTCTAATAAAAATAATAATAATAATATTTATTACGGTTGTCATTATTATTATTGATACAATTTTTTAAGTGTACAATCAGTTAAAAAAATCATTCTTACCAATAAATATCAATAAGAAACGTGAATCTTCACTATATGACTTTTCAACAGATTGTGTACTTTAAATAATGAGTCAAATATTATTAAAAACATTTTGTAGAACCATAAATATTTCGCAACAATAATTCAGGATGAATTTAATTAAAAACTTTAAAAAAAATAGTAAAAATAAAATAATTTATAATTCACCTTTGTTTACATTTAAATGTAATTTCGTAATGACATTAATTCCTGAAATAAATTCTATACATACATACATACATACATATATATATATATATATATATATATATATATATATATATATATATATATATATATATATATATATTTTTTTTTTTATAATGACATTTATTCTTGAAATAAATCATATATATATATATATATACCGGCTCCCCAGGGGAGGGGCAGGGACTCAGGGACTGGGAGGTGGGGATGTATTAATTACTAAACCCTTTGTATACTAAATTTCGTGTCGATTATTACCATTGCCGTTTAGGCGTGTATCTGTTGCACAAGATTTCCGGTCAGTAGAAATTATTAAGTTGCACAATATTTTCTGTATGTATGAAAATATTATTAAGCTTAAAATTGTGATATACATTTTGCACCATCATTCATTTAAGTGTTAAACAATGTGGTCTGAAATTTAGAACGTCATCATCATGATCATCGTTATTATTATTATCATATGATACTCATAAATTTTATTGGCACGAGACAAATCCCATAACAAAGTACAATTATTCATCAATATAATAACGATGTAACTAATTAAACAGTAAATTTCTCTCTCTCTCTCTCTCTCTCTCTCTCTATATATATATATATATATATATATATATAGAAAGAGAGAGAGAGAGAGAGAGAGAGAGAGAGAAATTTACTGTTTAATTAGTTACATCGTTATTATATTGATGAATAATTGTACTTTGTTATGGGATTTGTCTCGTGCCAATAAAATTTATGAGTATTATATGATATATATATTTGTTCGTTATTTCTCTTCCTCGTGTGCAGAACGCTCCTCTATACTTACGTCGTTTCTATACATTAATATACTGCGTGGTCATTGCAGTTAAATGTATGTGTGTGTATATATATGCGCCTCGGTGGTGTAGTGGTTAGCGTCGCTGACTACGAATCCATCGGCCCAGGGTTCGAGACCCGACGGCAGCCGGCGCGCAGCAAAACCCAGCTGTTCATCCTTCCACACAATAAAGAAAGTGGTTGGTAGATAAATGGGTACCCTAGGTGGCCTAGTGGTTAAGACGCTGGGCTGCTGATGGGGCGTGGTTCGGATTCCACGTTAAACTGTAGGTCTAAGGTGGAGTGAAAAGCTTGACCTTCGTCAGAATGAACAATTCGGGCGGAAGCTAACCAAAGGTGTATATATATATATATATAGAGAGAGAGAGAGAGAGAGAGAGAGCATTTCGCCTCATTCGCGAGATTTGGTGGAGGAGAGAAATGGTTTCCCTTCTCCTCTTGCCCTCATAGCCAGTCACGCATGGTCAGGGACTTTGCGCAAGAATCTGTCTAGCTAGTTTTTAAATTATTCAGGGTGGTGTCTGGAGGTTCCTCAGTTCTTTTGGCAACGCGTTAAAATGTTTTGGGCCACCTATTCTGACGATATTTCCGAGCATCATTTTCATGGCCCCCCCTGTCCCACCGCAGCTGGGACAGTACAGAATCTGCTTCTTTTCTCATCCCAGTGTTTCTTTTTCATTTCTAAGGTTTGGAGCACATCCCCCGAGTATTTTTCATACATATATTATTGCGCATCGCTCGCATCTTCTTTCCAGGGAATAAGGAGAGTTTCAAGGACTGTATTCGAGACCAAAATCTTCATCTTTCCTTTCCTCTATCTTAGACGTAAAAGTCCTTTGTATGGTTTCTTTGTTTGCAAGGTCTCGTTTTCTGCTTTGAGTACTGAGCAATACTCAATTATTAGTAGGACTAAAACGGTTTTTCTCAGTGGATTTGCCCAACGATCCCCCGGTCAAAGTCTTGGGTTGGCGCGACCCCTTATCATCCCTACAGGGCAGCGGTTCTCAAGCTTTTTCTTCTTCTGTACCCCTTGAATTCTTTCACGGGAATTTCTGGATTTTCGAGAGAGATAGAGGATTTTTACTCTCTTTACGACCGTGTGACTCGTGGCCATTTGTTAATCGTATATAAAATTAAAAGGGTTATATTTTCAGGATCCCTTCGCGTACCCCCTAAGATTCACTCGCGTACCCCAGTTTGAGAATCGCTGCTATAGGGTAAGCAAACTCACGAAGCGGGATTTTTTTTTTTTTTCTGCGCACAAATCACTACTACAGGGGTAAACAAACTAAGACCTTGGGGTCGCGACCCACCGTTTGAGAAACACTGGACTAGACTCTTCCATAATTTTAAGCATGATGTTTGCTTTTCTGTTGTGGAAACTCCTCCAGATAATACCCATTATTTTTCTAGCTGTTGTGATTTTAATGTATAGCGCTTTCTGAATTCTGCATCCGATGACATTATTACTCGAAGGTCCCTGACTTGTGGGTTTGTTGTTATCCGTTTGGCTTGCAGTGTTTTGTACCCTTTATTAGGTATCACCTTGTTATTACCATATCTTATAAATTGAAATTCATCTGCATTTTCTACTTTCTTTTCAGACTTAGAGTTAAATTGTTCCTTAAGTAGTTCACTCATTTTTTCTTCGTCAATGGTGTATTTAGTCTTCGGTTCTGCATCCAGCGAGATTTTTTATGTTTTTTTTCCGTTCTCTAAATAATATTCTGATTTTTGTCTCGAGTTTGCTACGTTTTCTTTTTTGTTTCTTCGGAAGATGTTCCAGCAATATGATTTTAGTTTCGTTTTCTATTATAATAGCTAATATTTCTCATCTTATTACTGAACATATACATATATGCATGCATATATATATATATATATATATATATATATATATATATATATATACATATATATATATATATATATAGGGTGGCCCAAAAAACTATTACCCTGATTTTGACCAATATAATTTTACCTTTATCAAATATTATTTGTACAATCAATATATGTCCTGTATAGAATTCCATGGTCTATCTCGTGGTGAAGTTGGGTTTTTGCTAACTGTAACCATTTTTTTAATTCGCTGTTATACAGACACGGGTAGAAAAACTTTGTTTCTATACAGTTACCTAATTGAGTCCAAGATTATGCGGAATGTGCCCTCCCCCATTACACTAGGCAACAAAGATTTTGTTACAGAAGACCAAATAGGTGCTCCTAGCTAATTTCGGTATGCTGATTTCAAATCTATAATTAGATTTTTTCTATCACGTCTAGATTTTGTGTAAAATGCAAATCACTTTTAGTAAAATTTTCTACCACGTCCAGATTTTGGTTTTAATCGGCTTAATGCCAGTAATATGAAACTTGCTTTTCAAGGTTAAAGCAATTTTTTTTGCCAACTATATACAAATTCAAACAATTTTGATAAATAAAATTTATCCCGAGTTGGCAACACTGAGTCAAGAGCATAGTAACGGGCAACGGCCCAACGGTCAGTCGCTACGTGACAGTCAAGCAGAACGGTTGTTGAAGCTCTCTGCTGATGAGCAAGTGACAGGTTGTGGTGACTTGTGTGTTTTTATAGCATTTGTTTTGTACTACGGTGTGTATTTCTTTTTATTTTGCACATCGTAATAATTACTTTCTACGTTTTTTCAGATATTGTATGGTAATTCAAAATGGCATCAAATAGACGTGCTTGTGTAAATCACCCAGACAACTTCTGCTTTGTCTGTGGACAATACACACCTAAGCCACAACGTAGAAACATAACAACAAAGATTAAACTTGCCTACAAGTGTTATTTTGACTGTAAGTTAGGAGACCAACAGAGGGACTGGGCACCACATATTTGCTGTGCACAGTGCAATGCAATGTTAATAGCTTGGATGAATGGTAAAAGAAAAGCTATGCCGTTCTCAGTCCCCCATGGTTTGGCGTGAGCCGAAAAATCACTTCTTCAATGATTGTTATTTTTGTTTGACAAAGATTGCTGGTTTCACAAAGAAAAACAAATCAAAGATCACGTACCCAAACTGCGAATCAGCAATGAAACCAGTACCACATGATGAAACAAATCCACCACCAGTTCCACCAGCAACGATAACAGACAGCAGTTCATCTGAAGATTCTGCTAGTGATATAGAAACAGGGAAAGATGGCATATATGTTCCAGATGCAAATATTTCCCCACATTTGTTAAGACAAGCGGAGTTAAATGACTTAGTGAGCGATTTGGAATTACCAAAAGAAAAGGCAGAGTTGCTTGGTTCAAGACTTCAAGAATTTAATCTTCTCCAACCAAACACCAAAGTTTCCCATTTCCGGCATCGCCCTTTGCAGTTTTCATCATTTTACTTACAGGAAGAAAACGTTTGTTTCTGCCACGATATCAGTGGTCTGATGCAAGGGATTGGCTGTCGCTATGATCCAAAAGAATGGAGACTGTTCATTGACTCTAGTAAAGCTAGCCTTAAAGCTGTATTACTGCACAACGGCAATGAAAAACCTTCAATACCTGTAGCACATGCCACTGGCCTTAATGAGACTTATGAATCGATGAAACTGCTGCTAAGACTCATCAAATATAAGGACCACACATGGAATATTTGTGGCGACCTTAAAGTTGTATCATTACTTCTTGGGTTACAGTTGGGCTACACAAAGCATATGTGCTTTTTGTGTCTATGGAACAGCAGAGATGACAAGAACCACTACAAAAAACATGATTGGCCATCTAGAACTGAACATCATGTTGGTAAATACAATGTGAAACACCCAGCACTTGTTGACCCTCAGAAAGTACATCTTCCACCACTTCACATTAAACTTGGCCTTATGAAAAATTTCGTGAAGGGTATGGATCATCAAGGTAGTGGTTTCCAATATTTAAAGGATAAATTCAAAGGAATATTGACAGATGCTAAGCTAGAAGCTGGAGTTTTCACTGGACCACAGATCCGCAGTGTCATCCACGACTCATCGTTTCCATCTAACCTAAATGAGAATGAACTAGGAGCATGGACATCTTTCGTTGAAGTTGTCAAAAATTTTCTTGGAAACCACAAAGCTGAAAACCACCGTAAACTCGTAGAAAACATGCTTAAATCTTATGAAATAATGGGATGCAGAATGTCTTTGAAAATTCATTTTTTACATTCTCATCTTGACTTCTTCCCGGCCAACCTTGGGGCTGTAAGTGACGAGCATGGTGAGCGCTTCCACCAACAGATCTCAGTTATGGAAAACAGATACCAAGGTAATTTCAACCCAAATATGATGGGAGATTATTGTTGGTTCCTGCAGAAGGAGAGCTCGTCATCCTACAAGCGACAAAGGAAGAGGACACACACCAAAGTTTCACTTAAGAACAGGAATTTGCCTTTCAGTAGTAACAACAAAATACTAACGCGCTTTGGGTGGATGGTTGGGCGCAGGGGTGGTAACTCCGCCAGCGGAATTCCGCTGTCTGTCTTAAGCCAGAATAAAGGAGGAAAGACATCCCTGTTCACTAATTATTTAAGTATGCTTAACATAAAACGTGGCACGGAAAAGTAGCTTAGACGGCTTTCGTAATAGAAGCGGGTGAGAAAAAAAATGAAAAATAGGGGTTTTCGGTTACACAAAATCTGGACGTGATAGAGAAATTTTGATATCAGATCTGAAATCAGCATCAGCGCTTTAGTAGGAATCAGTAGTTCACGTGTCTGTAACAAAAAAAAAGTTGAAATTTGTTGCCTAGTGTTATCAATGCACGCTTGCAATCTTGACTTCTCCCTTACCGACGGCAGTACCGCATCAAGGATTTTTTCTTGGTAATAAGTAGCAGTGATTTTGGCATTTTGATCAACAAAAACAATCTCTGACTTCCCTAACTTTGAAATAAAGGTGGAAACCATGACTTTTTGAGAAAAATGCGGACGTTCCCTGCAAAGTCGAACTAGACTGATCAATTTTTTGTCCTGTCTTCCATAAACTCGGTCATTTTGTGTTTATTGTTGAAGCAACCGTAAAGGTCTTCTCGTCGCTGAACCATATTTTCGATATTTCTCTGTCTGGGAATCGATCTAACAGAGCACGACATTTTTCAACTCTTGCTTGCTTATTTGATACAGAGAGCTTATGAATTTCGACTCTTTTTAAAACATTTAAGATGCAGATCATCTTTTACAATACGACGAACACTAGAGCAAAAAATACCAGTAGTTTTTGAAATTTCTCTAACGGGCTTGTGGGTGTTGGGTCGTTCTTCTTAACTGCATATCATGGATGAAACCGTGTCAATATTTTCCTCAATACGTGATGTTTTTGGCCTTCCACTACCTTCTTTTCGTTTGGTCGACCCTGTGATATCGATTTTCGTTGAGATATTGAAGTCCAGGTATCGTCCATCGTTTATTTGGAAACTCTTTCTTCATTCGTTTTGCACCCCAGTGTTTCTCCTTACGCAGGTTCAATATCAATACTTCATCTTCCAAAGAGTATTTCATTATGTTATAACTTGTTCACCAACTATAGCAGAATGATGGTCTGAAATGAAAAAGGAAATAAATTAATTATTTTGTGTAAAAATTAGGAAAATTAATTATTTATGGAAAAACTGACTGTCATCTGAAAGTATCAGTTGCTGACTTTGACCGCCTTTCAATTGAGCACCATATTCTGATACCTCCTTCCAGTTGTGAACCTGTACCTATACTCCTGGGGCGTTGAATCTAGATTCAAAGCCAGCGTTTGAAAGAGTAAAAGTATGGGTACAACATACGGCCTCAGCAGTAAGATCAATATACAGGGTGAGCCACAGTTTTTTCAAAAATTGGGTAATAGCTGTTTTTGGCCCACCCGGTATATATATATATATATATATATATATATATATAATACAACCTATTGTTTCATTTATACATGTACAGGACATGCATTAAGCGTGACAAAAAAAAAATATATATATATATATAAAAGGTTTGTTCAAAAAGTATCCGGACTGATGCTTTTATAAACAGAATATAGTACTTACAAGGTTTGGGGTTTAATCTCCCTCAAAGTATGCGCCTTCTGAAGCCATACACTTTGCCCCCACTGTTGAAAACATTTTCCGAAAGCACTTTTCGGAATGGCCCACAGCTGCTCCGTCGAATTTCTTTTAATTGTCTTAACATCATCGAATCGGTGTCCTTTCAGGGTTTGTTCGAGCTTCCGAAACAAAAAAAAAAGTCGCATGGAGCCAAATCCAGTGAATATGGAGGCTGCTGTACTTAGGGGGTAGCGTTTTCGGACAAAATTGCTGGACAAGTTGCGACGAGTGAGATGGCGCGTTATCGTGATGACGTATCCAGTCTCCGGACTCCCACTTCTGCTGCCGTTTCCTCCGAACTGCTTCACGTAGACGTCTCAAAACTTCAATGTAAAATTTCTCGTTGATTGTTTGTCCCTATGGAACATGTGCGCAACACCTTCACAGTAAAGAAAAACGAGAAATCGCCGCGAAACAAAACACGTTTAACTTTAGGCTCACCCCAGTGGACTGTCGCTACACAATGAAGTGCAACCCTATCAGTCAACTTGTTTCGACATGCAGAGACACGTTTAGCACAGTCACAACTCCAAACGTGACCTTGTTCTAAAAATAAACACCCTGTCCGGATATTTTTTGAACAGACCTCATATATATATATATAAATAAATAGGACAATAATGGTTTCCTATGCATACTTATAAAGTAACCATCATCAACATATATGTATATATAGAGAGAAACAAAGCTATTACAAAGAATCTAAATATATGAAGCATAATTTTGAGACAACGATTTATGTGCAGATGTGAATGTTTATTCCTCGGCGGTTGAGTCATTTCTGCAGAAAAGCTCATTTACCACATATGCTTCGTTTGCCTCATTTGCCTCACCGACGATTATGACAAGCATTTCACGGTTTGTACTCTCTCCTGACGCAGTTAAGGAGGCACTCATAGAAGAGAAAGAAGGTATGTGATATGGTACTGTTAAATACCTCAAATACAACATTCGTTTAAGATTTAAACTAGCTTCTTTTCTGAAAGCATATATATATATATATATATATATAATATATATATATATTATATATATATATATATACAGGGTGTCCCATAAGTCATAGGAAATTTATTTCAAGTTAAATTTACAAAAGTAATACATTATAACTAAAACAAACGTTCAAATTGAGGTCTTGTTTTGGAACCTTTTGTTTTGTTGCAGATAGAATAACACCAATGACCAATATGGAAGTGAGTTACACTCCTGAGGAAAAGGCGAAGGCAAGACATCAATTTGAACATTTGATTTAGTTCAAATATATTACTTTTGTAAATTTAATTTCAAATAAATTTTCCTATGAGATCGAATTTATGGGACACCCTGTAGATAACCAAACAGCATTTTATAAATAATTTAGTTTCAATTTAAGATAGAATTTCCCTTGTTAGATAAATAAATAATGTTTATCCATATTTTTTATTTTTTTTATATGAATTTTTTGACGCGTAAAGATGATTACCGAATCATACGAAAGGTGTTTTAGGTGAGCTGAATTAGGCACAGTGACGATTTCTTCATTTCCTGAGCCAGTACTCGCTTATCAGCAAGGTTTCCTGCTTATTCAGGTATATACAGACGCATTAAAAAAAAATAAAAGCTTTTAAAAAAGATTCAACAGTCATGATACAACCAGGTGACTCACTTTTGCACTGATTAATCTCTCTCTCTCTCTCTCTCTCTCTCCTCTCTCTCTCTCTCTCTCTCTCTCAACAGACTAAATATAAAAATAAAAACTATAAATACTAAAAATTAATTAAATTTGCAAGTGTACGTAGTTAAGTGTCAAAGTCGGCACTCGTTTGTGAATCAGTGCCATAACTAAACATTTAAATATTTGCGTTTCTAATAAAATTTTCAAATATATATATATATATATATATATATTATATATATATATATATATATATATATATATATATATATATATATATATATATATATATATATATATATATATATATATTACACTGATTAGAGAGGTGATATAGAAAGTATAAGGTCTGAATCATATTACTAGTAGGTATGTAGTTATCGAGGTCTATAAAACAAAATGAGATAAAATTGTAGATATTTTGATACAAAACGATTTTTCTATCTTCCGCCCTTGTTTGAAGAGTACCTGATTCTGCGAACATCTGCGCATGCGTCAACATGGAATCGCTATATACAGTATCTCCGTGTACGAAATATGTCTCCTTTTCGTGAACACGATAAGCGTATTTTGATATATGACATACCTCGTCAGGATATACTCCGTGATAAGATATGTCCATTTCAAATTGGGAGTATCGAGTAAGATGTACTTAAAAGGCTTATATATATATATATATATATATATATATATATATATATATATATATATATATGAAACCTGTTACAAATATATCACTATGATGATATCATTTCCCAATACCAATAATATATCAAACGCACTTACCAACACCATCGTCATAATTTTTCCACACGCCTTCTCAATTTAGATGAGTAACTAGAAATTGAAACGAATGTTTACATGTTTATACAACAAATTCGTCAAGCAAAAACCTTTCTTCAAGAAAAAGGGAAAATATCTTAATAGAATCGTTGTAAAATGGACTCGAAATACAAGTAAAGATGATACTGTCAAAATCCCATAATTTGACGTTTTCTCAAATTTTTGAGGTACTGTCTGAACCAGTTTACAGACAGGTCATTTTCTTTACAGTTTGGCTATGCGATAAATGGTTTCTTTATTGTACTCTAGGTACTAATGGTGGTTTATTGTATATATATATGAGAGAGAGAGAGAGAGAGAGAGAGAGAGAGAGAGACTTTCCAACATAGCTTATTGCAGTGAAAAAGACATTTTTATTATTTATTATACCAAAAAAGGTAATCTTATTCATCATAATTTGTTTGTGCTTACGTATATATTTTACTTTGTTTTATATGTGTCTGGGGATATTGTTAGTTTCGGATGCATGACTCATCGGGAGCAAAATTCTCCTTAACTATTTGCGTTTCCTTCCCAACAACATGCACGCAAATGTAGGTTTTATACCTAATTAAATGACAAATTATACCAAAACTTATATATATATAGCCCTTAAGCTTGCTCTACACACACTGGACCAAATATACATATGTATGTTCAGATTTTATTTATAGATAACTAATATTTGTACTCTATTTTTAATTTTACTTAAAGGAAAATACTGTCAAGTTGATAAGCAGATTATTTTTTTAAATTTCTCAATGTTTTATTGTGAAAAAGGTCTATAGTAATCCGTAGCCCGTAACTCAATGAGTAACACATTTCCCTTTAAACAAAATGAATACACCGAAGTCAGGGGTTCGACTGCCGATGCTGGTGGTCAATAGTAATCCTGGAGTTAGCGCAATGGGCCGCACTCATCTGGTCTGAACGCTGTGCTAGATTCAGATCCTCCTGACTATTTTTTATGCAGGCAGGAGGGGCCAAGGGCGAATTTTCCCCCAAAACGACCCCACCCCACCCCCACCCCAACCCCACTATAGAGGAAGAATAGCGCCAAAATCAAGGTCCAAGGTTTTCGAGATGTCTGGACACGCTGCGTTTGAAAGATTGGAAGTCAGAGACAGGGGGAAAGATGGATTGAGGAAGACTGTTCCAGAGTTGACTGTTTGGGTATCAAATGAACTATAGAAAAACCGAAGGTGTCTATTTACTTTTGTCAACCCTCTTCCGTAAACTCGCGTCCCAGTGAATGAATACTTTTGTACAGCGTATGATAAAACTGTATTATCGGATAGAGAATGCAAATATTATAATAAACAGTTAATAGCATTCACCCGCGATACATTTAATTAATTTTAATGTATTTTTACTTTTATAGCACAATTTGGCTCCTTTCTTAACAAAAGATTAAAAGATAAAACATTATTCTTGGTTGAGATTAGAGATAATCAGTTCATTTCAAGCAATATTCTTCATTTACTGAATATATATAAACTCATATATATATATATATATATATATAATATATATACAGGGTGGGCGGAAATTAGCTCCCTATTTTGGATTGGTAAAAAAATACGTATATTATCCATTTATTTCAGAAGAAATAATATGAAAAGGTAGGCATACATGGTAGGTTTTCTCTAAAATTCAATGTGGGCTCCAACTCTTTCCACCAGCTTCTGGAGCCGCCCAGGAATGGCGTCCACTGACTTTAGCAGGAACTCCGGCGGGATGGAGGACATGACTTCCCGAATTCGGTCCTCCAGTTCTTCCAATGTCCTCGGTTTGGTGCGGTAGACTTCTTCCTTTACCCACCCCCAAAGAAAGAAGTCG
The DNA here is from genome assembly GCA_023014485.1 of Bathynomus jamesi. Taxonomy (NCBI): domain Eukaryota; kingdom Metazoa; phylum Arthropoda; class Malacostraca; order Isopoda; family Cirolanidae; genus Bathynomus; species Bathynomus jamesi. Next base: position 508,241 of record JAJOZX010000440.1, on the reverse strand, counting down.
CACGGTGTCAAGTCGGGGCTCCTGGCTGGCCATTGATGTGGACCACGACGACCCATCCAACGCCCAGGGAAGTGGGCATCCAGCCACTCACGGACAACAAGAGCGAAGTGCGGAGGGGCGCCATCTTGCATAAATATCAGATCGTCGATGTTCTCCCATGTGCTGACAACCGGCCAGACCTCGTTTCGCAACATAGCAAGGTACCGCTCAGCATTCATGGTGTTGCGCAGAAGGAACGGGCCCACAACCTGATCTGAGGTCATACCACACCACACCGTTACACTGAACCGATTCTGCCGTTTTTCAGCGGTAACCGTGCGACTCTTTCTTTGGGGTGGGTAAAGGAAGAAGTCTACCGCACCAAACCGAGGATATTGGAAGAACTGGAGGATCGAATTCGGGAAGTCATGTCCTCCATCCCGCCGGAGTTCCTGCTAAAGTCAGTGGACGCCATTCCTGGGCGGCTCCAGAAGCTGGTGGAAAGAGTTGGAGCTCACATTGAATTTTAGAGAAAACCTACCATGTATGCCTACCTTTTCATATTATTTCTTCTGAAATAAATGGATAATATACGTATTTTTTTACCAATCCAAAATAGGGAGCTACTTTCCGCCCACCCTGTATATATATATATATATATATACTGCATATATATAAAGAATTAAATACCTAATATTTCTGTATATGCAATAGAGGTTGAAATATATTTTAGGATTTAAAAGTTGATGCTGTAACCTACAGAGGATTGACAAAAAGTAAATAGATAACTTCGGGATTTTCCATAGTTTTTGATTTGATAATAAAACTAAATAAATAATAACAGATTTATTGAATCAACATAATTAGAATCGTGTTGCTTTCCCCTTTGAATTATGTAAATCTGACATACGTTCTGGCATTGCACTGATGAGCTTTGCCATTTTTTCTTGACGTCAATCATCGTGGTGTCTATTTACTTTTGTCAACCCTCTGTACTGCATTGCTACAGGCTGAAATTTAAAAGAACGTCGTTAACTGTCTAAACATTTCGTAAATTGTCATTAGCAATCATACAATAAGGAAATAATGTTTCGAATAATACTTTTCTTTTCATGCGTTGTTTAGTGCAATAGGAAATATTTACGCGAGTGTCTACCAACCTCTCCTTGCAGTTACGCCTCTTATCAAATTCTTCAGCATCCTGCCCGAGTGTCGTTACTGATTGTTTATCCAAATACCCGACACCCAAATAATTGAAGTTAAAATTCAAACTATTATATACGGGCACCCTATACAGTGGTGGGCAAATTACTAAGATTTCGTAATCGAGTAAAAGTAGAATTACTTGCCAAAACTAGTAATCAAGTAGAAGTAAAATTACTTGCTTAAATAAGTAATCGATTAAAAGTAAAAATTACTGATGTCTGAAAAGTAACTAAAAGTATAAAGTAGAAATTACTTGTCTGGATTAATTATATATTGCTTCTCAATGTCTATTTTTATTTACATATCACAAATTTGCAGCACTGATATTCCAGTAATATGATTACAACTTTAGCTATTAGTTAATGCATTCGTGATTCACTATAATGCTAAATTGCAGATATTACTGAAGTTCATACATTACATTACGCAAGAAACACTAAACAGCCTTGGGAGATCCGGAAAAAATAAAAGAAAAATATAAAAAAGTAATTGTATAACTTTTTTACAAAAGTAATGAAGTAAAAAATAGTTACTATTGATAAATTTTTAATCGATTACAAGTAAAAAGTAGTCGTTCAGAAATGTAATTAGTTACAAGTAGATTACTGGAAAAACTACTTAGTTACTGTAATCGATTACAAATGCTTCGTTACTTGCTCACCACTACCTGAATAACGTCTCTTATCAAATTCTCCGCAGCCTGCCAAGTGTCGTTTTAGTGGACCTGTGTATATATATATATATATATATATATATATATTATATATATATATATATATATATATATATATATTTATATACTGCGCGGTCATTGCAGTTATATGCATATATATATATATAATATATATATATATATTACATATATATATACACACCTTTCCTTTCTTTTTCAACCTTTCAAAGGTTCCGTGCGATGATGCTTCATTTCACGAAGGTCAAGCTTGTCGCCCCTCCTCTCGAGTTGGCCTGGTGAAGTAGTGAGTTGGTTTCTTGTACTATCCACCTCACATAGCCAGGTACGCCCGGCTCATCGGGGATTGTTCTGAGCCAGGCGTCTAATCTTTTGAAGATGTCGACCGCAACACCACTCGTGTTCCTTAGGTCTTTGGGCAGCTGATTAAACAGTTTTGGTCCTCTCACAACAAAACTATATTCTTTCAGGGTTAATGATGTTCCCTGTCTCGCCTTTAATTTGGGAACACGACATAGTCTTCCTTTTCTACTTTCCACCGTTGTTTGGGGAGTTACAGGGTTCAGAGTAAGATTAGGGACTAGTTTCTCCATTATTTCCCAAGTGTAAATGATGGTGTATCTCTCTCTTCTCCTTTCCAGTGAATATAGGTTTAGTTCGCGTAACCTTTCCTAGTAATTTAGTTCTTTGCACCCCTTGAGCTTGGCTGTGAAGCTTCTCTGAATCCCTTCTAGTTGTCTAATGTCTTTTTTTTTATATGGGGATGTTAGGACCGAGGAGTATTCCAATTTGGGTATGATCGGTGTTTACAGTAGAGGAATCATTATATTCCTATCCCTTCGTTTAAAGGTTCTCAGTATCTGCCCCGTTATTCTCTTTGCTCTGTTTACTGCTCTTATTTTTGTTTCAAATTTCGCATCATCAGTCATTACAACCCCTAAATGTTTTGCTCTAGAATTTCTCTGAATTTCCTGTCGATTTGGGGTATAATATTCCATGGATTTTAGGTCCTCCCTTTTTCCGTACCATAACAGCTGAAATTTCTCAGTGTTAAACTTCATATTGTTGTTTTCCGTCCACTTGTAGATTCTGTTCATGTCTGTTTGTAGAGATCCTATATCTTCTGGGTTTCTTATTTTTCTACTGATCTTTGTGTCATCGCCAAAGGATGTTACTGTGTTGTCTCTGGTAACGTCCTCATCTCCGAGTATGTCAGTTAGCATGATTATGAATAGTGGAGCTAATAGTGTTATCTATAATTCTGATGAAAATGCTCCTTGTACTGTAACGACTTGCCGTTGCTCACTAAGAAAATTATACATCCATTTCCCTACTTTTCCCGTTATTCCCATATATTTCAGTTTATGTATTATGATTCCATGGTCGCACTTGTCGAACGCTTTGGCAAAGTCTGTGTATATTATATCATAGTTTTCATTACTTTCAAGTGCATCAATAATGTTGTTGTTGTGTTCCATTAGTTGTGATAGGCATGATCTGCCTGACCGAAACCCATGTTGGCTATTATTGAATTTTTTCTGAGTTTCCAAAAAGTCATAGATCTTCTGTTCTTCTTCAAAGAACGCGTTTCTATCGCATATCAGTTTGTCAGGTTTTGGGATACTGAAAGATGATTCGTACTGAGCTCTTAATATTTCAGATACTTCTGTTAGATCATCAGATAAAGCACTGTTCTCGTTTTTCAGAGGTCCGACAGTCGCAGGGTTTTTCGACTTCCTTTTTGCAAAATTATAGAAGTATTTTGAGTTAACCTTTATCGCTTCTCTTGCGTCGTCTTCTTCTTTTTCTGTATGCTTCTCAATTAGTTCCTGCATGACGTCATCGATACTCTGCAGTTTATCATTTAATATTTTCCTGATGTTGTTATCTTTACAATTACTTAGTTTTGCTCTCTCTCTCTCTCTCTCTCTCTCGGACTATTCGATGTTGGGTAGTAATATCGAGGTGACTGATTTAGAAAAGGACTTGGGTGTGCTAATTAGCAGCGATCTTAAGTTTACGAAACAGTGTGTAGAGGTGGAAAAGAAAGCCCAGAAACTATTGGGTTATATCAGGAGGCAATTTCAGTTTCGGAACAAGGAGATTGTGCTCTCACTGTACAATTCCCTTGTTCGGCCGCACCTGGAGTATGCTGTGCAGTTCTGGTCGCCCACCCTCAGGAAAGATATTGAGAGGCTGGAGCAAGTGCAGGCGAGGGCCACAAAGTTAATCCCTTCCGTTAGGCATATGGGCTACAATCGACGGTTACGCGCCCTGAACTTGTTTTCGCTTGAAACTCGGAGGCTGCGCGGTCAACTGATCGAGGTTTTCAAGCTCTTACGCGGGTTCAACGATGTCGATTTTAGAAGTATGTTTAGTTTAAATGATAACCCAACTCGCAACAATGGTTGGAAGTTGGATTTGAAACGGTTTAGGACTAGTGTATGTGGGAATTACTTTACGTATAAGATCTGTGACACATGGAACAGGTTACCTTCGGAAGTTGTGAACAGTTCCTCTGTGGATCAGTTCAAGAAAAGGGTAGACCAAATCTTGCACACTATTTGAGTGTGTACAAAATTTTCCCTGGCACCAACTTCCCTCAGAGGTTGTTTCCAGTCAAAGTGTAAATGTGTTTAAAAATAGGCTAGACAAAGTACTGAACACACTCATAGTTTAAGATTAAAACCTCAGAAAACTCTGCAGGAGTTCGCTTGCACGGTGTCTCTGTGAGCAAGCTAAATATAGAGCTATTTATATATTCTCCACTTTCCTGTAAAATTTCCTTGGCTACTTTTCCAGGGTCAAGGTATTTTCTTCAACCTTTTTCCGTACCTGCCTCTGGCAGGGAGGGAGCGGAGGGTGGGGAGAGAGCCTTCTACTTTTCTATCCAGTTTTCTACTACTATTAGGATAGTTGAAACAAAAATAAACTTTTAATAACAGGAACCTCCCAGAGTGGACCGAAAGGTCTTTGAGGCTTCCTCTTGTCCTTGTCCTTGTAACTCTTTCAGGTTACCTTCGGAAGTTGTGAACAGTTCCTCTGTGGATCAGTTCAAGAAAAGGTTAGACCAAATCTTGCACACTATTTGAGTGTGTACAAAATTTTCCCTGGCACCCGTTGCCATTGGTACCTCCTCGGTATGGGCCGCAAGGCCTTTTGAGGTGCTGATTTTCCTTGTAACCCCTTGTAACTCTCTCTCTCTCTCTGATGTAACCTGACGTAACCCACACTAATCTAACCACAATAACTTGTCGAGTAACTGTCACTACGAGAGAATGATGGTAATTCGGCTTCAGTAACTTAACCTAAATCTAACCTAACCTAACTTAACCGAACTTAACGGAATCTAACCTTAATGAATTTGCAAATGAATTTTTATTTGGGACGACACTTAACTACTGATTTTGTCGGTTCATGAGAAACGCATCAGTCAAGATGCACAATCAATGGCATTGAATGATCATTGTACAACTATATAATTTAATATATTGTTTTCTCTTCTGTCCTTTATTAATATATTCTGTTCTCGTCTGTTATTTTTTTCATATATTCTGTTCTCTTCTGTTATTTTTTAATATATTCTGTTCTCTTCTGTTATTTTTTTAATATAGTCTGTTCTATTCTGTTTCATTATGTTCTATTTTTAATATATTTTGTTCGCTTTTCTTCTGTTAAGTTCTCTTTCTACTGAATAATAGTTTGAAATGATAACTGGCAAACTATATTCTAGTAATCTACGTTATTGAACTGATAAGGAACATTACTACTTGGGCTAACTTAGAGTGGATCTTGGGTCTTTGTTAGCTTGTAACTTTTGTAACTACATGAATTAGTTTTAATTTTCTAGTATATATACACACAGTAGTTTCCTTTTGTGGTGTGTGTGTGTGTGTGTGTGTGTGTGTGTGTCCCTTCCATATTCGCGACAATCTTTAGGTTACAAACCGAGCTCATACATACATATATATAAAAATTTAATATTTTCGCTTCAGTGTTATCTGTTATAAGAAAAATTCTCACAATCTTACGTGGGTAAAGATAATCCACTAACAATTTCCTGTCAAATCTGTAATTTATTTTCACACATTTACTCAGCAGGTAAATTAAATGGGAAAAAAAATAAACATTCTCTAATGGGATGAGATTTGTGTCTATTTTGTGGAGAAAATTTGGGTTTTATTCCCAATAAATAATATTATGTTCAACGATTACGAATACACTTTATCTCAAAAGTGTCCTGTTGTTCATTGTTGTTTGAGGAGTGCTCCTTTTGATGACTGTATTGTTTGCGTCTTCTCTTTACGTAAATAATAATATATATATATATATATATATATATATATATATATATATATATATATATATATATATATATATATATACAGGGCGTCCCAAAAAAATGTATACACACTTTAAATACTTATAAAGGCAGTGTTTATTAAAATACATTTCATTTTCAAAATGTAATAGAATCTACAGACATTATTTAATTGTTTTGTCAACGCCTGTTTTCAAACTGACGTCCGTTCTGGTCCAGGCACTGCTGATAACGCGAAGCAATGGAATCGCAAACATCACGAAACATTTCGTTTGGTATTTGTGTGCATTCTCGTTCAATGGCTGCTCTCAATTCAGCGACTGTTGCAGGTTTTATAGCGTAGACTTTGTCTTTTAAGTATCCCCATAAAAAAAAGTCTAGTGGTGTGAGGTCTGGTGAACGCGGAGGGTATTCTACGAAACCCCTTCGTCCAATCCACATCCACATCGTGCCAAGTACCACTCGCAATACTCCACTCTTCGGTCCGGATCATCATCTTCATTAATAGCATGGACTAATCTTGGAATGTAACTTTTCCATTGACAGCGCTTCAAAATGCGTTGGACAGACGATTCTGAAATTCCTACCTCACGACTCGCTTGCCGCACAGATTTTCTTGGACTTTGGTGATACGTTTCCAGTACTCTTTCTTGCTTTGTGGGGCTTGTCGATGTCCGTGGTCTTCCGGAACGCTTCTTGGACATTCTGAACAGTTCCATCGGCTTCAAACTTATCTCTAATTCGAGTGATGGTAAGTCGCGTTGGTGGATCTGTTTGAAACTCCCTCCTAAACTGTCTTTGCACTTCAACTGCGTTTTCACACTTCCAGTAGCATTTTAGAATGAATTTCCTTTGTTCAAAGCTTAGTCTGACTGCCATTATGAATTCTAATGGGTTTAACTTGGAAAGAAAGAAACATCAATTGAGCTATCAGCTGTTAAAGTGTGTATACATTTTTTTGGGACGCCCTGTATATATATATATAATATATATATTATATATATATATATATATATATATATATATATATATATTATATATATATATATATATATAACACAGGGTGATTCATAAGTCCTGTCTCATGGGGGGGGGGGGGGTTTAATATCCACTAAAATGAGGCAGGATTTCTGGATCACCCTGTATACTAGGAGGAGGGGGGCAACAAGCTTGACCTTCGTGAAATGAGGAATTATCGCACGGAGCGGTTGAAAGGTATTATTTAATTCGAATGAAGTAATGTCTGTTATGTATGCTTCGCTATGTATGTTTGTGTATGTCTTTTCGTGAACCAGAAGTAGTAAATAAAGTGCATTAAATTATTCAGGAAGATTAATTAAAAAGTACCTTTTTATGTTCATATGAGTTTTACAGTAAAATAAATATTAGTTTTAAGGTCATTCTGATGATTGACTAATGATCGCAATAATTTTATGTCCCATTTAATGAGTAGTCAACCCACATCTGAACGATGATATACGAGTTTTTTTATATATACATATGAAACGCACACACATACACACACATATACACACGTTATGTACGTCTGTGTATATATATTATATCCAATCTTGCGTGCGCTTTTATTTCTTTTCACGCGTGCATCATTTTTTTTTTCAGGAGCGAGATAGAATCGGAGATGTGAACGTCGGTCTTTTGGTCGACGATGATTACTGAAGGGAACAAATCGCAGCTTTGTGATTCATTAACCAGGTATTCAGTCTGCTAATTCGCTTTTACCCGAGCAGGTAGTCAGTCCGTGAGTCTGGACGAATCTTCCGCTACTTTCTTCCATCGTCAATCGACTGCGTCGGCGTCGTTAACGTCCTTGTCTCATCCAATATATTATAACGACGAACGCGACGGAGGCAATATTGACGCTCTATCGTCAGTACTACATCGTCAGCGGAGTAATTAATTACCTCTGGAACATCAATTCTTTGTTCGTTTCTTGTTTGAGGATTTTGTAAGAAAATTAACGTTTTTCTTGTGAGGAGGGGGAAGGGTTTTTTTTTGGCTGGTCCGTTTGATAATATAAAGTTCTTTCTACCGAGTACTTTCGAATTTAATGCAATTTTTCATTATCTGGAGAGGTGAAATATTCGTGAGTACTCAGAAGAAGCATTTACTATCTCTCATGTGAACTAAATGCGTATATATATATATATACACAGGGTGGGTAAATGAAAAGTGACCCCTTAGAGGTAAACTGTCATATTCAAAAAAGTAAGGGACTAGAGCTCCCAAACTTCATAGATGCTTACCTTAGAATGCTGTTCGTTTTAATTGAGAAGTTGCTCGATGTATCCCCCTTCCTGCTCAACGCAGGCCTCCAAACGTGGACGCCAGTGATCAATACACCTGTTTACATATCGTTGAGACACCTTTTCCCAGCCGAGCAGAATTCTTTCGCGTAGTTCATTTATGTCTCTTATATTGATACCAAGGATGTAAACTTTGGACTTCAGGGCTTCCAAACACCATGATCTAGTGGTGAAAGATCGGGGCTACTAGCCGGCCACATATTGGGTTCGATAAAGTCCGGTGTTTCATTCCCAAGGAATGTGACAGTTCGGTGTGCTCTGTGAGCAGGGGCTCCATCTTGTTGGAAAGTATATCTTTCATCACTAATTCGTCGAATATCAGTTAGATAGAGTGAAAGGTATACTTTCCAACAAGATGGAGCTCCTGCTCACAGAGCACGCCGAACTGTCATATTCTTTGAGAACGAAACACCGGATTTATCGAACCCAATATGTGGCCGGCTAGTAGCCCCGATCTTTCACCACTAGATTATGGTGTTTGGGAAACCTGAAGTCCAAAGTTTACATCCCTGGTACCAATATGAGACATAGATGAACTACGCGAAAGAATTCTGCTCGGCTGGGAGAAGGTGTCTCAACGATATGTAAACAGGTGTATTGATCAGTGGCGTCCACGTTTGGAGGCCTGCGTTGAGCAGGAAGGGGGACACATCGAGCAACTTCTCAATTAAGACAAACAACATGCTACGGTAAGCATCTATGAAGTTTGGGAGCTCTAGTCCCCTTACTTTTTTTAATATGGGTCACCTTTTTTACCCACCCTGTATATATACTAGGGACACTCAATATATTTTGCCCCCCACTTTTTTCTTAGCTAAATTATAGGCCATGGAGCTGAAATGTTTTTTTGGCCGTAAGTTTGAACTTTCTGCGCTTCACATAACCAATTTTTCCAGTTTGAACCTCCCCTCCTTGTATAAAACCGCTTTTAAACGCCCTTGTATAAAACCGATGGTTAACGCAGTTTCGAAAATGGCGTCTGACAGTGATGTGCCTCGTAAACAGAGAGCTGTTATCGAGTTCTTAACCGTAGAGAAGGAAAGAGTTCGAAATATTCACAAACGTCTACAAAACGTTTATGGAGATGCTGTTGTTGATCGAAGCAGAGTTGGACGCTGGTTTAAACATGTGAGATCATCGGAGAGAGGGAGAGCCAGCATCGATGATGAGCCACGCAGCGGTCGCCCGGCATCGGCTGTGACATCTCACACTGTGCAACGTGTTAACAGCACCATTCGATCAAATCGGCGCGTCACATACAAAGAACTATCACTGGAGCTAGGAATTAGTAAAGGAAGTGTGAATACGATAATTATAATTCAGCAAGTGGGATACTCAAAAGTGTGTTCACGGTTTGTTCTTCGCGAACTGACTGAAGATCACAAAGCCCAAAGAAAAGGATTTGCTTCTGAGTCGTTGGTTTGATACGAGACAGAAGGGGATGACTTCTTTCACGAATTGTGAATGGGGATAAGACTTGGGTACACCACTTTGAACCTGAAACAAAACTCCAATCCATGGAGCGGCATCACGCAGACTCCCCACGCAAGAAAAAGTTCAAAATAGCTCCTTCTGCAGGAAAGGTTATGGTCACCATCTTCTGGGACATGAAAGGGGTGATTCTGGTGGACATAAGAAAGGACGAACAATCAACTCAGAGGCATATATTGCTACCCTACAGAGACTCCAGAGACGTATAAAGTGAGTTCGATCGGAGAGAAAACTGGAAGACGTCCTTCTTTTGCACGATAACGCAAGACCACACAACAGTTTGCAAACAAGAGAGGCCATCACAAAAATGCGCTTGACTGTGTTGCCCCACCCTCTATCCAGCCCGGATCTGGCACCTTCAGACTTCCATTTGTTTGGGCCAATGAAGGATGCTATTCGTGGAAGAAAGTTTCAGAGTGACGATGAGGTTGTTGAGGAAGTTAAGAGGTGGCTCCAGCGGAACCCAGCGGACTTTTACCAGCAAGGAATAAAGGCCCTTGTTTCGAGGTGGAGGAAAGCCGTAGAAAAGGATGGAGACTATGTGGAAAAATAAAAACTTGTAAAAAAGGTATGTAACTACTCGTGTACAAAATTTCTGGAACTTCCAAGGAAACTTGGAAAAAAAGAAAAAAGGTGGGGCAAAATACAGGGTGTACATAAAGTCAGGATCTATTTTTGTGAAATAATAATTTTTTTCTATTTTTCTTTTCAGAAGCCCTTAGAATGAAT
>JAJOZX010000440.1:490000-492500 GCA_023014485.1 Bathynomus jamesi | reverse complement strand
AAAAAGTTCGCCTAGGAACATAAAATTTCTAAAAACCTTAAAAAATTACTAAGTAATAAGGATTTGAGTTCAATTTGGACATTTTGTTAGTCACCAACAAAGAAAAGGGAAAATAACCGAAGAAAAAAAATGTTACCAATTAGTAATTTTTGTATGTTTTTATGTTCTGTTTTTTTCGGCGAACTTTTTTCGAAATTGTACTAGTGAAAATATGTTATTAAACAACAGATGCAACAAACAAAAAAACGTAAGATTAGTCGCAAGAAGACGTAAAGTGTCTTTCAAAAAGGGGAAATAGAATACGTTGCATATATTTCAATCTTTAGTTCGGAGCTTTCATACGAGTACTTCAGTGTTCGTACGACAGTTGGACAAGGGTACACGGCAAACTCTGAAGGAATGTGCTGAAGAATTTGCATATATTTGTCGGTGGGTGCTCGCATTCACCTGGTATTACCTTCTCTTTGTGTTATGTACCGAGGTAACTTACAAACTTGAAGCAAGAACAGTTCTCACCACACTTCTGATTAGTTCTTGAACTAAACTTAGAACTTTAAGAGGCTGTTCCAAAGTTCTCCGCAGTCTTTCCTCATCTTCCTTCCTCGCGAGAGCGAGAGTGGGTGTTTGTCTTGTAAGATGGTATTACATTATACTGTTACCAGCTTTTCTTATTTAACTTTTCGCTAAGATCTTAATTTAATACGTGATTTACGAAGAATTAATATACAAGGTTTATAAGGGGATAATTAACTCATTTTAAACTAATTTTGGAGGGTATAACATCCTATCAGAAGCTTTTAGTCAATTCCAAAACAAAAATTAACATCGTAAGGACCCTAAAATTAAGTAATGGATCAGTTATGATTAACATCATTAACTTGATAATTTATTTATAAGAGTTCAGAGGTCACTTAAATTTGAGTTAATCTGAAACGAGAGATAAGAACGTCCGAAAATGTTGACAATCAGATATGTTTTTCTCTTCACTTAACAGCAAAATGAGTAAACAGATCGTATATTAGTCAACTGTATTCCACTGATAGGGCGAATACATCTTTGTGACGCGACATTGAGTCATAGCTCGAAAGACACCAAACTAGAGAGAGAGAGAGAGAGGAGAGAGAGAGAGAGAGAGAGAGAGAGAGATGACCAAAACATACTGCTGGTTAGGATAAAAATATATTCTTCAAAATGTGAACGATCACTAAAAAATTGTTTACAACAACCCAAATATTAAATACCGAATCTACGTGGTAAAAATTCAACCATTTAGGTTTGTCACCAGAAAAAAAATAACCATGGTTAGCGTAATTACCGTATAGCTGAATCGGGTTGAATTACCCAGCAGGATTGATCGGGAAATAGTTATAACCATTTTCGGTCATCGTAAAAAAGCGGGTTATTATTATTATTATTATTATTATTATTATTATTTTGCCTGTATAAAACCTTAGGATCTTAAACTCTTTGTTAGTCCATAGTTCTTCAGTTCTGTAGTTGATACACCAAAATATCCATAAATTAAAACTTAAATCACACTGATAAAAATAAATAAATTATGGTAAGCAAGTAAATAAAAGAAACCGTGTGGTAAAAACCTTCAAAGGAAATATCGCTATACAAGTTATTTACTCTCTCTATAAACAATGGTATTAGAAACTTGCTTCGAATTTCTCAATCCCCAAATCTAAGTCTTCTTTTTCATTAGAGAAAGGTTTCCTCTGGCTCCGAAAGTGCTTCTAATCCCGCCTTCAGTTGCGGGAAAACGTAACTAAGAGATATTTTTGTCTTTGCTACTGATTCCTCCCCCCCCCCCCCCCCCACAAAATTCTGATTCGTGACAGTCGGCTGCAACGTCTAAACTTGTATGGCGGTCTGGAACGTGTCCTGGAATCCTGATGGTCTTATTAAGCGCTCGAAATCGTCACCACCTTAATTCCAGCTAGCACTCAAGAATATTAGGTGCGGAAGAAGCAGTCGCCTGTCGAAGGTCGCTTCGGAAGGAGGGCCGCTCTCGCTGCGAAGCCTTCTCATCTTTTCCATTCTGCTTCTTCGCCGCCGTCATGGATGCGAAAGGGGAAAGATGAGAGGGCACAAAACGAGGGTCACAAACGACAACAAGTAAAGTTCCGCACTATGAATCACGCCATTAAATTTCCCCAGAAAAGAAGTCCTTTATTCTGAGGGGAAGCCATACCCAAATATTTGACCAAAGACGAGAATGAAATCCTTTGCTTTACTTTAAGGTTTAATCAAAGTACAACGCTTCTCTTTAACATTTACTCATTTTCTTTCTCCTTAATTATTTTCACTCTTTGCTTACAGTATATATATATATTCTCAGGAACCTTAAGAAGGTCTGCTAAGGTACGAAAGCGCTCAGAATATATATATATATATATATATATATATATATATATATATATATATATATATGAAAATTATTTCACGAAAGTAACACGTGAAAAATATTTATGATGAATAAAACCACGAAGGAAAG
>JAJOZX010000440.1:455000-485000 GCA_023014485.1 Bathynomus jamesi | reverse complement strand
ACAATAGAAGATAATATTCGGGGAGTCTTTGTTTTCTCATATTAGTTCGTATTGAATTATTATTTTTTTTTTGTAATTAGTAAGCAATTTTGTCTCTAGTTGCCCGTTTAGAGTAGTTTATAAGGTGGGAGGTGAGTGCTACTGGACGCAACTATAGTGGCTTGGTTGCACTGTTTTTGCATTGTCCATCTGTCTGAATTCTTAGTGTTTGTGACAGAGCCTTAATTATGTTCCCTTTCGAGAATTCAAAATCAGTTAATAGATTCGTGTTCTTGACTGATTTGTATCTGTGTCAAAAAAATTCATATTTTTCTATTTTTATCTCGGGTTATTGGTAGTGAACACCGAGTTAAATTTTCTCTTAAGCATTCCACTCATTTTTTCTGTTTGTATATCAGTTATGTTGTAATTAGAGAAACTAGGTTGCTTTACATTTTTATTTACTATCATCTCATTGTTATTTGTCAAAATTAAATCTAAAACATTTCCTGAGTAAGTGTATAATTTTCAGTCATATCTAATAGTATTTTCGCCGGAGTTCTGTCGTCTTTTGTAATGCTGCCGTGAAACTTCTCAACATAAATAACGTACCCATTTTTTTTCCATGTTACGAATGGAAAGTTAAAATCCCCACAAATTAATATATTTGGTGGATGAGTTCTAAGTGATTTTAAAGTGTTTTCTATTTTATTTGTAACGAATTTAATTCACTTTTTGTGGTTGGTGGTCTGTTCACGTTCAAAAAGATTAGGTTTAATTCTTTTGCTTCTAAAGTAAGTATTTTGACTGCGCTGTTTGATTTGTTTACCTTCATTTCACTTGTGGATGTGTTTTTCATGTAAATGTTGTACAACAACTTTCTCCTCTTCTGGCCAATGTATCTACTCTAAAATATTGTAGGCCTTTATTGCTATCTCGGTGTCTTCGATGCAGTTTTCACAGCCTCTTTCACATTTATGCAAGCGTGTTTCCGTTAAACATAAGATAGCTGCGTTGTTTTCTTGAGCTAAATTTTGTAAGTACAGTATTCTGATTTTTTAAACTACTTTGTCGGTGTAGAGTCCTTGTATATTTGTATATATTAAATTCAGTCTTTGTGTTCGGTTTTGCTGAACATTGTTGGTTTCTGACCGGTTACTGGGCACACACACACACACACCACACACACACACACACATATATATATTAATTTTAGTGGATATAAATTTTTCTTTTCGGCAAATTTTTTTCCGGAACTCTATACCAAAAATGTATTTACGTTATTTGTTTTCCAATTTTGTGTGTATATATATATATATATATATATATATATAAAATAGTACGTACTGAAACTATGTATTAATGTGACCGTTCTTCATATGTATATTTTGTTACGAAATTCAAGTAGCGAAGAGAGAAAGCAAAATCAGAACGGGAGGAGTGAAAGATCGACACTGAACTTGGTCTGAGAGCGGTCTTGTACGCATGAGAATCGATGTTTACGACAAAGGTGAAGGTTTTTCCGACTGTCCGACGATACGTACGACGAAAGAAGGCAAAAGACGACAAAGGACGATAAAGGACGACTATCCAGGAAACGATCACGATTAAGGAGGCGAGAGACTCGCTCGGAAAACCTATATCGCCTGTTGTCTCCTGAGGGAGAGAAGCTCATTGCCGTGCATCATCATCTCAATCTACCTGCCCTGCACCAGGGACACAGATACCAATTGATGGAGACCAAGGAGAAGAGGGGATGAATAGCGGCCAAGAATGAGGGCAAGAATGAGGGGAAAGAAGAAGAGGAAGGATCTCAAAGAGCACGCATTTGTTTACTTTATCGTTATAAGAGTGCCATTAAGTGCCATATTTTGAAACAAAGTAAAAACAGTGAATTACACGTCGATTAATGTATATTGCGTAATTTGCATGAAAAATGTAGCTGATTGCGAGGCCTTGTATGTATATATATATAATTCAATTAGCGAATCCTACTCAAAATATAAGGGAAAAAATAGAGGGTTCTCTGTACTCAATTTCCCCTTTTTCCGAGGGGAGTTGCATCCAAATAGCGAGAGTGCGAACTCAATTAACCTGGTTGACCAGGTAATTTTGTCTATAGTCTGAAGGGAAATGTAGCACTTTATATACATAGAAATAAAATTTTCTATTTATATTTTTTCATTTGCAGTTTATATAAATACATTTTTTTTTTTTAAAGTTGATTAAATAAAATCCATTTATTTTTTATATTTGAGATTCATATTAAATAACGAATTCATATTTGAAATTCAAAATATGAAGCAATCTTTTTTTTTTAATTATGTATTTGGATTAATCAATGTATATTGTTTAATGTAATGAAGATTTAATCTTTAAAAACATATTTCAATGACTCGATAATTACTAAAAAAAAAAAGAAAAAAATATATCATTAAACCAAATTACATCACATACAGTTCAAACAAAAAAGTCCTTTCCAACAATTCGAAATTTAATTTTTTTGATCGGGATGGATATTTAAAAAGTTTTTTCTAAAATTTTTTTTAATTCTGAAGATTAAATTGAGATGTATTTCTACGCACCCTGTCTCCATTTTCCTTTTATAGGCCCGAAGGTCACTTATATACGTTATTGTGCGGAAGGTGACCTCTGTAAGAAAAAAAACCCCCTCTTATTGAGGATATTTTTATAATTAAGTCCTATCATTAATTACATCGATTAATTGAGGCTGTAATCACCTGTCCAAGCCAGATTCCCTTAAATTTACGTTCGGCCTTATTCATCAAACTCAACAGGGATTTATGCGAAGGAATTTGAAAACGTTCAAACATTTCGAAAAGAATTTAAGTGAAATTATTGGATTGGAACGTCTTTTTTTTTTAAATTTTTATTTTAAAATTTCCCTTTTATTAGTGTTCATACGAAGGTTGAACAGAGTCGAATTGCAAAAGGTCAAAAGGATGTTCACCCGACAATTCTAGAGTTTGTGAATAAGAAGTTAATTGAGTTCCACGAACGAAGATTCGAGATGTAGAACAAGGCCTTAATTAATTATAATATTTAATTAGCATCTTTCCATTCATTACAAGATAATCTGTCTTCTTAAAACTAAGTAGAATTTAAATCTTTTTAATCCTTAAAAAACGTATTAATTAGCAAAACATGTTAATGAATAAAGACGACAGAGGAAAAAATCAATGGAAAAAGCGTAGGAAGACCATAAAATATACCATTTCATATATGCTACTTTCCATTTTTGGTTAAAAATAATTTCTACGACTCCAAAAAAGGGGGAAAAATCATAGGAAAAAGATGCGCGAATTCCCTTCTTTTTCCTCCCTTCGTATGCTGGCTGCCTATCAGGAGTATAGGTGACAGCGCGCGTTTTAAGGGAAGTTTTTTTTTTTCCATCTTTTTTCCCCCTTCTTGATGGATGACACGCGTTTTACCCAAAATTGAAGGGAAATTGAAGGAAAATTGATGAGAAGTTACACTTGCTATCAGAACGGGTCAAGCCAAAGGGCCAGTTTGGGTCTCCAGGTGGGGACAAGGCAGAAGACGAATGATGAAACGTATTTACTCCAATAATAAAATACATTAACATTCTTAAAGCTTTCTTTTCCTTTAACATGGAACGAGTATTTTTTCACTTTTCAGGGATATTTAAAATATTTTCACTTCAAAAACAAATTTTAGGCTATTTACTAGATCTAATTTAACCATTATATATATATATATATATATATACACACACAGTATATATTATAAAGTTGCCATCACCAGGATTCGAACCCAAGACCTCTTAAGTACGGGTCGCGAGCGCTACTACCACACAACGCGAAGTAAAAGTTAACACAACCTGTTATATATTTCGGCAACCGAGGAAACACTGAACCCTTTCGAGTGCAGAAGTGTTTTACGTGTTGATTTTTACTTTTTTTTTTTTCAGAGTAAATATAAAAATGACCATCAGGAAATATTTAAATTACTTTAAAATAGGTATAATGTAGAGGGGTTCGTTTGGATGGTTGGTGCCTTAGTGACCAAAGTCGCCGAGATTGTCCATATTTCAAGAGGTTAGTACATCATGGACGGCGATAAAAAAGGTATAAGCGAGCATAATAGTGAGCGCAAAGCAACACTGACGAAATGAAATGGAAATCATGAACGGAAGACAACTGCATCAAAATCTGTTCCGAGCTTAATTAACAGCAGTCTGCAACGATGACCATGCATTGTCGCAGTCAAAATAACTTGACGAGAACTAAACAAATAAGATTTGGTGCTGTAGGCTTCCAGTCACGTTCACAATTCGTGACAATGTTGCTGTGTCACATTGTTTCAGTGTTATTCTCCGCTCACTAGTCTGCTCAATTGATCTAATTTATATTTTGCCATTGCCCTTCTTGGTGCACACTCCTACACACTCTTCTTCGTGAAACACAGACAATCTCGGCAACTGAGACACGAGACAAATCAGGCTCCTCTAATGTCTATTTTAGCGTCATTTACATCTCTTGTAAAGGCCATTTTTATATTTACTCTCAAAGAAAATCAACCTCAACCACGATACTTAATATTAAATATTAAGACCGGCCACATACAGGATCGTCTCGCGACTCGCGACTTGGGTCGTGACGATTCAAGTCAGTCACGTGTGATTTTATGATACATTGACAGAATTGCAGCCCCGCACACTGCAGCCGCCGCGACGCGATTCTGTAAAATCACACACGACTCGAGTCGCCACGACCCAATTCGTAAGTCGCAAGACGATCCTGTGTGCGGCCGGCCAAAGTGTTCTATATATGAGTAGAAGACAGATACATAGATCGATTTGATACAGGATATGACGCTTTATCATGGTGTGTGAAACAGGAACGAGAAACATACAAGCGTTTCCAAAATTTTAAGCGGTAGTATAATATATATATATATGGATAGAAAGTACATATATATATATATATATATATATATATATATATATATATATATATATATATATATGGATAGAAAGTATATATATATATATATATAATATATATACAGGGTGGGCCGTAAGTTTCCATACATAGGAAAAATAAACATTTTTTTATGGACAACCATTTTTATTTATATAATATGCTCTACATGGTTGCCATTGTTTTGAAAACACATTTCAATACGTGTTCCCCACTGTTGATGAACACGCATTAGCACAGTTGACATTATGCTTGTAATGGCGTTGGTGATACGTTCCTTTAGATGATTTATGTCTCGTATCTTTTCCTGATACACCATGGCCTTCAAGTGCCCCAAAGATAGAAATCAAGGGGGGTGAGATCTGGGGATCTGGGAGGCCACTCCACAGGACCACGCCGACCAATCCAAGCATCCGGAAACTGCTGATCCAAATACCGACGCACGTGAAGACCATAATGAGGTGGAGCTCCATCTTGCTGGAAGTAAACTGGGAAGTTACCTTCCTCGTTTAGCAGGGATGGGAAAATCTCTTCTTGCAACATGTTAAGATACCTTTCGGCATTAAGATTTCCACTGACAAAAATTGGTCCAATAATTCTGTCACCCCATATCCCGGCCCACACCATCACTTTACCGGCACCTTGCATCTTCGTCGGACTCAGCCAGTTAGGGTTAGCATTACTCCAATAACGTATGTTTTGCCGATTAACCTCTCCATTGACGTAAAAATTTGCTTCATCAGTAAACAAGATCTTAGTTGAAAAGTTTGCATCCTCGTTCACTTTGGTTAATGCCCATTCACAGAATTCCATCCGTCTATCCGGGTCGTCTTCACTCAAA
Organism: Bathynomus jamesi; assembly: GCA_023014485.1. NCBI lineage: Eukaryota > Metazoa > Arthropoda > Malacostraca > Isopoda > Cirolanidae > Bathynomus > Bathynomus jamesi. The sequence continues at coordinate 479,216 of JAJOZX010000440.1, read as the reverse complement.
TGCTGTGCCATATGCAATTTGTATGGATGCCATTTGTTTGCTTTCAAAATGCGCCTGATACTCGATCTGCTGACACCACTTTCTGCAGACAACCGTCGTGTACTTTTTCTGGGACTCCGTGTAAGCGCTGTAAGTATCGTAGCTGTTGTGTCTTCATCGGTGGCTGTACGTCTTGGACCACTTCGGTTGATCTGCAACATTTCCAGTTTTCTGAAACTTGTTAATAAGTTTTGCCACAGTGTCGTGTGTGATGTTCGTTCCATGTTGTCTGTTAAAGTTCATTGCAACATGCGACTGCTTCCCGACCCAGCCATCAGTATGATTTCAATTCGTTGCTCTTTCGTCAAACGCATATTCTTAGGGTATCTGAAACATAAAAACAAACGTTTAATTTTTCCTATGTATGGAAACTTACGGCCCACCCTGTATATATATATATATATATATATATATATATATATATAATATATATATCGGTGGTATAGTGGTTAGCGTCGCTGACTACGCATCCATCGGCCCCGGGATCGAGACCCGGTGACGGCAGGTTGGTAGATAAATGGGTACCCTAGGTAGCCTAGTGGTTAAGACGCTGGGCTGCTGGTGGGGCGTGGTTCAGATTCCACGTTAAACTACAGGTCTAAGTGGAGTGAAAAGCTTGACCTTCGTCAGAATGAACAATTCGGGCGGAAGGATAACCAAAGGTTATCAAAGGTATATATATATATATATATATATATATATATATATATATATATATATATATATATAATGGAGAAACTAGCCCTTAATCTTACTCTGAACTCTATAACCACCCAAACAACAGTGGAAAGTAGAAAAGGAAGACTGTGTCGTGTTCCCAAATTAAAAGCTAGACAGGGAACATCCTCAACCCTGAAGGAAAATAGTTTTGTTGTGAGAGGACCAAGACTGTTTAACCAGCTGCCCAAGGAACTAAGGAACATAAGTGGTGTTGTGGTGGACATCTTCAAAAGAAAATTAGACGCCTGGCTCAGAACAATCCCAGATGAGGCGGGCGTACCTGGCTATGTGAAGTGGAGAGTACAAGAAACTAATTCTCTATTTCACCAGGCCAACTCGAGAGGAGGGGCGACAAGCTTGACCTTCGTGAAATGAGGAATCATCGCACGGAACGTTTGAAAGGTTGAGAGGTATATATATATATATATATTATATATATATATATATATATATATTATATATATATATATATATATGAAACACACAGACCGTGCATGGAACAAGGAACTCTTCTAGGAAAATTAAATCCACTGTAGTCCGAATAAGTAATGGTAAATGACAAATACTATAGTTTTTTCTTTTTCATGGTGTAGTGGTTATCATATCTGACCGGCAATCGGAAGATCCCGGGTTCGATTCCCGGGTGGTTACCTCATTTTTTCATTTGTTCGTTCTCCCTCCTCATCTTGCGCGGAATGTTCTCCTATACAAGCGTCGTTCTTTACGTTAATTATACTGCGTGTTCTTTGCAGTTGAAATGTATATATAGGTGCGGCATGCGGGAGGTGCCCCCCTCGGGGAATTGGTTTCTGCGCGTATGTAGGAGAATTACGACTTCTGATCGAGTGAGGACCATGGTGTAGTGGTTATCATATCTGACCGGCAATCGGAAGGTCCCGGGTTCGATTCCCGGGTGGTTACCTCATTTTTTATATTTGTTCGTTCTCCCTCCTCATCTTGCGCGGAATGTTCTCCTATACAAGCGTCGTTCTTTACGTTAATTATACTGCGTGTTCTTTGCAGTTGAAATGTATATATAGGTGCGGCATGCGGGAGGTGCCCCCCTCGGGGCATTGGTTTCTGCGCGTATGTAGGAGAATTACGACTTCTGATCGATCGAGTGAGGACCATGGTGTAGTGGTTATCATATCTGACCGGCAATCGGAAGATCCCGGGTTCGATTCCCGGGTGGTTACCTCATTTTTTCATTTGTTCGTTCTCCCTCCTCATCTTGCGCGTGGTGTAGTGGTTAGCATCGCTGACTACGAATCCATCGGCCCCGGGATTGAGACCCGGTGACGGCAGGCGGCGCGCAGCAAAACCAAATTGGTTGGTAGATAAATGGATACCCCGGGTAGCCTAGTGGTTAAAACGCTGGGCTGCTGATCGGGAGGTCGTGAGATCGAGTCCGGGCGAGGACTTTGTAATTTCTGACCGCTCGTGGTGGGGCGTGGTTCGGATTCCACGTTAAGGTGGAGTGACAAGCTTGACCTTCGTCAGAATGAACAATTCGGACGGAAGCAAAATCAAGGTTAACCAAAGTTATAACAAAACAACTTTTATGATACAGATACCTGTGTACAGTTATACAAAACTTCGAATCTTTGTAACACGAAGACATCTTCAAGACATATATATATTGCTATTATTTCCCATATACATTCCATAAAATGAGGGGCATAGATCACTTGAATCGGTCCTATCATCGCCCAAAAGGAAGGTGTATATACTTTACAAAGGGTTGACAAAAGTAAATAGACACGTTTGGTTTTTCCACAGTTTTTGATTTGATAGTAAAAGATAACAAATAATAACAGATTTATTGAATGAATATATTTAGAATCGTGTTGCTTTCCCCTTTACATTATGTAAAACTGACACATTCTGGCATTCCATTGATGAGCTTTGCCATTCGTTCTTGAAGACAATCATCAGAGTGTCTATTTACTTTCGTCAACCCTCTGTACACATACTGTATACTAGGACGCCCGCTGCGCCTTGCGCAACACAACCTAGAGGAGGGGGAAGCTGGAAGGGGCGGATGTGTTACTAAAACTTTCCCTGGTTCTCCCTTAATTTGTATATTAAATTGATTTAAATCAGGTACACAGATTTTCACGGATTACGTTTCAGAAGATAGAAAGTAAAGGTTTCATTATTTTACTGAGCACTGCTCTGCCCATGTACCCATTCGGGGTGCGAGCAGCTCGCAGTATCATTGCCAAATATATATATAGAGTACTGACGAGGTTCATCACGAGTGGAAATAAAAACGCCTTGATTTATCATATTCAAAGGAGTAGTCCATTCCATAATGTTTTCCTTGCTTATTTCGTTAGATTGTATTGCAGATATTCCTGGTTTTTATAGGTCCGGATGCATGATTCATCAGGAGCAAGATGCACCGCAAGTCTGCGTTTCTTCCCGACGCACAAAATGTATTCGTTTCGCTTATAAATACATTCATATCATGTCAGTATTACTCTACACAAACTGGATCAAGGATACAAAATGGCTGCAATTTCAAGTGTATATATATATATATATATATATATAATATATATATATATATATATATATATATATATATATATTTTAATTGGGGTTGTTTAACCTCCTTCGCAACATCTAAGGTCATATGACGGAGGGGACCTACAGCTTTACGTGGGATCCGAACCACGGGTCGCTACATAATCTGGGCGCGAAGGACGGTCTCCCATCCAACTACTACCCAGACCCAATGTCGCTTAACTTCGCTGAGTATATATATATATATATATATATACACACACCTTACCTTACAACCTTACAAAGGTTCCGCGCGATGATTCCTCATTTCGCGAAGGTCAAGCTTGTCGCCCCTCCTCTCGAGTTGGCCTGGTGAAGTAGTGAGTTGGTTTCTTGTGCTATCCACCTCACAGCCAGGTACGCCCGGCTCATCGGGGATTGTTCTGAGCCAGGCGTCTAGTCTTCTTTTGAAGATGTCCACTGCAACTCCCTTCGTGTTTCTTAGGTCTTTGGGCAGCTGATTAAATAGTTTTGGTCCTCTCACCACAAAACTATTTTCTTTCAGGGTTAAAGATGTTCCCTGTCTCGCCTTCAATTTGGGAATACGACACAGTCAGTAGTATAGCCGAAAAAGGGGAGAGTGCAAGAATGGTGCAAGTGATTATGTAATGTTGCAAAGGGGGGTGGGTGTTGCAAGGGGGGTGTTGCAAAAAATTTCCCCCCAAAGGGGGATGCTGCAGGTGCAACAAGGAAAACTTGGAGGCGGCGTTATCCCCCAAGAGAAAGAAGGAGGAGAGAAAGGAGGAGGAGAGGTGTTCACCTGGCAGGAGCCAAGTGCATATTAAGACTTCAGCCGAGTAGGCGTTGTTTTATAGGCTCCTAATCAGCCAGTTGGCTTAGAAGGCGTAAATGGCTTGAGTTGCCAGATAGCGCCATGTATTCATTTAATTCTAATCGAAGACTGAGTTGCCAGATACCATTGTATACATTATTATAGACGCCTAATCAGCCAGTTGGCTGTAAATGGCTTGAGTTGCCAGATACCACTTTTTAGCAATACCATTGTATACATTATTATATACTCCTAATCAGCCAGTTGGCTTAGAAGGCGTAAATGTTGCCAGATACTACTTTTTAGCGATACCATTGTATACATTATTATATTTCTTAAAAGAATACCGGTAGTAGGTTTAGAAGGCGTAACATGATATAATTAAGTAAAACAACATTGCATCATTCTGTTTATTATAAATATATAGAAAATAAATATACATTTCAATTGAGGAATATGCATATAATCATAACAGTACAGGAAATATATACACACAATTATGGATATATATAAAATAAATATACATTTCAAATAGAAATAAATATACATTTCAATAATAATAGAAATATGCATATAATCGTACAGGGGAAATATCACGAAAAATATATATAAATACAATTCAATAATAATAGAAATATGCATATAATCGTACAGGAGAAATATCAAGCAAAATATATATAAATACATTTCACTTTTTTTTCAAAATACTAAACTCGGTCTTAATCGAGTTTACAATTACATCATTATTGCTCTGCATTACGCAGTATATGCGGCTTAATAATATTTCACCGCTTAAAGTATAGGGAAACCTGTATTCGATATGAAGGGCTTTCATATCGCTCAGTACTATTTTTGTTCCCACTTTACAACCGGTTGGTAAGTCATCTTTAAATACGTCTAGAATACAATCAAAAGCACGCACAAAGAGTTCATCGTTAGCTACATTATTAAACACAAGTTTATAAGCACGCTTTTCCAATCGGGGGCTTATTTCTACCGACTCGAGCTTTTCAATCGTGAACTCACTCAACATAGCGGCAATTGAAATAATCTTCTAAATCGTTACGACAACTGCGCGTTATATAAAGAAATAGTTCTTCAGGGTGAACGGTGTAGGTGAGCTCAGCCTTGTACCGATCAATTGCTTTGTACCAAAGTTCATGGTATTTCAAAGAGTCTAAACTTTTTAAATAAACATCCAGCACTAGACCATTCTCACCAGCCCTACACTCGGTAAACCCATCGAGCAGAGCGGTGTAGGCGTATTCAAGTACTGTATCAAAATAAAGCATGTCCGTAACACGCGCGTCTAATATAGGTTTCAGCTTGCGGAATCCGACGATTTCAAACATTCTGTCGAGGATGAAACGGTTTCGCGTAGGAACAAGAGCGTTATTATCAGAAGCATTCTTCCACATCAGCCGTATATCAATGCACGGCCGATCGTTATTTATACACAACGTACATACAACGGCGTATGAGGGTGCGTCACTAATCTGCTCTCTTCTTGTACCTACGTTAGCAGGTATTTTATAACGATCTTCACTCCACTTCTCAACTATCACGAAGATTCTATTCATCTCCTCGACACTTAAATAAACCCGTTTGTTTGTTTGTCTACATTCCGTTTCCAGTACATAGCTAATGGTACCGGAATTACGCCTGAACACGCGCAACGATTTCGTCACGGACACATCGTACGAGGCGTTGAGAATGCTGCTCAAAGGAAGTTCCATCGTATTCGAGGAGCGCACGTCCACTCGGTTCAAGCTCTGAGATAACTATGAGCCGTGTGAGGCACGCAGGTAGGCAGGAATGGTTCGACGGGCGGCTGACTCGATGATACGTGAATGGGCTTGTTCGTATGATCCGCGAGTCGAATTGTTGTACATATTTCGGTACAAGAATTAATTTCATCACTACCAGCCTACGCACCAGACATTTACCTCAGGATAAGAACTAGGAACATTTTATGTTTTACTAAACATCTTCACACTCCGGGACACTATTTGAGAGGAACATATGTTCATATTTTTCCTTTCTGCCCATCAAACGATACTCGTCTCTAAAGTCTGTTAAAAACTCACGCAGGGCACTAGCCACAACCTCACTACGAACCTCATCATGATATACGTTAATATAGTGATAAAAATACTTAAGATTGTCCATGATCACGAGATTCACATTTTCAGTCGTAGGGTATGAGCAATCGATATGGTGTAGCATGACGTAATACCGCTTGTCACACCACCCATCCGCAAGACTCATTATCCATACCTGCTGCTTCTCTTCTGCACGCGTTGTTTCTTTTACTTCACGGTGTATGTGAGACTTTATAAAGTTTAGCTCTGCAGTATACTTCAGCACATCGTCTGTGCAACGAAAGCCTTCAACGATCTCACCAGAACATCCGTAGAGTATTTGTACATCTTGGAACTTCGCACAATCCAATGTGTTTTTAAAAGAGGTATACGAGGGAGGAATAGGAAGTTTTTCGGTATCCACCACATCCTGACACTTTGCTGAATACCATTTCATAAACGTTGTACAAGCAATATTAAAGGTAGCCATTTGAATACACGTCTGATCTGAATACACGTCTGATCTCTCGGGCTTACTGCGGTCGACTGACCACGCAGGGACTCCCAGATAGTAGCATGACTCACGGTCTTACAGTGGGCGGAGCTTAGAACTTTCACCTGCACACACACACACACACACACACACACACACACACACACAAAGGAGAAAGTGAAACGCTATTTGAAACATGATTTATTTAATAAACGAGATATTCAAGTTATATATATTTACAAATACGATTTAATAAAGAGATATTCAAGTTATATATATATATATATTTACAAATACGTGTAATAAATCAATTTTACAAATACGATTTAATAAACGAGATATTCAAGTTATATATATATATTTACAAATACGTGTAATAAATCAATAGATACGATTATATACAAGACAAATACGTGTCAGTTAATAGAAGCATCATTCGTATCCAAAGGGTACGGTATCATAGGTACCAGGTAACTGGTAACGTTTCCTATAGGTGTTACGGCACACCTTCGTACCCCTAAGTTCCTTCACGCCCCCCAGCTTCTGCGCCCGAAAATTGTGGGTGCCTACAATTAGTTGGGGAGGTTGTTCATCATCGTCCAAACATACTAGATCCTTCAACGACTCAAAGTTAACAACCTGCCGATTCGCATGGTTGAGCGTAATACCCTTTGCCTTCACGATATATTTAATTTCCTCCCCCACCCTGACCCGTACACCATAAGTCTTAGGTCCTGTTGAGACAAAAGAGTCGGCGTATGCGTTGTCCCCATACTCATCCTTGATCTATATCAGTGAGCTCGCCGAGGAACTCCCCAATAGCGGGCATGTATTCACCCTCCCTCTCTGTGAATATCACGCTATCTGTATCGGCATACAATACTCTCCGCCCAAGAGAATGCAATAGACCCCAAAGTTTTATACGGGCGTAGGCTGTTGTGAAGCTGGCCACAGGTATGTTTGTAACCCTTGAGGTATCTGTGGCAAATTCAGTGTTGTTGTACTTTATTACGTAAGTATTACCCACATTTACGATCTCCATGACCTCTTTATCGGGGGCATTGGCATAATCTCAGACATCGCTATAACTTTGTGCCAAATGAATGCTCCCTCTGCCGGTATTCTGCGCAAATTTTCCCCATAGACTGTTTAGACACAACTTTGCACTAAAGCGCTTGCCAGGATTCTTTACAATTTGGACACGATCAAGTTGTATACCTTCGCGGTCGCGGTAACGTTGAATATAGGCAGACTTTTCATCTTCGGTATCAACTCCTCGCGGATACCCTGATGCCTCAACCTTATCCTTCAAAAAGGTGTTTATATATGGTGTGAAAGGTTGGGTAGCTTCTGAAACCTCCACACCTCATGTATCTTCAGTATTCTATAACCATGGCGTACGGCTAGGGCCAACTCAGGACTTGTATATACGCCTCTGATCTTACGCTGGTGGGGTATATGGCTACATTCGCCGTTATCCTCTTCCGCGCACTTCACGCACAGGGGAAACATGAGCTTGTCGTCGATAACGACAGGTAAGATCGGCATCCATAAATTGCGTGGGGGAGTACGTCTACGAAAGAGAGCCCAAAGTAACGATCATTCAAATTTTTTGAAAATTCATTGATGGAGGGTAGGCTAGGTCCCACCAGTTTCTCGGGAGCGCCCACGGGGTACGGATTGCTCTTCATCACGTATGGGTATAAATAACAGAAATCGTAGTAATGGAGCTTCACGCCCTCCGTAGGTGGAAAGTATAGTCTGAAAGGATTTGTACGTCCTCCAAACAAGCTATCACCACATTGAGAGGATCCAGCACCATTGAACGCTTGATCGTTTTATTTCCTCACGGTACACCTCGTCTGTCTCCATCCGTGCATCATATTCATGCTCCCACAAGACTTTGTGAGTGAACTGTGATCCTATAAGTTGATCGCGGGTGCGGGTTGATGCGAGACAGTCGGCAGGAGACCTACCGTGGATATCTCCGGTGATTCCGCACTCAGGACGGGGGCATCCATGCCACCAGCAACCGTTAAAGGAGTACACAGTCTTCACACCAGTGACACGGTTTTCACTTAACCCATCAACCCAAAAAACACGTCCATTAATCTTAATGGGTACTTCACCCGTGTTGCGGGCGTGCTTTATGTATACACCTGTCTGTTGCTGTAGGTGTATGAGCCAGTAAATAGCCTTGTGCCCGTAACTGCGGGGGTTGTTTCGGTGAATAATGGCTAAGGTGTCTTTAGGCATGAAGTTATTCTTGAACACCGTAAAACATAATGATGCGATGGTGGTTGCGACTTGCAGTGGATCGCATTTGAAACGGGCTATGTACATCCTTCTAAAGGCCTGGAAACATACTCTAAGCACGCGCACAGCCGCACATCATTCACGCAATAACGCTCACATTCATCAGCTATATTATAAGGGTTACTTTCATTAAAACTGTCGTAGTATCGATCAAAGTCTTCACGTTCATCCATACAGTCAAAATAATGTTTGGGGGGTGGTGGGCTTACGTAGTTAAGTCTCGCTGGTGAGGAAAGTGTAAGGGAAGTATCCTTTGGAAACTTCAGCTGCTACTCCCATCACCTTGGTAGCTTTGCTAATTTACAAGGTGTGAATAATAAAGTATCTTTAAATTGTACATTGCCTCTTATCTGCATCTGTATTAATTTGTTGCCTCTTTTCAATGGATCACCTGTAAATATCTCAGAGGATTCGTGTTCAAGCAACTCCTTATAAAGGAACTGCGTGTCAAACTTTGCCCGTTATGGGCGAGAATATACACAGTCATTTTTTTTGAACTTGTCGGCTAACTTGACAATATAGGACACAAATAGATTCACAGGACTACGCGGACATTTCATTCGTTTTAAAAACGTTTGTCCGTTTACCACATTTGGGGCACTCGTCACATTCGATACCCATACACTCATCACAGATGGTCTGGCTCACAAGTAAATGTGGAATTACCTCTTTGGTTTCAGCGTTCGTATATGTTTCTATATCGTAGTATACAGTTATACAAGGGTTATTTTTAGGCTTAGCATCTTTCATATAACATACATGCTTTACTCCATCCGCCTTATATTCCTCCTGGTATGTGAGCAGTGTAAAAGCACCAAATGTGAAAGCCGTGTAGTTGAAGCTGAGAAGAAAGACTGTGATGTGTGTAGACGCGCATTTTTCAATAATATCTGTTTTGATTTCCATAAATCAATTGGCACGTGCAGGAAAATGAGAATCTGTGAATGTGGTATGTTTCACACAATGGATAATTGGGGGAAATTTAAGCACAAGTGCGACGTAATTCACTGTCCTACATGCCATTTGGCACAAAGTTATAGCGATGTCTGGGATTATGCCAATGCCCCCGATAAAGAGGTCATGGAGATCGTAAATGTGGGTAATACTTACGTAATAAAGTACAACAACACTGAATTTGCCACAGATACCTCAAGGGTTACAAACATACCTGTGGCCAGCTTCACAACAGCCTACGCCCGTATAAAACTTTGGGGTCTATTGCATTCTCTTGGGCGGAGAGTATTGTATGCCGATACAGATAGCGTGATATTCACAGAGAGGGAGGGTGAATACCTGCCCGCTATTGGGGAGTTCCTCGGCGAGCTCACTGATATAGATCAAGGATGAGTATGGGGACAACGCATACGCCGACTCTTTTGTCTCAACAGGACCTAAGACTTATGGTGTACGGTCAGGGTGGGGGAGGAAATTAAATATATCGTGAAGGCAAAGGGTATTACGCTCAACCATGCGAATCGCAGGTTGTTAACTTTGAGTCGTTGAAGGATCTAGTATGTTTGGACGATGATGAACAACCTCCCCAACTAATTGTAGGCACCCACAATTTTCGGGCGCAGAAGCTGGGGGGCGTGAAGGAATTAGGGGTACGAAGGTGTGCCGTAACACCTATAGGAAACGTTACCAGTTACCTGGTACCTATGATACCGTACCCTTTGGATACGAATGATGCTTCTATTAACTGACACGTATTTGTCTTGTATATAATCGTATCTATTGATTTATTACACGTATTTGTAAATATATTATATAACTTGAATATCTCGTTTTTAAATCGTATTTGTAAAATTGATTTATTACACGTATTTGTAAATATATATATATATAACTTGAATATCTCGTTTATTAAATCGTATTTGTAAATATATATAACTTGAATATCTCGTTTATTAAATAAATCATGTTTCAAATAGCGTTTCACTTTCTCCTTTGTGTGTGTGTGTGTGTGTGTGTGTGTGGTGTGTGTGTGTGTGTGTGGCAGGTGAAAGTTCTAAGCTCCGCCCACTGTAAGCCCGAGAGATCAGACGTGTATTCAGATCAGACGTGTATTCAAATGGCTACCTTTAATATTGCTTGTACAACGTTTATGAAATGGTATTCAGCAAAGTGTCAGGATGTGGTGGATACCGAAAAACTTCCTATTCCTCCCTCGTATACCTCTTTTAAAAACACATTGGATTGTGCGAAGTTCCAAGATGTACAAATACTCTACGGATGTTCTGGTGAGATCGTTGAAGGCTTTCGTTGCACAGACGATGTGCTGAAGTATACTGCAGAGCTAAACTTTATAAAGTCTCACATACACCGTGAAGTAAAAGAAACAACGCGTGCAGAAGAGAAGCAGCAGGTATGGATAATGAGTCTTGCGGATGGGTGGTGTGACAAGCGGTATTACGTCATGCTACACCATATCGATTACTCATACCCTACGACTGAAAATGTGAATCTCGTGATCATGGACAATCTTAAGTATTTTTATCACTATATTAACGTATATCATGATGAGGTTCGTAGTGAGGTTGTGGCTAGTGCTCTGCGTGAGTTTTTAACAGACTTTAGAGACGAGTATCGTTTGATGGGCAGAAAGGAAAAATATGAACATATGTTCCTCTCAAATAGTGTGCCGGAGTGTGAAGATGTTTAGTAAAACATAAAATGTTCCTAGTTCTTATCCTGAGGTAAATGTCTGGTGCGTAGGCTGGTAGTGATGAAATTAATTCTTGTACCGAAATATGTACAACAATTCGACTCGCGGATCATACGAACAAGCCCATTCACGTATCATCGAGTCAGCCGCCCGTCGAACCATTCCTGCCTACCTGCGTGCCTCACACGGCTCATAGTTATCTCAGAGCTTGAACCGAGTGGACGTGCGCTCCTCGAATACGATGGAACTTCCTTTGAGCAGCATTCTCAACGCCTCGTACGATGTGTCCGTGACGAAATCGTTGCGCGTGTTCAGGCGTAATTCCGGTACCATTAGCTATGTACTGGAAACGGAATGTAGACAAACAAACAAACGGTTTATTTAAGTGTCGAGGAGATGAATAGAATCTTCGTGATAGTTGAGAAGTGGAGTGAAGATCGTTATAAAATACCTGCTAACGTAGGTACAAGAAGAGAGCAGATTAGTGACGCACCCTCATACGCCGTTGTATGTACGTTGTGTATAAATAACGATCGGCCGTGCATTGATATACGGCTGATGTGAAAGAATGCTTCTGATAATAACGCTCTTGTTCCTACGCGAAACCGTTTCATCCTCGACAGAATGTTTGAAATCGTCGGATTCCGCAAGCTGAAACCTATATTAGACGCGCGTGTTACGGACATGCTTTATTTTGATACAGTACTTGAATACGCCTACACCGCTCTGCTCGATGGGTTTACCGAGTGTAGGGCTGGTGAGAATGGTCTAGTGCTGGATGTTTATTTAAAAAGTTTAGACTCTTTGAAATACCATGAACTTTGGTACAAAGCAATTGATCGGTACAAGGCTGAGCTCACCTACACCGTTCACCCTGAAGAACTATTTCTTTATATAACGCGCAGTTGTCGTAACGATTTAGAAGATTATTTCAATTGCCGCTATGTTGAGTGAGTTCACGATTGAAAAGCTCGAGTCGGTAGAAATAAGCCCCCGATTGGAAAAGCGTGCTTATAAACTTGTGTTTAATAATGTAGCTAACGACGAACTCTTTGTGCGTGCTTTTGATTGTATTCTAGACGTATTTAAAGATGACTTACCAACCGGTTGTAAAGTGGGAAAAAAATAGTACTGAGCGATATGAAAGCCCTTCATATCGAATACAGGTTTCCCTATACTTTAAGCGGTGAAATATTATTAAGCCGCATATACTGCGTAATGCAGAGCAATAATGATGTAATTGTAAACTCGATTAAGACCGAGTTTAGTATTTTGAAAAAAAAGTGAAATGTATTTATATATATTTTGCTTGATATTTCTCCTGTACGATTATATGCATATTTCTATTATTGAATTGTATTTATATATATATTTCGTGATATTTCCCCTGTACGATTATATGCATATTTCTATTATTATTGAAATGTATATTTATTTCTATTTGAAATGTATATTTATTTTATATATATCCATAATTGTGTGTATATATTTCCTGTACTGTTATGATTATATGCATATTCCTCAATTGAAATGTATATTTATTTTCTATATATTTATAATAAACAGAATGATGCAATGTTGTTTTACTTAATTATATCATGTTACGCCTTCTAAACCTACTACCGGTATTCTTTTAAGAAATATAATAATGTATACAATGGTATCGCTAAAAAGTGGTATCTGGCAACATTTACGCCTTCTAAGCCAACTGGCTGATTAGGAGTCTATAATAATGTATACAATGGTATTGCTAAAAAGTGGTATCTGGCAACTCAAGCCATTTACAGCCAACTGGCTGATTAGGCGTCTATAATAATGTATACAATGGTATCTGGCAACTCAGTCTTCGATTAGAATTAAATGAATACATGGCGCTATCTGGCAACTCAAGCCATTTACGCCTTCTAAGCCAACTGGCTGATTAGGAGCCTATAAAACAACGCCTACTCGGCTGAAGTCTTAATATGCACTTGGCTCCTGCCAGGTGAACACCTCCTCCTTTCTCTCCTCCTTCTTTCTCTTGGGGGATAACGCCGCCTCCAAGTTTTCCTTGTTGCACCTGCAGCATCCCCCCTTTGGGAGAAATTTTTTGCAACAACCCCCTTTGCAACATTACATAATCACTTGCAACATTCTTGCACTCTCCCCTTTTTCGGCTATACTACTATAGTCTACTGTTTCTATTTTCCACCGTTGTTTGGGGAGTTATATATATATATATATATATATATATATATATGGGAATGAACTCAGAATGGTTCCCTGAGTTTTTTATGATACACACAGACCGTGCATGGAACAAGGAACTCTTCTGGGATAATTAAATCCACTATAGTCCGAATAAGTAATGGTAAATGACAGGGAACCGTTCTGAGTTCATTCCCATCATGAAACGGACATGTTATGTGCCTTGAAAAGTGGACGCTCAATTCTGCCATTTGAGGTTTAAGTTTTGGTTTTGGCTAAAAATATAATAGTTACCCCTTTTTCTTTGATTTATTCAATCCGACGTGAATACAACGAGTCTTTTACTTATATTGAGGTTCTAAATGTAGTGGGGCTAGGCTGCTTTAAACCCTAGATCCATGTCCCAAAGCTGGATCCTGTCTGCTTTGCAGATAGCTGGTGAGGGAAGCTATATTTATGGGACCTCTTTGCGAGAGACCCGTTGCCCACGTCGGGCTTGCATCATGAAAAAGAAAAACTATGGTATTTGTCATTTACCATTACTTATTCGGACTATAGTGGATTTAATTATCCCAGAAGAGTTCCTTGTTCCATGCACGGTCTGTGTGTATCATATATATATATATTAGGCCGGGTCAAAAATAGGAAATTTTTTATTTCTTAAAAAGTACACTATGTGAGAAGTTTCATTTTATCATCTTAACAAAATATTAAAATATTAAGCATGTGCTACCCATCATAGCACATACCCCACTCCCTTTTTTACCCTTATATTTGCATATATTTAAATGGGAAAAATGTTATTTCTTAAAAAGTACACTATGTGAGAAAGGTTTTTATCACTTTAACAAAATATTAAAAAATCAAGCATGTTCTACCCTACTACCCCTATCACATGCCCCTCCTCCCTTTTTTACCTTCATATTTGCATATGTTTAATGTTGTTATATGTTACATGATACGTTGTTTGTTTAATGCTTGATATTTTTGTTTCTGATAAATAGAAATAATTTTTCAGATAAATAGAAATAATTTGCATTTGCTTTAATTACAATTTGAATTATCATAAATTATAAATTACATATAATTTGATTTTACTTCTGAATATAATCTATGACTACTAGAAGCAAGTCCTCAAATGCAGCCTTTGGATATCCTACAGAATTCCCAGCAGCCATGACTCCTTCATAAGCAGATGTTGTGAGACTAATTTTTTGTGCGCCGTCGTGAAGAAACTAAATCAAAAGGATCAGCAACTGCTAATGATTGCCACAGGGTTGTTGTAAAAGATATTGAAGACATTTGGATGAAATCTTCTTTCCCTACGATTAACACCAAAGGTATCTATCTTAAAGTCAGTCAACTAATGGAAGAAGCCTCAAAATTGAACAAGGTGCCGTTACATCGAAGAAATGAAAGTTTTGCCTTAAAAGTAGCTCAGTATAATGAAATGTTTGATATATCTTCTTGTGAGTGCTATGATAAGGAAATTGATAGGAAATCTTGCAGGTGTAAGGATAAAATACAAATGGGAGTCTTTTGTGGGTCAAAAACAAAGAAAAAATCAGTTAGGAGCAATTGATCGCATAGCTACAGTAGTTCAACAAAGAAGAGATCTTTAGCAAGAGCCCAAGAAGCACAAAACCGTCAACTAAAAGACAAGAAGAAATGACTGAAGCCACCAATGTTTTACCATCGGAATTTATAGAAAATACCGAAGAAGACATGGATGTAGATTCAGAGAGTCAGGATGTAGATTATGAGGCCGATTTAGAATTGACTGAGAATATTCAGAACAGGCACTCCTATAAAAACCTAGCATTAAAAGCAGATCGTTATCGTGTAAGTTGTAGAGCTGCAGCTGCAATAGTCAATGCAGCTTTAAAAGATATGGGGATCCTTAACCACATCAACATGCTTGACAGAAAGAAATTAGAAAGAGAAAGAAATCGCATGGGTGAAACAAATACTTTTAGGTCTAAATCCGAAAATCTGAAGATGGAGTGCCTTGGATTTGATGGAAGGAAAGATAACACATTAACTAAAAGTGCAAAGATAAAAGAAGAACACTATGTTTTGTGAAAGAACCTGGAAGCATCTATGTAGACCATGTCACACCAGATAATGGAACTGCTCGCTGCATAGCAGAAGAGTTGATAACTATTATTACAGACTCGAACAGCACAGATACTATCAAAGCTTTACTGTGTGATGGTACTCCTGTAAATACAAGAAAAATTGGTGGAGCCATAAAACTGGTTGAAATTCATCTTAACAGACCAGTGCAGTGGTTGGTATGCCCCTTGCATTTGAATGAGCTGCCTTTTATGCACGTCTACAAAGCCATTGATGGTAAAACAACAGGTCCAAATACTTTTGTGGGTTCATTTGGGAATAAACTGAAAACAGATTTAACAAAATTGGAGGTAGTCAAATATTCTCGCGTAAAGGGAAACATTAAAGAAATCCCAGCAAATGTTGTGAAGGAGCTAAGCAGTGATCAAAGATATCTCTCTCTCTTTTTTAGTTTTTTCCCTTCTACTCCAGATGGAGAGTTTCTTGCTTCCGGGGTTAAACCTTAACCCTAAGGAATTTCTAGGTACAGCCTAGTACTAGGCGTAAGATGGAGGTGCTGTGTCTTAATATCTCCCTTACAATTTCTCCAGACGTCACATTTATGGGCAGTTGGTTCAGGAACTCTACTGTGGACTTCTTTACCGCTCCTGTTGCCCCTACTACAATTGGGATGATCTCAGGTTCCACATTCCACATTCTCCTAATTTCATGTTTGAGTCTCTGGTATTTTAATACCTTTTCCCTTTCATAGTTTGCCACATTCCAGTCTGCAGGGACTCCTACTTCCACCAATAGGCACTTATTACCCTCCTTCTCTCTCACCACTATGTCTGGCCTGCATCCTGATACCCTGATGTCAGTTGGTATCTCGTGATCGTATAGGAGCAGCACTTTGTCACTGTCTTCTATTCCTTGTGGAATATGTTCCCAGTGCTTTTCAGTTTCTAGCCTTATTTCGTATTTCCTACACAGCTTGAAGTGGATTAGCTTGCAGACTGCATTGTGTCTGTCTGTGTAGTTTCCTCTGTGCAGGAGTACTTCACACCCCGACAGTATATGACTTACAGTCTCTGGGCTCTTTGAGCACAGTCTGCACATCTCGCTTTCATTTCTGCCCTCGATGTTCTTTTTGAACCAGTTTGTTCGTAATGCCTGGTCCTGTGCTGCTATTACCAGTCGTTCGTCCTCTGGTCTCAGTGCCCCTCTTACCAGGAACTCCACAGTTTTCTCCCTCTCTATATATACTCTGTTCAGCACCTCTTTGTATACTTTGCTGAACTTGTGCTCTTCCCAGTTCTTCTCCTTTTCTCCTGATCTTTTCTTGTTATATCTTCTTTTGATGGTGGTTATTTTTTCCATGAGAGGTTTAGTTGCGATGTCTTCAAGCTGTTCAGGTCCTATGCCAGCATCTGCTAGATAGTCATTTGCTTTTTTTGAGAGTGATGTTGTTTGAGGCTTTTCACGTTCATGGTCTCTTACAAATCTCACTAGCCTTCCCTCTCCTTCCTTTATGTACTGTGCTAATCCTATTGTTGTGGCTTTGTGCGCTTGATCTATTAGTGCGAGCCCTAATCCACCGACCCTCCTTGGCAGGTATAACCTTGGTGTGCATTGGTTTTTATATATGATTTTATGCGCATGGAGCAATTTCCTGGTGATCGTATCCAGTTTGTTGATTTCTTGCTGGGTCCAGTTAATAATGCCAAAACTGTATGACAGTACAGGTACCGCCAGTAAGTTTATGGACAGGATCTTATTCTTACTGTTTAGGTGAGATTTTAGGATTAGCTTTATTCTCTTTGAGTATTCCTTCCGCAGTCTTTCCTTCATGATGTCATTCTCCATCTTTTCAGATTCTTCCATCCCCAGATATTTGTATGTAGCCTCTTGCTCTAGATCTTCTATCACGATGTTGTCCACCCTGATGTTTTCTGATTCACACCTTTTGCCTTTCTTTAGTGTGACAGTGGCACATTTATCAAGACCAAACTCCATCTGGATGTCATCTGAGAACTTTTTGACCTCCCTGACCTCTTCTGTTAGCTCGCTTTTGTTTGGGGCATACAGTTTTAGGTCATCCATGTAAAATAAATGCGATATTTTTGGGCTGTTTTTTTCCCTTGGTCTCAGCACATAGCCTTTGTTTAGGTTGTTGATTAGTTGGCTGAGCGGGTTTAGCGCCAATACAAACAACAGAGGGGATATTGAGTCACCTTGATAGATCCCTCTCTTGATTTTACATTGTTCACTTCTAAGTTCCCTTACTGTGATGGAGAGTTAAGTCTGTTTCCCATCGTGTCATCGCTGTTTCTAAGAAGATCCTGATAGTAGGATGGATCTTGTATAGTCTCAATACTTCCTTTACCCAAGAGTGGGGCACGCTGTCATACGCTTTTTGTAGTCAATCCACGCCATGCTTAGATTTCTCTGTTTCTTTCTGTTGTTTTCCAATATAGCCCTGTTGATTAGCAGCTGGTCTTTTGTCCCATACGTTTTTCTGCTGCATCCTTTTTGTTCTGGGCTTATGATGTTGTTTTCTTCTGCATGGCTGTAGATCCTGTCAGCTATGACTCCAGTTAGTATTTTGTAGGTTGTAGGCAAGCACGTTATTGGTCTGTATTTACTTGGATTCTGGGTCTCATGGGACTTTGGCAGTAATATTGTTTTTCCTTTCATCAACCATTCTGGTGCTTCTTCTTCTGCTGTTATTATTTTGTTGAAGCACCTCGTTAGATTTCCACTAAGTGATGTTAACTTTTTCAACCAGAAGTTCTTAATCATGTCTGGTCCTGGTGCTTTCCAGTTGCTGCTTTTTCTTATTTTTTCCTCAACTTCTTTTACAGTTATTCTGTCCATGTCCATCTCTGAGATGTTTCTCCTTTTCGCTGTTGTAAAGGCTTCCAATCCATACTGCACCACCATTATGATTGACTTCATTCTCATAGATGTTCTTCCAGAAATGCTCCACTTGTTCTTTTTCAGGGGGTCTTTCTACATTTATTTGGGCATTCTTTAATTCTCTAAACAGTTTTGTTAGATTGTCTTCAAACATCTCATTTTGTTTCTTTTCCTTGTCCAAGCGTATGTACCTTGCCAATCTCTTTGCCTTTGCCGACAGGTCTAGTTTTTTTCTGGCAATGCTTTGTCTGATCTTTTGTTCATTGTCCAGCCTTTCTCTTTGGATTAGTACATATACTTTCCTCCTTCCCAGTTCAGATCTTATTTCCCCCCTCATATGGGCGGTTAATATTGAGATCTCCTTCCTGAGGTTACCTACTCTGTTCTCTAGCCTCTGCTGCCACCTTGGCTTCCTCTCATTCCTATTCCTTCCCTGGTTTTGCTCCTGGCTATTCTGCTTGCGCATTTTTACTCCTGCCATTTCTGTTACACTGACTGCTGTTGCATAATACAACCTATTCAATTCTGTAAGGCTACTCTCCTCGGGTGTTATTGTAGGTAGTACCTTGTTTGCCATCTCTATGTATTTTCTGACCTTCTGGGTGTTCCTCAGCTTGGGCAGTGGTCTTCTGCATTTCAGTTCCTGGTTTATGTCTTCTTCTCTGTGGATTAGGATCCTTCTCTTCATCTCCTTCTCTTCCTCACTCTCCTCTTCTGTCTCATCCGCACTGTCATTGCCTAGTCCTGATGTAGCATCTCCCTCATCATCTGATGGTTCACTTGGGGGAGGGGGAGGGGGAGGGGGTGGCACGATATTTGTGCGCCTGTGGTTCATTTCCACTTCCACCTCCTCCTCTTCCCACCCTGGGCCATGTATCCTTGTCCACTTCTTCTTTACTGTCTTTAGGTGGTGCTTCCACTATAGTATCTGGGGCTGTCTCTATTGGTTTTTCTCTTATTGAGGGCTCCGCCTGGCTTTCTGGTGTTTCAGCCAGCTTATTTTTTTTGGTTTGCTTCTTCCCTCTACTTACTGTCCCTTTGCTTGTTCTTATTTCTTCAAGGGTGTCAGCAGTTATTACCAGCTGTTCCTGCACTATCCGCATTGCCTTTTCTTTAGCTTTCTGTGCCTCTTTATGTGTTGGTAATGTGGCTCTCTGTTTCCTCTCATGGTCAGTTCCTCTTTCAGTGATTGTCTTTAGGACATGATGTTTTTGCCTGATCACTTTCTTCCGGTCCACTGTATGGTCTGTGTACCGCTTCTGGAATCTGTATACCATGTAGTCATTCTCATCAAACTCCTTCCTTCCAATTGCCAATTTTAGGAGTTCACTCTTGTCCTCTTTTTCTGGGATCATCTGTCCTATATACAGGCTTTCTAAAAGGTACAGATTTCTCTCCAGTGTCCATGTCCACTCACTCATGGTGTTCTCACTACCCTTTTGGACAGTTTGGACATATTCTTCTACCTCTTTTTGGATCTTTTTTTATTTCACCCTTTGTGATTTCTGATTTTCCTAATTTGATGTTTGCACTGATGCTGTGGAACCGACAGTCTGGGGTTTTTTCCAGCTTTTCCTTATCTAATACTTCTCTCTCTGTTAGCATTTCTCTGCACCTCCTGCTAGTTCCGTTTTTCGGGAACTGCTTACTTGTGGCATAGGTGGTACACCACAGTATTTCTCGTTTTTCCTCCACCGACCATTGTATTCTGGTACCCCCTCTGGGGTTGTAGGTAAAGTTAGTCCTTTTCTTTTTGTTGTTGGGTGAGATGGGGGCTTCCTGAGGCTGCCCTGTCATCTCACTTTGTGGAGGTTGCTCCTCGTTTTGTGAAACCCGTCCATACCGAGGGGCAGTAGTGTGGACTTGGGCCTCTTTTCCAGGGCTGGTATTGCTCGGAGGGTTAAGACCGTTCCCCTGTTTGCCGATCTCCTGATAACGGTCACATGGTACTCGGCTTTCGACACCTGTGCGACCGGGCGAAGTGGCTCTGGCTAATTTGCCATTACCCCTATGGTATGTGTCTGGCAGTGCAAACTGGAGACACTTTTCAAGATCTGTCCTCTCGATCGCCAGGTACCCTTCACCATGCTCGCTGGCTAACTCTAGCCAACAGGGTCCTTCGATTATATATCTCAACGCCAAATCCCGATAAAAACCTTAAAGATATAGTCAAGATTATTATGCAGTTCTATGCTCCAGGATGGTTTTGGATAAAATCTCATCCTAATGCAACTGATGGTGCATATAACTTTTGGCATTTAATGTGCTTGCTTCGAAATTTAGATTTACAACATAGATCAATCATTGAAGAACCAGTATTAAAGACTAACGCCTACTTTGCCCACCCAGAAAATATACTCATATCAATGGTAACTGACAAGACACTAGAAATTAGGGAGCAAGCTATTCAGAAAATCATCCTTTCAACAACAGGATTTTCAAGTATCAGAAACTTTGAGTTGCCTCGAACCCTCAATTTCCAATCTACTGACTACACCGAGATGATCGATTGGCAAAAAGAGATCATTACTCCACCGCTGCTAAACAATTTTAGCGACGATGAGCTACTACAGGCTCGATGTAAGCCACTGGAGATTGCTTCTTTTCCATGCCACAGTCAAAGTGTGGAAAGGGCAGTGAACCTAGTAACAAAGGCATGTCAGGAAAGACTAGGATATGACAACCGTCAAAAGTTTATCTTAAACTCACTAGACTCAAGGCGAAAACTGCCCAAGTTTGAATGGAAGGCCCAATGGAATGAGTAAGAAACATATGAAATAAAATTTCCTAATGATATTGAAAATTTCTTCCCTTTTGATGTGATAAGGAACAATGAAAAAGTGAATTGAATTTTAGCATTTATTATGCCTCTAATTTTTTCTTCTGAATATATTGTTGTACTTAATTAATTTTCCTAATACTGTACATTAATAAATAAAATATTATACGTTAATAAAGATTTATGTCATCAAAAAACCTGAATGTAGAGTAGGTCTCGTATAAATGGAATATTCTTTAATATAGGTAAAAAAGTGAAAAATTGTGCCAGGGGTAGGAGGCTTTAAACAGCGAAAATAATTTATGAGGGGGTTCCTGTGTTCCATTCAAACCCCTCGCAATATGTACCTTTTCAATATAAAATTTCGATCCGGCCTAATACATATATATATATATAGTGCTTTTTTCTGTCGGAACAGACCGGTACGGCGTCCGGTACCTTTTAATAAATTGACAACAAAATAAACAAAAAGATAAGAAATTAAACAATTTTCATTACTATTTTATCGTTTATTTGTTACGTGACAAAGTTTTAAACATTAAAAGAGGGAGTCACTCTCTCGGATTGGAATGGTCATGGGTGGGATGGAGTAACTACCGGAAAACATCGTAAAAAATATAGGAGAGTTCCGGTACCTTTTTTCCAGAAAAAAGTCTTATATACCGTATATATATATATATATATATATATATATATATATATATATATATATATATATATATATATATATACTTTTTGTAAAAACAAATATTAAGTTTAACGTGTAATGTGATTACAGAGGTATTAGTAACTATTATAATGTTTATCGATGAATATTTCTAACCCAATCTAATTTCACTTATGAAACCTGTCCTAACTGATACGCCTCTCGTAGTTAAATAACTAATTTTTGTAACGCGAAATAACTGAACAAAACTTCTCGTAAACAAAATCTGGAAACTTATTTAGCATCTATACCGCGAGGGTTGCCAAAAGTAAATAGATACCACGATGATTGCTTTGAAGAACAAATGGTAAAGATCATTAATGAATGCCAGAATGTGTATCCCTTTTTCCCTTTACAAAATGCAAAGGATAAAAAAACACGATTTTAAATATTGATTCAATAAATCTGTTATTATTTATTCACTTTTAGTATCAAATTAAAAACTATGGAAAAACCGAAGGTGTCTATTTATTTTTGTCAATCCTCTTTAGTCATGAAGCTGTTTATTACCCTATCGAAGAAACTGCGTAATACTCATTACTCAATATATAAAGTTAACAGTACTGAACGAGCTACTTTACAAATTTCTGACCAAACTCCTCACTCAATTTCGCGTAGTATATGACTATAGATTACGAGGTCAAGATGAGAGTATTACGCAACTCTCTCCTTCATCAACTTTTACAAATGAAGTGATGTCACGGTACGGTCAGTCGCAAGCTGATGCTAAAAATTTGCCCGAAACAACAAAATAATAAAAATCTAATCGAACTTAACCTAAGTAAATTCAACTCAATTACTGTACCCTAACTGGGTATTATCAGGACTATCACACACACACACACACACATATATATATATATATATATTGGGTTGCGCGACTTTAGAAACACCATATATATATATATATATATAATATATATATATATATATATATAAATTTTTCTTTACAATACACTTCAAAAGCTCGATAAAATATTATCGAATTGTATAAAACATTTTCTGTTTCTTGTTTATTAAAAAATAAACTATAAACTATAAGTTTAGTACTAAAAAAAAATAATATACTCTGTATATATATATATATATATATATATATATATATATATATATATATATATATATATATATATATATATATTTCTGAATGTGAAAAATCTTTTTACAGAAAATATTTATTATGAAAATAAAGCTATTTATAAATAACAATGAAAATATTTTTTCAATTTTCTCACAATCTTAAACCTATACTTTTATGAGCAAAGTAGAGGCAAGGAAATTTGTTAAATTTAGCATTCAAAAAGGAAAATATGTTTGACGCCAAACTTGGCTATTTGGCGAGTGTTGGCGCCAGATGTTAGGTTTCGATAAGCCAACTTGAATTTCCATTGCCATCTCTGAAAACTCGCTCTGCATATTGCACCCGTCAACAAAAAAAAAACAAAAAAAAACTTCTCCATACTCGAGATAGGCGGAAGATAGTGTAATTCTCTTATGTACGTAATGGAAATAAATGAAGTATAAAAGATTTGCAACGCGCAGCGTTAAAAATGTCGAAAAACGAAAAAAAAATAAATCAACAAAAAAATTGTAGCATATTATTCCATGAATAATTCAACTATTTATATTTCATAAAATTAAACCTAGTTTCTGAAAACCTCCTCTTATGTTCGCGAAACCGAAAGAAAAGCATACTGTGTGCGCTTTACAGATTAAAAGAGTGAGATGAGGAGAGGAAATCCGTATGAGAATCGTGGAACGAGTGCAAGATTTGGACATTGCTAATCAAGTAGATGGAACGAACGTGTATTGCGCTTCTACACATATCTCAGTCATGGAGAAATTGCGCAAAACATTCTCGCTTATTTGCATACAAGTCTGTCATTGGGAGGGGAAGACTGTCAGAGAGAGAGAGA
>JAJOZX010000440.1:442500-450000 GCA_023014485.1 Bathynomus jamesi | reverse complement strand
AAGCTTCACAATGCACTTTTCAAGGCTGATTCCAACTGTTTGCAAATACTTTTGTGTGAGATTAATTTCTTCCAGGACTCACACCAGAAAGAAAGGTAACTCAAAAAAGAGAAATCACATACAGCAGACAGCAAAATCTGAGCTGATCCTCTTGTGTCCACATTTTCTTTGGGATCGCACAGTACTTCAAGGGTTGAGGTCAGCTTTTCAAAATTTGCCTTCACTGGTTTCACAGCGTCATAATGAGCATTCCATCTTGTCTGAGAAAGTCTTTTGACTGTCATGCCTACATTCTCCATCAGCACTTCCCATCGATGAGTTAAGACTGAAAAGAAGGAATAGACTCTCCAAATCCAAAAAATGTCACACATGAAGAAACGCTTCCAAATGAGTGCACTCCGCAAAGGTTCAGAGAATGATTTGCACAAGGCACAAACAAAGCCTTGGGATTAATCTCTCTGATCTTTGACTGAACACCACCATGAATCCCAGCCATAGTTGCAGCGTTGTCATATCCTTGACCACGGCACAGGTTTATGTCCAGTCCATCTCTCTCCAGATGTCTCAGGATATCCCCTGTGAGCTCAGCAGCAGTCTTTCCGGCAATAGGGAAGAAGCCCAAGAATGATTCCTTTACTTCAACTTTGTCACATTCAATATGGACGTATCTGATCACGTCACACATCTGATCAGTGTGGGACACATCAGGAGTGCTGTCAAAAAGAATCCCAAAATACTTTGCTTTCTTGATATCAGCCACTATTCTCTCTTTGACGTAATTCCCCAAAAGGCAAATGAACTCATTCTGAATCTTTGGAGATAAATACGTAGCCACTCTCCTCCCAGATGGAATAGAATGCTTAATCCTTACAAAATGTTTTTTCAAAACTGGATCATAATTTGACAGCAACTCTACCAATTCCATGAAGTTTCCTTTGTTTGCTGATGACATGTCCTCTTTGTGACCACGAAAAGGAAGATTCTGGTGAGCCAGAAACAAGGTTCCGTTCGCCTTTCGATGTAATTTTTATCAAATATTTAATTTTTCGTTTGTAAATTTTGTATTGCCAATAAAAATAAAAATTTATTTTATAGTGGAAATTAACATTAAACTGTTGTAATAGTTTGAACATTTAAAATTTTTTTTTCTTACTTTGGCGAATTTTTCATTTGGTTTGAAAACTTGTACTGGTATTTCAACACTCCCGATGGCACCCCCCTCCTGGCTGTCACCCAGGGCGGACCGCCCCCCTCGCACCCCCCTTAGTACGCCACTGACATGTGGTTGTACGCTCTGTTGGGCGATTTATTTGGAGCCCAATATGGATTTCGGCTACTAGAATTAATCGCCCAAATATCTAAATATCTAATAACTATATGGTACACGAACTAGCCCCATGTTTAACATGGGCAAACAAAATTTCTTAGGTAATTATTCTAACCTAACCTTCAAAAAACCATTTACATGTGGTTGCATGTTCTATTAAAAGTCTAATAAGCAATTTATTTTTTTTATATAAAACAAAAAAATGGCCACTATTGTTAATCTTAGCCATACGAGTGTGTATATATATATATATATATATATATATATATATATATATATATATATATATATATATATATATATATATATATATATATATATATCAGAGGCAGGAACTTTAGCTGTTGGGCAAATAATTACCTGAAACTATGAAGAAGCAATAAATAAAATAGTTAAGGGTTTCCTTATCAGATAATTTACAGTATTCTTCATGACTTTAGTCAATCTCCTAATGAGCTCTAGCTTACTTTGTTCATATATAGGGTGTCCATAAAGGCCAGCATGATAACCCAAGTTTACTAATTATAATTTGTTTATTTTCATGATGTTGGCCTTTATGAACACCCTGTATATATAAAACAATGCATCTTTGAAAAGATGTTAAATTTAAACCGGTTAATTTTTAAAGCAAAGACGTTTTCTTGAGTATTTCGAACCGCATGTACCTATTGACATGACCATATTTTCATCAAAGTCCATGCATACATTATCTAAAAAAATCCATTTCTTATTCTCTATATGGAGTAAACACAACGCTTGAACTCGGGACTGAAGACACTCGAATCAATTACAGGAGGGGTGTTGCAAAATAATCGAAGAATTTTTGGGATCTCTTATTATAATTGCGTACAAACCTCGATAATATTTGATATGTTTGCCTCCAGCTTCGACAATCAAGTCCATTGATTTCAAGAGATTTTAGAACCGTTTTGTGTCGTTTAGGACGCTGTGAAGAGCTTCAGTGAGGACCCGCACGAGCACTCCACGAGATGACCGATCACCACGAGTATTGTTTAACGCTTCATCAGCCTTTTGTTTGACGATAGCTGCGAGATTCTAGCACGGGTTCAAGGTCTTCACAAATTCTTCACGGGTTCAAGTTCTTCACTGTCCAAAACGACATAAAACTAAAACAGGAAAATAGCAAATAGTGTTGAGGTTTGTTTGCAGTTATAATAAATCCCAATAATTTTTCAGGTTTTTTTTTTGCAACACCCTTTACAGGTACAGCGTCCATATCGACCACCACCGGGAATAAGGTACTATCCCAGGGATCCATTGTTACCTTACATGAAAAACTGTAGGATTTATAATACCTTTTTATTGCGAAAGAGTAAAGGACTTTTAGTACTGTTTTGATACACTGTATCCGTAGTGATATGACAGGTGAGACGAACACTCTCTCTTTACGCAACTCACAAACCGCTTCCATTCTTTACGTCTCTCGTTATCTCCTCTTCAACATTTATATCAACTCCACCTTTATTCACATATTTACTAATTCCATCATTCCATCTTTTAAGCTAACTTCCTTCACTCCTGATAGGCACCAACGCACACACTATTACGTACATTTTTCACACAATTCTATCATCGCATATCGAAGTATCTTGTTATAAATGTTACGAAAAGCTTGTTTATTATAAACAAAATAATTGGTTTATGTAAAAAAAAAATTACGCTACGTTTTAAAAGGAATAACGCTTAAAATTATCAAGAAAAGCGTAGGTAAATTTTTATCACGAGATTTTACGTTATTTTTGCTGCGCTCCTCACCCCTCCTCCCCATTTTAGGAGTAGTGGACGGAATAATATAGTGAGAAAAGACTATATATATATATATATACATTCAACTGCAAAGAACACGCAGTATAAATAACGTAAAGAACGACGCTTGTATAGGAGATATTCCGCGCAAGACGAGAAAGAGAAAACAACAAATGAAAAAATGAAGTACCACCTGGGAATCGAACCCGGGATCTTCCGATTGCCGGTCAGACGCGATAACCTACACCATGGACTTCACTCTTCCAAATGCCGTAATTCCTCTACATACTCGCAGAAACCAATGCCCCAAGGGGGCACCTCCCGCTTGCCGTAACATTATATACATTCAACTGCAAAGAACACGCAGTATAAATAACGTAAAGAACGACGCTTGTATAGGAGATATTCCGCGCAAGACGAGAAAGAGAAAACAACAAATGAAAAAATGAAGTACCACCTGGGAATCGAACCCGGGATCTTCCGATTGCCGGTCAGACGCGATAACCACTACACCATGGACTTCACTCTTCCAAATGCCGTAATTCCTCTACATACTCGCAGAAACCAATGCCCCAAGGGGGCACCTCCCGCTTGCCGTAACATTATATACATTCAACTGCAAAGAACACGCAGTATAAATAACGTAAAGAACGACGCTTGTATAGGAGATATTCCGCGCAAGACGAGAAAGAGAAAACAACAAATGAAAAAATGAAGTACCACCTGGGAATCGAACCCGGGATCTTCCGATTGCCGGTCAGACGCGATAACCACTACACCATGGACTTCACTCTTCCAAATGCCGTAATTCCTCTACATACTCGCAGAAACCAATGCCCCAAGGGGGCACCTCCCGCTTGCCGTAACATTATATACATTCAACTGCAAAGAACACGCAGTATAAATAACGTAAAGAACGACGCTTGTATAGGAGATATTCCGCGCAAGACGAGAAAGAGAAAACAACAAATGAAAAAATGAAGTACCACCTGGGAATCGAACCCGGGATCTTCCGATTGCCGGTCAGACGCGATAACCACTACATTATGGACTTCACTCTTCCAAATGCCGTAATTCCTCTACATACTCGCAGAAACCAATGCCCCAAGGGGGCACCTCCCGCTTGCCGTAACATTATATACATTCAACTGCAAAGAACACGCAGTATAAATAACGTAAAGAACGTTATTGGTTTCTGCGAGTATGTAGAGGAATTACGGCATTTGGAAGAGTGAAGTCCATGGTGTAGTGGTTATCGCGTCTGACCGGCAATCGGAAGATCCCGGGTTCGATTCCCAGGTGGTACTTCATTTTTTCATTTGTTGTTTTCTCTTTCTCGTCTTGCGCGGAATATCTCCTATACAAGCGTCGTTCTTTACGTTATTTATACTGCGTGTTCTTTGCAGTTGAATGTATATAATGTTACGGCAAGCGGGAGGTGCCCCCTTGGGGCATTGGTTTCTGCGAGTATGTAGAGGAATTACGGCATTTGGAAGAGTGAAGTCCATGGTGTAGTGGTTATCGCGTCTGACCGGCAATCGGAAGATCCCGGGTTCGATTCCCAGGTGGTACTTCATTTTTTCATTTGTTGTTTTCTCTTTCTCGTCTTGCGCGGAATATCTCCTATACAAGCGTCGTTCTTTACGTTATTTATACTGCGTGTTCTTTGCAGTTGAATGTATATAATGTTATGGCAAGCGGGAGGTGCCCCCTTGGGCATTGGTTTCTGCGAGTATGTAGAGGAATTACGGCATTTGGAAGAGTGAAGTCCATGGTGTAGTGGTTATCGCGTCTGACCGGCAATCGGAAGATCCCGGGTTCGATTCCCAGGTGGTACTTCATTTTTTCATTTGTTGTTTTCTCTTTCTCGTCTTGCGCGGAATATCTCCTATACAAGCGTCGTTCTTTACGTTATTTATACTGCGTGTTCTTTGCAGTTGAATGTATATAATGTTACGGCAAGCGGGAGGTGCCCCCTTGGGGCATTGGTTTCTGCGAGTATGTAGAGGAATTACGGCATTTGGAAGAGTGAAGTCCATGGTGTAGTGGTTATCGCGTCTGACCGGCAATCGGAAGATCCCGGGTTCGATTCCCAGGTGGTACTTCATTTTTTCATTTGTTGTTTTCTCTTTCTCGTCTTGCGCGGAATATCTCCTATACAAGCGTCGTTCTTTACGTTATTTATACTGCGTGTTCTTTGCAGTTGAATGTATATAATGTTACGGCAAGCGGGAGGTGCCCCTTGGGGCATTGGTTTCTGCGAGTATGTAGAGGAATTACGGCATTTGGAAGAGTGAAGTCCATGGTGTAGTGGTTATCGCGTCTGACCGGCAATCGGAAGATCCCGGGTTCGATTCCCAGGTGGTACTTCATTTTTTCATTTGTTGTTTTCTCTTTCTCGTCTTGCGCGGAATATCTCCTATACAAGCGTCGTTCTTTACGTTATTTATACTGCGTGTTCTTTGCAGTTGAATGTATATAATGTTACGGCAAGCGGGAGGTGCCCTTGGGGCATTGGTTTCTGCGAGTATGTAGAGGAATTACGGCATTTGGAAGAGTGAAGTCCATGGTGTAGTGGTTATCGCGTCTGACCGGCAATCGGAAGATCCCGGGTTCGATTCCCAGGTGGTACTTCATTTTTTCATTTGTTGTTTTCTCTTTCTCGTCTTGCGCGGAATATCTCCTATACAAGCGTCGTTCTTTACGATATATATATATATATATATATATATATATAATAGCATTTTGATTCTTTTTAACCCATACCCAATACCATCATCTGTCTGTATCTGAATCTTTCCCTCACATCTCACATGTATGTATCATCATTCCACGCATAAGTATAAATATATATAATCCATTTAAATCTTGAACTTTGGTAAATAAAAGAGAGAGAGAGAGAGAGAGAGAGAGAGAGAGAGAGGAGAGAGAGAGAGAATGAGGTTCATAGGGAAGCAGAAGACTTACCGATCCCTAGAGACTCATGGTCGAGATTTAAGAGCGACCTTCCGATTAATTTTCGCTCCTCATAGATTTACACACACACACACACACACACACACTAGGTAGATAGATAAATAGATAAATAGGTAGATAACTTCAATAAATTTCATGTAAATACTTTTATATTTTTACAAGTTTTAAGTAAAAAAGAGAAAAATGAATAATCAGTTGATGTTTATCTTGTTCTTGATCTTTACCTAAGAGGGAGTTGTTTAGCCTCCTTTGTTACGGCTAAGGTCATAGTAAGGAGGGCACATACTGTTTTACTTGGAATCCTAACACGGAGGAGGGTCACCCATCCATCTATTACTCAAACCCAACTTCGCTTAACCTCGCGGATCTCGCAGGAAGCGTGTCGCGACGTGGATACGAACGAAGTTGCTTTCTTAATTTAAAATATTTTTAAGTAACCAGGGCATAACCACTGGGTTACCTACCCTCGTGGGTAAGCAATCCGCGAAAGAAGACACTCAAATGAATCAGTCATATCACGTCATACTTTGCGTAACATAACTCCATGTTGAGCTTCACGGTAGCGATAAGTAATAATCGGAGGATTCTGAATTCGAGTCTAGGCCGGGACTTCAGATTTCAGGGATTAAGGTGCTCTTCTGGGTCTCCTCCTCCGTTGGGGGTAGTGGTTGGGATACCACTTAAAGATGTACGTCCCCTCCGTCATATGACTGTAGATATTACTGAGGAGGTTAAACAGCCCCATTCATCATTATTATTCGTAAACCACTTGAAAGCTGAACAAGGTATCATTTTGACAACATGGAATGCAGGTAATCATCCATCGAGATTATTTCTTTTCTATGTATGGTTATAAGTAGATATACTTCGTTTTGACTATACTACGTCGTGTTACAATCATGGTGATACAATATGAGTATGTATACTTATATATATATATAATACTATTATATATAACTGTAGTCCAAGTATAAATATACAGGTTTCGCCTACATGCTTTTAAGTACATTACATACAAGGAAAAATATTATATATATATATATATATATAATATATATATATATATATATATATATATATATATTATATATATATATATATATATACGAGAAGCGGTACGAAAGTAATGGCTCTTATTTTATTTCTCACTAAGTAAATTCCAATTACAATGAGCAAATATAAAGTGTATATATATATATACTGTATATAATTATAAACTGAACAATTAGAGGCATTACTTTCGTACCGACCCTGATGTGTGTATATATATATATATATATATATATATATATATATAATATATATATATATATATATATATATATATATATATATATACACACATTATAATCTCTTTCATAAATACAAAATGAACTCACAGAGGTCTTCTCTGGTTTTTAACACCAACATGTTTCGCACCAAGCGAAGAT
>JAJOZX010000440.1:432500-440000 GCA_023014485.1 Bathynomus jamesi | reverse complement strand
TTTTGACAAAATATTGTTTCTGGCGCCAAAACATATTCGACTGGCGCCAAATAAAATAAGCTTTGAAAATGTAAATAGTAAAAAGGCAAAACGTATTCCCAACTTTTTAGAGAAGAAAAGATAAGATTAACATTCAAGCATCTTTATAGGGCAGGACAGCCTATATGCCAACGGTGCTGTGAAGATAAAGCATCAATTCTGATTTCCAGAGAGAGGGTAAAGCTGAGATTTAGAGACAATTCCTCCTTTATCTTTCGCCTTTTGATCATATCAGATGAGAATTATGGCTCCATTCTTAGGTAGTGGCAGAATTAGCTTTATAACTCAACTAATTACAGCTCGATGAGCGCCTCCCGCAAGAAAAACGACCACATTAAATCAATATTTTTGAAAACTCGAATGAATATCATATACTTAAGTAAATGAGTTAAAGTTTCAGATAAGCCGAGAGTAGGGAGAAGAGTAAGAAGGAGAACATTATAAATTTTAATGGATATTACGACTGTATATCGCCGATAAACATGGCTGAACCTAATCTCTGAATGAATGTGACACCATTGAGATATATAATACCTAATTCTTACATTAATTCCACAAAATATTAGAGAGATATTCCGCAAGGCTTTATTGATCGTTTTAGACTAAGCTGAACTGATGTTTACAATAATATGGATAAACATGTTATTATCTAAATTAGGGGTAACAAAAGGGTTGATTCAAGTTCTTGGACAAGCACTGAATCTTTCTAGCGTTATTTATCGCTCGTATAAAGTTTGGACAAATATCGATCAAAGCGGTTCAATTGATGGATTGATAACTTCATACTTTGTTTTTATTTTAGCATTAAAATAATACTGAATATTATGGAAGTATTTTACATTGTTTTCTATGAAGGATTGACATTATAGAGTACACTGCAGTAGCACTATCCCCGGTAGTTCTAAAATATTAAACTGTTCCCACGAGTTCATACTGAGATATTATTATTATTATTATTGTTGTTATTAGTATTATTATTATTATTATTACTGCATAAATTTATTCTTCATAAATGAAGTGAAATTTTTATAAATATAGTTACTGTATATAGATAGGCATAATTAAGTTATAATTCAATTCATTTATAAGCCTGTGAAGCTCACATAAATAACGATAATAACAAATTTTGGAAATTTGTTAAGAATCAAACTGGTGTCAAAAGTGTCCTCCCTCCGACAATCGATGGGTGTCGGGGGAGGATGAAATTGCAAAGCAAAGCTGTGGAAAAACCACTACTCTAACATTCTTAACAGTGTAAATAGGGATAATCTTAAGATAGATTGCAGCGAAACGCCTTTGCGAGGGACAAGGGAAAATCCTTTGGTATCAGTTCTTGAAGTAAATAGGTTAATTAAAGAGTTAAAGACTGGTTCTGCGTCAGGGATAGATGACCTATCGAATAAGCACTTAAACTATGCCAATGACGTGGTATGTCTGCATATATCATTGCTCTTATCAGCCATGCTTACTCATAGCTATATCCCTGCAGAGTTCATGAGGGTATATATCTTGCCCCTGGTCAAAAATAAGTATGGAGACATTCTGTCCAGCAATAATTACAGGCCTGTTGTTATCGCTTCCTGCTTCTCGAAACTACTAGAAAAACTCTTGTTACTCTGATTAAATGATTACCTATGGACATCTCGTAATCAGTTTGGTTTTAAAAGGTCCTACTCAACTGACCTGTGTATCTATGTACTTAAAGAAACAACATCTAAATACACTGACAGTAATTCAACTATTTATAGCTGTTTCCTAAATATAAGTAAGGCATATGATAGAGTGAACCACAATATTTTATTTAAAAAAACTAGGAGACAGGAAGATTCCCATGTACATATTAAATTTATTGAAATTTTGGTATTCCCACCAATCTTTTACCGTTAGGTGGGGTAATGTACTATCCAAATGTTTTGGCTCCTCTTGCGGGTGAGACAAGGCTCCTTCCACTCTCCTATGCTGTTTAATGTGTATATTGACGGAGTAATTGCTTCATTTAATGAGGCAACAGTGGGATGATATGGTGCTAATAAGTCCCTCTGTTAAAGGTCTGGATCGGCTACTAAAAGTCTGCGAAGTGTATTCGCAGAAACATGATTTTCTCTTTAATGTTACAAAAACTAAGGTTATGCAATTTCATCCTAAAAACTGTGATCAGCCAGTAGATATTAGGTTTAAAATGAAAGGTGAAATAATTGAGGAAGTACAAGAGTTTAAGTATTTGGGTCAAATTATCACCAGCTTTTTGAGTGATGACTCAGATATAAGAAAACAATCTCGAAGCCTTTGTGCGAAAGCGAATATGACTATAAGGAACTTTCGGTTCTGTACAAGTGAAGCTAAAGACAATCTCGTACTTTCTGCAGTAATATATACGGGCAGCAATTCTGGGTGAATTATAAAAAAGGTTCTGGCATTGCTGTACAACAGATCTTTTAGACTCTTACATAAATTACCCCAAGATGCTTTGCAAATGTTTGCTACCCGCAATGTCCCAAGCTTCCCGGAGGTAACAAGACGTGCTCAATACAGTCTAATGCAAAGAATTAAAAAATCAACCAACCCGATTATCCAAGCTATCCATGAGTCCTGCCGTTTATCCTCTAAGCTATGGAATTCTTGGTACGAAAACGTCTGTCTGTCGCTCCACTTAACTTCGACACTACTGTATTATTTCTAATCACCTGTATATATTTCTATCCTTAGTACATGAACTGTCATTGTATTAATATTTGTCATATGGACTATAGT
The DNA here is from genome assembly GCA_023014485.1 of Bathynomus jamesi. Taxonomy (NCBI): domain Eukaryota; kingdom Metazoa; phylum Arthropoda; class Malacostraca; order Isopoda; family Cirolanidae; genus Bathynomus; species Bathynomus jamesi. Next base: position 437,210 of record JAJOZX010000440.1, on the reverse strand, counting down.
CTGCCAATAAACCTTTTCATTTTCATTTTCATATAGTCAACCAATAATAATAATAATAACTACATTTAATTATTTCCCAAACTACTAACCTTAAACTGATAAATTAACTTTCGTAAGGTAAACTCCAAGGTTTTATTTCTTATTTGAGTGTCCCATTTTGTGTAAAGTTCTAAATTAGAAAATTTTTACACCTAAAATTAGAGAAGACACAAAGTGAACCATTTTATTTCAGTTTAAAAGTGGTTGAAGACAAATTACAGTAAACTTTACGAGATTTTTTTCTTTTTAGCAAGGAACAGACAAGAATAGAGGACATAAATCATTACTTTTAACATTTTTGGTATTTAACAATTAAGGTCTAAAATCCAAAGCATGCTGTGCCATTTTGTAGACGTTAACCCGACGATTGGCACTTTTTGGCACTCGTGTAAAATAATATACGGTGTAAAACATTATACAGGGTGTTCCATAAGTCCGGCATCATACGAAAAATAATAAAAAAAGGCAAAACAAAAGCTTTTATTTACAGAACGTGCTCAATATGTCCACCATTGTTTTCAATACACAAATTCAAACGTGATACCCAGTCAGCAAGCACACGGTGAATGATGTCAGGAGTAATGGTGTTACATGCCCCAATAATGCGCTGCCGCAAATGTTCAACACTCCTAATTTTCTCTGCGTATACCAGCGCTTTCAAGTGGCCCCAGAGATAAAAATCTAGTGGCGTGAGATCCGGGCTTCTAGCTGGCCATTCCACAGGCCCTCGACGTCCTATCTAATGACCAGGGAATTGTTGGTACAGGTATTCCCTTACTTGGGTGCTGTAATGTGCAGGAGCGCCGTCTTGCTGGAACCATGTTGGGAAATTTCCTTCTTCGTTCAAGACACTGGGAAATGCTTCTTCCTTGAGCGTACGTAGGTAGGTGCTTCCAGTGACATGTTCATCGAAAAAGAGGGGGCCTATGATGCGATCCTTCCAAATGCCACACCATACCATCACCCGAGATGCACCTTGTTCCTTTGAAGAGGTATACCAGTGAGGGTTGTTTTGAGACCAGTAGTGGGTGTTCTGTCGATTTACCTCACCATTTCCATAAAAAACAGCCTCGTCACTGAACAGAATGGTGGACGGGAAATTGGCATCCCGAGCATATTGTTCCGTAGCCCATTCACAAAATTCCATCCGCCCGTCGGGGTCATCTTCGCTTAATTTCTGTAGGATCTGAAGTTTATATGGATGCCATTTGTGAGCCTGAAGAATGCGATCGATGCTACTTTTCGACACTCCTGTCTCGGCGGACAATCGCCGAAGAGACTTATTGGGACTTCTGTTAAAATGAGCCAGGATAGCAGTCGCTGTATCATCGTCAGTGGACCTCCTTGAAGGTCCACTGCGTGGTTTATCTTCTATGGATCCTGTTTCCTTAAACTTTGCAACAAGTCTGCTAACACAACTCTGTGTTATTGGCTCGCGGTCTGGATGCAGTCTGTTAAATTCAGCAGCGGCCTCTCTTTGACTCCGATTTCCTATGAGTAGAATTATCTGGATTCGTTCTTCCTTGCTCACAGACATTATGGCCTGTAGAAAGAGAAAAATATGAATTATGGTTTGTAGAAATAGAAAAATATGAATTTCTCCTATGATGCCGGACTTATGGGACACCCTGTATAGTAAATTTGAGGTTTTCTAATATTGACGTACCTTAAACGTTTTAATTTTAATACCTTAAAAGTATTAATTAGTTACTATAGCTATAGCTATACTGTAGATACTATAGCTATTATTATAACAGTAACATATATTAATTTATTTGTACATTTTTTTACGATGTATTTAATTGTATGCACATTTTCAACAATAAATATTAAAGAAACCTTCTCCATGTCTCTCGTTTTATAAGTACAGTAAATGCAAATGGCTTAGTAATGTATGCAATATGTCCAATCTTATATATTTCCTTGAAAAAACTGCCTTATATTCTTCCTGTCTCACACACACACACAAACCTATACAGTAAGGTTCCATTGATATATATATATATATATATATACAGTCCTTCAGGCTTCTATATAAATTCAATAATTGATCATACGTTTAAGACCGTCTAGAAAACTTAGAAATAATTAGAAAAAAAATCGCTTTGATAATCATCGTGGAACGTTCCATTGTCTGCGCGTTTCTGCTCATTAATTTGCGCGCCATTTTTCAAATATTCAAATGTTTCCGTTATCTTCGCGCGTGTGCCCCACGTTTCATTTTTCAAAAAAGGCGGGAATTCGAAGGATTTATCTTTCCAGAGTATCGCTTTCTTTGGCAGGAAATTCACAGGCGACGGATGAAAGACGGATTTTAGAGCTGAACGCGATTAATGAAGAAGTTGGAAATATGGAAAACGGATAGATTTAAGAAAGGTGTGAGCGTAGTTTCAGCCTTCAAAGACCGTGATAAATAGTCATAGAGTTTGAATGAGGCTATCTTTCCTCTACTTGAATTTTTTTTTTACCCCCACTGAGGCAAAGGAAGATTGTGTGTGTGTGTGTGTGTGTGTGTGTTGGGGGGTTGGGGGGGGAGGTGATGTGAGAGAGAGAGAGAGAGAGAAACGCACTGAATTAGTTTGTTTGAGATTTCTCCTTTTCTTCATATCATACACGTTCAAACACGATGAAACTTGTCAGTAGTATATGAACAACAAAACCAGCCATGGACTGTCTGAAGCCAATCGGAGAAATGAGGAGGGGTGCAGTAATGAGTCTGCTGCACGTAATGTATTTGGACCGATCCATTTCGCCTCTTAAATGGGACTTACTTTTCCCTATTGGTGGCATTACTGCCAGTCTCAACGTCTCTGGTGGATATATATATATATTATATATATATATATATATATATATATATATATAATATGGACTGGAATAAACTAAGCACCCATAAAAATTAGCGAAACATTCAATTTTACAAGCAAATTTTGAGTTTAATTTACGAACAGAAATAGTGGGCGTCAAGAAAATTTGCTTCTTATACCTATCGCTCGTCATATATAGTCATATATCAGTGTTCGCGTGACTGGACGAACATATTGGCAGACACCTCAAATTCTTTGGCTTGAAAATAGGACATTTCAAGAAAATGAATGAGAAACTAAACGTGAATTAGGTTGGACATTTTCGGGTTCCTGAAACTCTGATAAGATTCTCCCTATTTAATACGTTTGAAGTATATCTTCTTCTTAAGCAAAGATCTTCCACATTGAAAGCAGTTCTAAAGGACCTCTCTAAATCCTCTTTGACTCTTCGGACAAAATTTTGACCAAGCCAGAATATGAATAACAACAATAACAACAACAAAACACTTCCTTTATACAATCTTTATTCAAAACTTCTTTATGTCTTCTTCAGTCCTGTAAAAATGCTACAATCGATATTAATTAATTTTTTCATTTTGCATGTCAAGTTTATGTTATGTACAGTTGCGGAAAAAAGTCCGCTTAGAAATGTAAAATTTCTAACAAACCTAAAAAATTAATGATTATAATACTCTCTCTCTCTCTCTCTCTCTCTCTCTCTCTCTCTCTCTCTCTCTCTCTCTCTCTCTCTCTCTCTCTCTCTCTCTCTCTCTCTCTCTCTCTCTCTCTCTCTCATATGGTGTAACTATATGAATGTACAGAAATTATACTGTCGGAATATATATCGATTCACGTCGTGAAGAAAAATATTGATAAAAAATTTCTTCAAGTTGGAGAAACTTCATCGTTGAGATGATTGCCGAATCTTCAAAAATTCTTCAAAGATTTGGTGAACGATGAAATCGCATCGAACCCCAACTCACCCCTGGCCCCCATAAAAAAAAAGTAAAAAAATAATATTCAGAAATTTCATTAATACAACTATTGACTGTGGTCTTAAAGTAAAAATCCTGCCATTTTAATTAATTCGCTTTTATGTCTTGCTTAAATTGAGAGAGAGAGAGAGAGAGAGAGAGAGAGAGAGAGAGAGAGAGAGAGAGAGAGAGAGAGAGAGAGAGAGAGTTACAAGGACAAGAGGAAGCCTCAAAGACTTTTCGGTCCATTCGGGGAGGTTCCTGTTAATAAACTAGTGCATTTTTAAAATTATTCTTAGAAAAATGGATAGAAAAGCATAAGGCTCTCTGTCCACCCTCGCCTCCCTCCCCACCAGAGGCGGGTATGGAAAAGATTGAAGAAAATACCTTGACGCTGGAAAAGTAGCCAAGGAAATTTTACGGGAAAGAGGAGAATATATAAATTAGCTCGACAATTACGTTATGCGCACATAGAAACCATACACTAGAGAGCATGGTTGTATAAACTAATATAGCAATAGCAACGACTTGGTATTGTCACAAAAACCTCGAACATATGTTTTGATTTTATGCAAAATATTTACAGCTCTATTTACCGAGGTATCGGCCCAACGAAGACTCCATGGCCCAATCGAGGCTAGCCCCAAAAGGATTAAACAAACTCTCCATGTCTACAGCCAAGTACGCGCAAGAAAGAGAGAGAGAGAGAGAGAGAGAGAGAATTTTCATAGCCTCGAAAGACCATCTGACCACGAGGCCTACAATTGTAATCGATCGATCTTGTAATCCGAGATTGCCGAAATCAAATCTTGTTGATGGCGTGAATTTCTGGGCAAAATTCGCCAACCAAACTGTTTCTAGCTACCCAACAGTACATATGGGTATATATA
>JAJOZX010000440.1:427500-430000 GCA_023014485.1 Bathynomus jamesi | reverse complement strand
CATCAGTCGAAGTTCTATACAAAGAATGCAGAGAACGGAAGGACTTAAAGCATTTAAAAGGATCCGTGTTTCAAGACGTGACAGCAATGTAAGAGCTAAAAGAAAAATTCGTTGTAGAAAATTGCTTGATAGATTTTCGTCCAATGATGGAAAAAATAGTTTTTACAGATGAAAAAGATTTCACCATCGAGATTGCTCGAAACTCCCGGAACGATGTTGTTTATGGTTGGCGTAAGAAAGTCTCCATCGAGACTTTACCACCAGACAAGTCGGTTTTCCAAAAAAATCATGGTATTAGCAGGTGTATCGTGGAATGGAAAGACGAAAATTTATTTCATTTCAGAAATAATAAAAAATTAATTCAGAAACCTATGTAAATCTCTTAGCGGAGAATCTTTTGCCTGATTGTCGGCGTCTGTATTATGGAAACGATTTCATATTCCAACAAGATGGTGCTACAGTAAGTTCACACAGGATTATCTACAACAGAATGTAGTCAACTTCACTGGAAAAAACGACTGGCTCCCGCAATCACCTGATTGCAATCCCATGGATTATTGCATATGGAACACTCTAGCAGGGAAGATTTATGAAGGCCAAACAGAAAAGTTTACAGAAATGCAATTAAAGAAAAAAAATACTTGAATGTTGGGACAAAATAACATTAGCAGAAATCAGAAAATGTATCATGTCGTGGAAGAAGAGGTTAAACTTAGTTTGTAAGCAGGACGGCGGACATATTGATCATATTTGTTGATAAGATGTGAATAATACAATTTTTTCAGTTTATGATATTCTTTTTTTCACCATACCTCATTGTTCCCTCAGCTGTGGAAAAAATATTTTATGTAGAGGTCTGAAATTTTTATGATGGCTTACCAATAGATTGAGGTAAAAGATATGTAAATTTTGGAAGTGTGAACTGCATATTTTTGAAGTTATTGATGTTCAACTCTGAAGGTGTTTTTTTTTGGGCCACCCGATATACGAGTATATATATATATATATATATATTTTTTTTTTTCTTTGGAAATATTTTGATTCATAATTTTATATATATACAGTATATAAAATTACCAATCAAAATATTTCCAAAAGAACATTCCCATCAATGCTAAAAATTGGTTGTATGACAGGGGGTGATCCTACACTAGCAACTATGATACAGGCCGGTATGATCATTATCTGTGTTCAGCAAAGTTTTTGAAAAAATTGTAACAAGTAGTAGAATGCAGCGATATTTAGAAATTTACAATTTATTATCTCCAAATCAATATGGTTTCCGTAATAATAAAACTGAAATGGCTATTTTAAATCTCATGGAAAATGCAAATATAGCTAAAGAGAACAAACAAATAATGATATCAATATTTATGGATTGGAGTAAGGCGTTTGATGTAATAGACCATAATATTCTACTTAATAAATTATATTGTTACGGCTTTAGAGGAGCATTCAGTGATTGGTTTAAAAGTTATATGTCCAGTAGATATCATTTTGTATCAGCAAATAAGGTTTGTTCAACTAAAGCGCTCGTCAAACATGGTGTGCCACAGGGCTCAGTCCTGGGTCTTCTGTTATTTTTATTATATATAAATGACCTTCCACATTCATCTCATATAATTAACTTGGTACTTACGTATTAACGGGGGGCCACCACATATTGATGATTGGTTAGGTTAAGTTGTAATATTTTCATTAGTTGAAAATTTCTAATACATCATATTTTTTAAATAGCAATATTTTTAAAATATTTTTTTATACAATTTTCTGAAAAAATTAATTTTTTTAGGCTTATTTTTGGCCTCCAGAAACAAATGTTTCTAATGTGTAACATTATTAATCATTGTAAATATTTGAAATATAAATCATTGTAAATATTTTTAAAAAATATTGCTATTTAAAAATATGATGTATTAGAAATTTTCAACTAACGAAAATATTACAACTTAACCTAACCAATCATCAGTATGTGGTGGCCCCCGTTAATACGTAAGTACCCTTAACTTTATACTGTTTGCGGATGAAACAACTGTCTTTTTCTTGCGAAGATGTTAATTCAGCTAAGAATATATTTAAATCAGAATTTATCAATTTAATGAAATGGATGACCACCAATAAACTCTTCCTAAATACCAGTAAAACAAATTCATGATTTTTACTAATAAAAAAATGTGTATCTTGATGAACTTAATGCTGATGAAATGGTGTAAAGTAGTGTACTGTAACAAAATTTCTTGGTGTAATGCTAGATAAAAATTTGCAATGAAGTGATCATGTAAATTATATCGCAAAAACGATTTCAAGAAACGTTGCTGTAATGTTTAAACTTGGAAATGTAGTCCCTAAACAGGTTTTATTAACTCTGTATCATACTCTTGTTCTTCCTTATATAACGTAATGCACCCTTGTTTGGGGAAACTCTGCTAACAACGCTTTAAACAGTATTTTTGTCATCCAAAAAAAGAGCAATAAGGTTATTATCTGATGCTGATTTACT